>CM049819.1:10000-135000 GCA_027422435.1 Schizopygopsis pylzovi
ACAAACTGCACTGTCGGCACTTGGGCGCGGCACACAGAGTGTGAGCGCTAACCACGCCGGAGAACGAACTTCTGATACGTGCAGGCTGATTGCGTGAACTATAGACCTGTTAAGCAATATATTGTGAGAGGGCCGTTTGCTACAGCGTCCCAAACAACTCAAAATAATAAACCAAAGTTAACAAAACGATGCACGAGAGTGCTTTTCTGCCGCCTTCACGTGCTGTTTCCCATTAATGAAGCCATGACGAGCTCCCTGCATTTAAATTATTAGTTTTTTGCTGAAATAATAACGTAATATTCCACTGGTTGATATATTATATTTATATGCAAAATATGTGTGTTGTTTTTCGTGTTAAATGTGAAGAATGACAGGTTGGATGCCACACTTATTATTATAATTTTTTGGCAGAGTAGGCTATACAGGTGTCATTTTAACTTTAACTTCAGGCAATGTAACATGATTTTATGACCGTAATTTTGACTTTATTCTTAAAATATTATGACGTTAATTATTTAGTTATTTATTTGAGAAAGATAAACTGATCAAACGTGCGCTGGCCGCTTGGTATTTAAAAAAACAAAAACTTGAATTTAACAAAAATAAGATGTTCCAATCATATTTCTAAATTAAATTAATAAAGAAAGGAAACAAAATAATGACCAATTTGCTATTAAAAACCAAAACTGAACTATTTAAATGGCTACAACAGCAGCTTTGTAACGGAGAGGAGAGAGAGAGAGAGACGGGCTCAGACTCAGACGGAGAATTCTGTGAATATATTCTGCTCTATATTCCTTCCCTTGTTTCAATTCAAAGTTCACCGAACTAATTGTGAACAACACTCCCGTCTTCTTCATTGTTCATTTAATATATTTATATATATGAAATAGGTTATTGTTATGAAGACAGACGTTAAAATTAATGTTCACATAATAAGTGCGTCATTCAGGCGGTTCACAATATGTTTTAGCGCGTAATATGTTTTACGCCTAATATTCATTGATGCATTAATCAGATTTATTCTTTTTAATAATATGAATGTTCATGCACATTTTTTAAAAAGAAATGTCCTAGCCTTATGAGCAGTTGATAATCGACGGACTGTTCTGTTAATAAATGCCTCCTTCGGTTATGTTATATTAATATGTTTCAGCACTCATACTTTACAACCATTAATTTTCTTGGGTTAAGATAGACTATTCTCTAATTAATTAAACAGTTTGTTATCATACAGATTGAAAGCCTGGATGATCTCTCTCCCCCTCTCTCTCTGTGTGTGTGTGTGTGTGTGTGTGTGTGTGCGCGCGCGCGTGGGTGGGCGGGTGCATGTGCGGGAGGGGTGCGATTTTCGAATAGTAATCGAATAATACCCAGTGATTATCGAATATTACTTTTGCTTAAAATGCCCATCCCTACATACAACATTTCAAAACTAAACATTTAAATGAAAATAAAGCTAAAAAAAATCTAAATATTAAATCAAGAAAAGGTATGAGTATAAAAATGTTTCTAACATAACACTAAAGGCCTAAGTATACTTCTTTTTTGCATAGTAAGAATTGGTTATAAAAACTGTAAATACTTATTTTTTTCATTATGTTTAGTGCAATTATTTGGTAGTCTGTGGTGGGATGGGGCGCAGGATTGTTTTATGGGTTTAAGGGGGGGGGTTTGAGAAGCACTGCACTAGAGCATCCCTTCATTCAGACACAGTGGAAGATCTGATAAGACTCAGTGTAGAAGGGCCAAGTCTGGAAGATGTTGATGCTAGAGAGAGTGTGGCCAGCTGGTTTAGCCGAGGCCAAAGATCAAGAAAGCTAAACTACAGGAGTTGGCCATCCGAGGGGCATGTGACTGCAATGGAGGATAGTCCATAATACATTGAGCCATGAGATGTTCAGTTTGAAGCCCTCAAAACACTTAATTTAGATTTTATTTATCTTGAGATGTTTTAAGTTTAAGTCTCAGCTCAGTGAAGCACTTTAAGCACCAACACTTTTTAAGTAAGTTACCTTTCTTGTAGAATTGTGCTTCAAATAAAGAACTTTATGTTGACCAGATTGTTAGTTAGTCGTTTACTAGTCAATATTGCCTATATAAAAATTTGGGTGCACCTAACTTTTGTGCCAGTGCACCTAAGAAAAAAAGTTAGGCGCACCAGTGCACCCAGTGCAAAAAGTTAGTCTAGAGCCCTGGTGTGTGTGTGACAGTGTGTGAGTGTGTGAGTGAGTGTGTGTGTGTGTGTGTGTGTGATAGTGTGTGAGTGAGTGTGTGCGTGCGTGTGCGTGCGTGTGTGTGTGTGTGTGTGTGTGTTGTACCAGTGCGATCAGACGGATTAAATCAAACAAATATATAAAGAAATACAAGGCATTAAGAGTGTCACAAAAACGAGCGTAGCCTATACTTGTTCCAGTTTTTTCCTTTTGTTTATGTTAATTATATTAAGCATATAGCCTATTATATATTCTGTGTAGTCCTATTTATTTTATTCCTTTTATAGGCTTAAATTCAGTCTTTCTCCTTTCACAGAAGTGCTGCATGTGTGTGATGCGTGAATGCTCATGGTTAGTGCATTACGCTGCTATTTGCGCATATAAAGCTAAAGCCCTTAATAAAACAAAAACAAAAGACATTCTAATCTTACTAGTCAGTGATCGACTAACGAGCTTCGGTTGTTGGTCAGGAAAATAGCCACGATATGTATATGCAGCGTGCACAAGCGGAGACCAGACGTGAGATTTGATCGTAGCCACCGCTCACGTCCATAGTGATAAAATCCAAGTTTTGTGTTGAAACGACCGTACGCACACTTTTCTGTCATAAGTTCATTTCGTAAATGAGGCACACTATCTCTCATCACAGTGACTGAGTGTCTAATACACTAATACGATATACTAATATCTAATACGAATACCGATGACTGATCTGCACATAAACACACGGATTACAATAATAACTCACAGTCCATCTGTCTATGAAGCATGAGATCTGCATGTCTTTTTCAGCAATGATCTGTAGGTCTATTGACCTGTCTGTAAGCTGATGTCACTTCCTGCAGTCTCTAGCCGTTTCCATCACTGTTTTTATGCATATTTTAAAAGTATCGCATCACAAACAATTCCTTAAAAAAACTTAATTTAAAACAAAGTTTTTACTCTTGCTTGAGGTGGTTTTTTACTTTGGGTTAGTCCAAATAACAGTGGATGGAAATTCCTCCGTATGCATCAAAAAAGTGCTTTGCGCAATGGGACGGGCAAATCCTGACTAACCAGCGGACTGATCTCGTTCCACAGCATCTGAAATATTGTTATGGTCATTCGTAATTGCCTCCCAGAGCTGTTTTACATGACTGCGTTCCCAAACAGCAGCATCCGCCTCCAAAAGCAATGAACGCATTTATTGTGTTTTGTCTGCTCGCTTTGGGGTTTATTAGTTATAAAAATGATTATATTCAGTGGCTTCCCATACTTTTCTTAGTGATATTTAGTGCCAGTTTATCAGGTTCTCTTTGACTCGTTGGATGGAAACAGTGCACAAATGTTTTATGCAATATTCAGATTTGCACATAAGTTTAATTCCCAACTTTGGATGGAAACCCGGTTACTGATGGTATGATGCTGACAGACAGTATTGAGCTGGTCTGCAGCTGCTGTTCAGTGTCTGAAAGCATCCGTTTGTCTCATATATTCATTATTATTTCAGTTCTGTCATCAAAAGCAGCTGTTTTAAAACCAAACACATTTTCAGGAGGATCAGTGTGAAGAAGAACATCCCTCCGTTTAAGACAGTCGAGGGTAAATAAACACTGAGCTCTTTCTAATTACCACAATTTCACTGATGCCAATTAAGAGATTAACGCTCAGCCTACAGAAACACACAATGAAATATTCATGATAATAATACAACAGAGAGAAAACAAATATTTCAATCAAATACGCCTCGTTTTCGTTTGAGCCTCCAGATTTTAGCGCAGTGAACAACATGATTCAATCCCGTGAAGCTTGACGTATGGATCATACTCAGAGATATAGTACAGATTATTCAAACTTTAGACAAAATATGTATTTATTTGTTGAGTATCACATTTAATTAATCACGCTTTTATGGCTCATATAGTCTGATACAGTGAGAATATGGAGGGAAACAGCTCTATTTTAATCAAAGATCCCGATGATCAGATTTGAGACTAAAACATGATTGATGGAGAATCAGGTAAAGCTGAGCTGCTTCAGAAAGTGTTCATCTGGAGATATGACTGCAGTTATTCTGACGCTTACTTGATCAAAATCACTCCAGATTTGACACCGAAGCGTTTCTACAATTAGACTAAAAGAGCTTTTACTAGATAAACACTCTAAACTATCAACCAGAGACAGAAGAGATGAGGAGCTCGAGTGTGAAACAGGTTTAACATCAGAGTTTGATCATGATAATCATTATAGCTTTACAGCGTTAAAAAGTCAAACAGGTCTGCTTTAGCAGTGGTTTCAGTCTGTGAGAGCATCTAAACCAGCTTAAAGAGATCATTCACCCACAAATGATCATTCGTCCTCGTGTTGCCGGAACCTGCATGATGTCTTCCATCAGGGTTCAGCAGAAATCAACAGCTCTGTATGATCACGGTCACTTCATCAGACCTGCTGCGGATCGGTGATATTTAGCGTGTGATGGTGGCGTTTGAGGTCGTCTCTCATTAAAGCCTCACCTGAGCGAGCGACTGCTCCGTTAGCAGCTCCGGCCGGGTTCAGACGCTGGTCTAATGGCATCGGGCTCGCTCCATTAAACCCCACACACACTCCGGCGAGTCCTGCTGCAGAAACTACAAACGCTCGCGCCAGACCTCGCCATTTATTCAGCCTCTTTGTCTGACATGCTTTTATGTGCTTCATTAGTTAAAAACACATTTGTGTTTCAGAGGAACTCAGAGAGCGCAGGCAGAACAAAGGAAAGCGAGTCAGTCGCTTGCGTTTTAACAGTTTAGTCCAAAGTGTCGGCTTTAGCGAGATCTTACGCCCGTCTAGCGTTCGGAGGAAGCGCCACGGCTCGTCGAGGTTCACGTGTTTAATTGTTCCTTTAATGGCTTAAGTAGGCAAGGCAAGTTTATTTATATAGCACATTTCATTTACAGTGGTAATTCAAAGTGATTTACATAAAAGGAAGTGAAATAAACATTAAAAATATTAATAAAAATAAGGACTAAAAATTATATACATATATATATATATACATAGTATATATATATATATATATATATATATATATATATATATATATATATATACACATATATTAAAATATCTCCAAAAACAAAAAAACATTTATATAAAATTTATTTTAAGTGAATTCAAAACAGTTAAGAATAGAAAATTATTAGACATAGTGCAATCGGTTGGGATGTAGCACAGTGCTCATTTAACAAATGCACAGCTAAACAGATGAGTTTTGAGTCTGTGAGTCTGGATTTAAATGTGTTATAATGTTTTAGCACATCTGATCTCTTCTGGAAGCTGATTCCAGCTGCGGGCGGTAAAATAGCTAAAAGCGGACTCCCCTTGTTTTGTGTGAACCCTTGGTATTTCTAACTGACTCGATCCTAATGATCTGAGTGGCCTGTTAGGTTTATATGCAGTGAGTATATCTACAATGTGTTTAGGTCCTAGGCCATTGAGTGATTTATAAACAAGTAAATGTACTTTAGATGTAACAAAGATAAAATAAAACAGCTATATTGTGATTATTAATATAGTAATGATTATTAAGAAAAGAACTGGAGGAGGAGATGCAGCGCTGCTGGGTGATTTTGCTTTGGAACCTTTAGAAAACTTTAACTCTATTTTCTTCAGAATTGACTTCTATTGACCTCAGACAGGTGTAGCTCAATCATTTTTCGTCTGATTCCAACAAATCATACATTCATTTGAAGGAGAATGTAAAAATAAAAATAACCAATTTTTGATGGTCATTGTGAATTATTTTGCCAGCACTGGTCACATATAGAAACGCTTTACAGAAAAGGTGTCAGCGTCTCTGATCCTCCGGCGAACGAGTCGAAAGCGAATGAATGGAAAAGCACACACACATGTGAGTTTTGTTCGTGTGATCGCATCCCTCGGGTCATTAGCTCAGTGATCTTACATTTATATGTTCATCGTTTCACCTGCAGGAATCTCGACAGTGCATCTGTTTTTGCTTTTCTTCTTAGTTTGTTTACTATTGTCACAAACCTTCAAAAACGGCAAAAATGTAAATGAGATGTTTATCTGCTTACCCCCTGCAGAGCATCCCAGATGTAGATGAAGATGTAGATGTGTGTGTGCGTGCGTACATGAGTGTGCGTGTGTGTGAGAGAGAGAGAGAGAGAGAGTGTGTGTGTGTGTGTGTTAGGGATGGGTATCGTTAAGGTTTTAACGGTATTACTACTCTTATCATACTGCTTATCGGTCCGGTACTTTAACGGTATTCTTATCGGTACTTTTTGTTATTTATATATATACATACATATATACATACATACATACACATATATGTATGACATATATATTTCTATGATAGATTAGCAGTTTAATTAACATGGCTTTATATTCTGAAATGTTAAATAAATATTCCATTAAATAAATATAAAACATAAATTTGTAAATGCACCAGTGTGCAGGCATTTTTAGAGTTTTATATACTTAAGATAAGATAGAGTAAGAACATGAACAAAGAAACAAAGTTAAATAAACTAGGGGTCGACCGATTATCGGCGCCGATATTAAGCATTTTACCGATTATCGATATCGGCCATTTTCAAAACAGATTTACCAATATGTTTTTTTTTTTTTTTATAATGCAAACAAACATACTATTTACAGGTGACATTATTTATTGGTGAATAAATAATACAGGTGAAATTATTTAATGTTTAAATGCACTATTTGGCTCGATGCAGCCTGTCTGAGCTCAACACTCTGTGTTCTAGAGCAATCTCCGCCCACCGCTCATCTGATATGTAGAGAGTCACGAGTCCGACCAATCAACGCGGAAAATTGAAGGCAGTCTCACACCGAAAGCACTTGAACTGGAGCTGCGTCAGTGATCACGCATCAGTTGTCCCTCAAAGGTACAATACGATTGCAATAAATCACAATCCAGTACACTGAAGTTGCAAAACACCTCAATATAACCTATGATGTCCGCGATGCGGAAAATGCGGGCGGAATCGCGGAATGCAGTCATATAATGGAATTTACCGTATAACGCGGAATGTCACGGAATGTGTCGAAGTTTGGATGAATTAATCAAAAGTAGGTCAGTACACTTAAATCGACTCGCGCTATGGACTAGTATCTATAAATATTAAGCCGCAAAAACACTATTTAAATATGAATCCTGCATGTTCTGCATCTCTGTTAATGAATGACACAGACGTGCGGTTTCATTTACTGCACACATACATACTGAAGCGCACGTGACGCTCGCAGTGACTTCAGCGTCTGCCGTCTCACTAAATGAGGACATAAATACATGAACAACATCCCCAGAACTGCTCGGAGAGTCACTTCATGAGCATTTGACCGTTTCATTTGAGTAAAACGATCGTCATATCATATATACATAGGCTACAGAAACTTAAAAGGTCCTCATGGCAACCTGTCAAAATATAAGTTCGGTTTAGCCGAATATATTACTGTATACGTAATACAACTACAACAATTATTACAACTTTTGTTGAGAATAATCACACAATACGCTAAATACGTTTACCTTAAGTTTTACAAAATGTTTACAGAATGCTTCTGGGTGATCCCTGCACTTATGTTATTATTAATATTATTAATATTAATGTTTATTTAATGTTGTTGTTATTAACAGTTTTCAGAATTAAAGACATGTTTAAAAGCATTTAAAGAATGTTTTTTGTCAGAGCTCTTGTTATTATTAATTTTGGCATTAATTTTCATTTTTACACCAGACACGTATATCGGTTCAAAATATCGGTTATCGGTCTACTTGATCTGTAATAATCGGTATCGGCATCGGCCCTGAAAAACACATATCGGTCGACCCCTAGAATAAATTGACAAATATACCATTTGTCATACCATAAAACAAATGTACAAATGTAAAAAAAAAAAAAAACACAGTGCTTTCATTTATCTATGATGGTCTACTAACATTAATGTTCAGATAAGTAATAGCTACAAAATAAATCTAAAAGTGATCAAATGTAAATGAACACTGCATAGTTTTCACTATTTCACAAAATATTGACACACAATTTTCTCCCAACTGTTCTCGTTCACTTTACTGTTTTAAACTGTTTTAAGTGAATACTCTCCAAGCCGTCCGTTTTTACATATTGTGTGTGTATTTGATCGTTTGGACGCGCCCGAAGCTCAAAGTGTACTTTGCTTGTTTGTTTTGGAGCGCGCGCGCACACGCGCACACACACACACACACACACGCACGCAAACACACACACACGCGCGTGCGCAAACACACACACACACACGCACACACACTTCAGCCTGAGGAACAGCATCTCTCGTGCGGATTGTACGTTCAACATTTTATTATCAAACATGTCCAGCAATTTAGTAACTGTAAAGACGGCATTTTACAACAATCGACAAACGATTGATCTGATTCTGACGTTGAGTTTTGGTTAGGGAGGAACGAATGCGTGCCGCTGTGAAGGGAAGGAAGTTGTGCAAGAAGAAACGCGGCTATAATCTTTAGAAGCTAAAAAAAACATAAAATAAACTCAGTTTAATATAACAGCCACAGGCCTAACGTGTAAGCATGTTTTAATGGTTAGTTCTCTTCTATCATAAACAGGGCTTTCATGTTGCGCGTGCTGAAACTCCTCCACGTGAGCAATCTCGCTTCTGATTTGGGAATAGCAAAAATGCATCATAGACAAGAGTTTGGATATTATTTCATATAAAAACAGCTGGTGACTCTGGCGGGATAGAATTTGCAAGATAATGTGTATATATATAGCAATAATAAATGTATGTGTGTTTTCATAATTTCTCCAGTACCGATAGCAGAACCGTTAACGTCAGAGCTTATCGATACTCCGGTCTTTCATAATTTAGCCCCGAGACCGATTAAATACCGGGTTTCGGTACCCATCCCTAGTGTGTGTGTGTAAGTGTTTGTGTGCGCGTTCGTGTTGTAGTGTGTGTGTGTGTGTCTGCGTGTTTGTGTGCGCGTTCGTGTTGTAGTGTGTGTGTGTGTGTGTGCGCATTCGTGTTGTAGTGTGTGTGTGTGTGTGTGTGTGTTGTAGTGTGTGTGCGTGCGTGCTATAGTGTGTGTGCTTTGGCCCTCCGTGTCTCTCTGGCCTCTCTTGAGTCTGCTGTAATTGGTTTGATGTGTTCTTGTTCTCTCAGTCTGGCTGGTATTGTTGGATGTCTCTGTTTAATGGACTGCAGACTCTGCAGTATTAACGCTGGCGCTCGGTCCGAGTAATAAAACTCTGGGCTTCTCAGACCCTCGTCGCTCCAGTGAGTCCTGTGTGTGAGTGCAGCTCATTAATTACACGAGGAACCCGGAGCTGGCCAAGCTCACGCTGACGCTCAGACTCCAGCAAACTCGATCCTATCGCTGAGACGAGAAACCACCACAGAGAGAGAACGTGCTTGATTTAATTTCACATCTCAAATATCCTCCTCCATCCTAATGAACCACGCGCCCAACAAAACTGAATTAGGCTTTTTGCTGCATGTTTAATCTCATGGAAAATAAATAATGGTTTAAAATAAAAGACGGGAGGCAGTAATTAGACACAGCAAACGCTGGCGAGGGATTATTCTGTTATTATTAGTAAATGAAATGAGTCCTCTGACAGCACACGCTCGTCAAATACTCCACACAAACATCACGAGACGCTCGGCGAGGATTACCAAGGGTTTGTTTCGGGATAACAGGTCTGATCTTTGAGAGGCAGTCTGTGTTTGAGTCCAGGTTAAACACATCATGTTTGAGCTTCAGCTCGTGATCCGATCAGCGCTTGAACAGCAAAGTTGAGGTGCGACCCCGTCACCGCCTGATTCGTTTGTCTGTTAGTGTCATACCTGAATCTAATGAATCAGTCAGATTAATGAGTTTGTGGAGGTTAGTATGAAAACCTGAACCTGTGTTTTGCTGCAGGTCTGGCATTCACATCCTGCTAACGAGGCAAAACACAGACTGAATAATTACTGACCTATGTTTGTCCTGACACACACACACACACACACGCACACACGCACACACGCACACACGTACACACGCACACACGCACACACGCACACACGCACACACGCACACACCAGTGTTGGGGAAAGTTACTTTTAAAAGTAATACATTACAATATTGCGTTACTCTCTAAAAAAGTAACTAATTACGTTACTTAGGTACTTTTTATGGAAAGTAATGCATTACGTTACTTTCGCGTTACTTTTTTAAATATGAGCAGGGCTTGATTGTTTGTTTTTAATGCAATAAGTTATATTTATAGCAAATATAAAAGCCTTTCACACCAAAAAGTGTACTGAATAAACCTCAGACCAAAGGACGAGTAAATCACGTCTGTACAGAAGAACACAGGAGAAGTTCAACACTCTTCAGCAATAAAAAACAATCAAGCATAATTGTTAATGTAAAGTAATTTGTTCTTATTAGTATGGTTGAACTGGATCATCAAAGGCAGTCGTGACTTAGTGGATAGAGCGTTGGAAACCCAAGGTTGTGGGTTCGAATCCCGGCTCCGGCAGGAAGTCCACGCCTGCTCCCCGGGCGCTGCACAGTCGGCTGCCCACTGCTCCAAGTGTGTACACTTGGATGGGTTAAATGCAGAGAACACATTTCACTCCTCATTATACTCTGTATAATTGTGTATGTGACAAATAAAGCTCATCTGAGCTTAATTTGTTATTGTGTTTGTTAAAGGTCAGCAGCAAACACATCGGTTAATAAAATGAGATTAGATATATTTGTGTTGTTTAACATATTTAATTATTGCAGGTTTGCTTCATATTCTGAGTTTGCATTTCACTGTTTTAATTCATTTTGATGAATACTGAATCTGTTTTTTGCGAGTGTGATGAATTAATACACATTCACATTTAGTTTAGATTAGATCTACAGTAAGATCATGTTCACACAGCGCACTGTCATCAATAAATGGAAAAAGTAAATTAAAAAGTAATGCTTTACTTTACTAGTTACTTGAAAAAAGTAATATTATTACGTAACTCGCGTTACTTGTAATGCGTTAGCCCCAACACTGGCACACACAAGCACACACCTCAGCATGCACACACACACACACATACACACACGCACACACCTCAGCATGCACACACACACACACCTCAGCATGCACACACACACACACACACGCACACACCTCAGCATGCATACACACACACACACACACACACACACACACACACACACACACACACACACACACACACACACACACACACATTTTCTGTGTAATGTTGGCCTCATTATGTGTCTTTTGTCAGGGATTCCTGAACGCTTTCATCAGCTGAACCCACATGAGCTCACATTTTTACTCGAAGCCTCTGAGATTTTTAGTTAATATTTGAATAATTTAGCATCACGTTTGCGGTTCTCTCTCTCTCTCTCTCTCTCTCTCACTCTCTCTCTCTCGCTCTAACTCTCTCTCTCTCGCTCTAACTCTCTCTCTCTCTCTCTCTCTCTCTCTCTCTCTCGCTCTGACTCTCTCTCTCTCTCTCTGACTCTCTCTCTCTCTCTCTCTCTCTCTCTCTCTCTCTCTCACTCTCTCTCTCTCGCTCTGACTCTCTCTCTCTCTCTCTCTCTCTGACTCTCTCGGTGCATGCTGGGATGAGAGTGGTGTTGGGTGAGACCTGAGCTGTGTTAATTCACCTAGTCTCAATCACGGGTTTCCTTTTTTTCTTATTCTTTTTTTTTTGCATGGTCTAAGGTTGATTTTAGTCTTAGTTGCTTTTGTTGCAGAGATTGCGCAGGGAGGGATGGCGTCTCATGAGGAGACGCCGTCTCTGTCCCTGCGTAATGGTTTCAGGTGTGTGCCGGAGGACGGCGTCACAGTGGAGAATGTGCTCATTTCGACTGGCGGGGAAGTAGGACATGAGAATATTGTATCCGCTTCTCGTATGAATCGAGCTGTAGTAGTGTTCTTGAAAGAACAACATTTTGTTAACCAACTAATCGAGAACGGTCTTGTTATAAATGATAACTTTGTTCAAGTTACTCCGTTATAAGCTCCAACAGCGAAAATTACGGTATCGAATGTTCCACCTTTCATTCCTGATGACGCGTTGGAGTGGGAATTAGTTCGGTTTGGCAAATTTGGCAGTGGTTTCAAAACAATTACGCTAGGCTGTAAACATCCGTCTCTGAGGCACGTAAAATCTTTTAGAAGACAGGCCTTTATGTTTCTGGACTCCGCTGAAAATACGCTAGATGTTTCATTTCGAGTACGATATGAAGAGAGAACCTATATGGTGTATGCAACAACGGGTAGTTTAAGGTGTTTCGAATGCGGTGGATTAGGTCATAAAAAGTTCGCTTGCCCACATAATCGAGAGCGTGAACCAGGGAATAGTGCTTCTGTCTCGGGAGAAGGAGAAATTGTGGAGCATACTGCTCAAGAGGAACAAGCAGGTCCATCAGAGGTAAGCGATTTTGGTGTGGCGCCGGCCGCTGTAGAAGCAAATGAGCATGTTGGTAATGATATAGATACTAATGTGAACGAACGTCAGCAGAATGAAAATACTGCAAATACTGTAACTGTACAAAATATAAATGCAGATGAGCAGCAAGATAACATTGAGGTAGTTGCAGGGCCCAGTTCAAGTAGATGTGAGGAGCCTATATGTTTGGGTTCAAGAAAGAGAGAGTTGTGCAATGATGGTAGTGCAATGGAAGATGTTGTATCAGATGACAATGGTTCTATTGATTACGAATGTGACTCACAAGGAGGTTCTGTTTGTGAACCTGGAGGTGATTCTCAGGATTTATCCTTTGAAGGTTCCTCTTTGTATACATTAGAGGAAATTAATGGGTTTCTTGATGAGACATTTGGGAAACAAGTTAATATCAAGGACTTTTTTCCTGATGTTGCTAAATTTGAGAGGTCAGTGGCATTTCTGCAAAAGACTGTGAATCTTGATCAGTTGAGTGAAAAGAAACGTTTTCGTTTAAAAAAACATGTTACAGTCATTCGGAAAGGTAAAAGAGTGGATAAAAAGAAGAGGCTAAAGGCTTTCTTGTAAGTGGTTAGCCATGCATCACGTGGTGATCTTGTCTTTTTTTCTGTTGTTTACTTCTGCTGTTGGTTTTAATCTATCCTTCCTAAATACATGTATGGATCTTTTGAGGGTGGTTCATTAAACATTAATGGAGGGAGGGATAGACATAAATTAGCTTTAGTGTCTGAAGTAATGTTGAATAAAAAGTTACATGTCATGTTATTGCAGGAAACTCATAGTGATATTGAGAATGAAATAGAGTGGGGGATGTGGTGGAAAGGTCAGCATATACTTAGTCACGGTACAAATCTGAGCGCGGGAGTTGCTCTCCTTTTTTCTCCAGAAAAAAAAGTTTGTATTGAAAAGACAGAAGAATTTATAAAAGGTCGTCTTGTTCTTGTTAAAACTATTATTGAAGGGATGACTATTTATTTTATAAATGTTTATGCACCAAATGTGGGACATGAGCGATTACAGTTTTTTAGTATATTAACTAATGTCCTAAGACAAGATTTTAGTGATGGGGACATCATTATTGGTGGAGACTGGAATTGTACGGAGTGTTTTAATGTTGACCGTAACAATGTAGAGCCTCATATGCTCTCCTCCACCTATTTGTCAAGATTAGTGAAAGATGCTGAACTTTTAGATATGTGGAGAATTAAGCATCCATTTGACAAACAATATACATGGGTAAAATTTCTAGACAATAGAGTAAGTGCTGCTCGGTTAGATAGAATCTATGTTTCAAAAAAATTTAATAATAGGGTTGTGGATTGTTGCAGTTCTCCAATAGGTTTTTCTGATCACCATTTGATTTTTATTTCAGTAAATATGGAACAGTTTCCAAGAAAACCTTCTTATTGGCACTTTAATGCTAAACTGTTGCAGGATGCTGCATTTTCTGAATATTTTGTGTCATTCTGGAACTATTGGAGAGGAAAAAAAAATGGGTTTGAAAATTTAAAACAATGGTGGGAGGTTGGTAAAACGCAAATAAAACTTTGCTGTCAACAGTACACTGCATATTGTACTACCAATCAAAGAGAAACTATTAAAGCTTTGGAAAGAGATATCGAGTCTATAGAGACAGAAATATTAAGAAGAAATGATCCAGCTTTTATTGATAATTTACAACAGAAAAAGAAACAGTTAAGTTATCATTTGAATGAGAGGGTGAAGGCAGCTTTGGTGAGGTCACGATTTACATCAGTGACTGACATGGATGCACCAAGTGCTTATTTTTTTCAATTAGAACGTTCAGTGGCACAATATAAGCAGATGACATGTTTACGTCTTCCAGATGGGAAGATTACAAATGACATTACAGAAATGCGTCGTCATGCTGTTGATTTTTATTCCTCTCTCTATAAAGCTGATCACTGCAATCCTGTTTGTGAAGCACAGCTTTTTCATGAACTTCCTCAAATGGATTCTGCATCTAGGACTGTTTTGGATATGCAAATTACTTTTCAAGAACTTACTATTGCTGTTGGACAGTTAAAGCCTGGTCGCTCTCCTGGTATTGATGGGTTGACTTCTGAATTTTACAAGCATTTTTGGAAATCTATTGGAATGGACCTTTATGAAGTTTTTTGTGAAAGTTATAAAGATGGCATTTTACCTGTTTCATGTCAGCGTGCTGTATTGACTTTACTACCAAAAAAGGGAGACTTGAATTTGTTAAAGAACTGGAGACCTGTTGCTTTATTAACAACAGAATATAAAATTTTATCCAAGTGTCTCTCTAATAGACTTAAGGAGTTTTTACATTTGATAATCCATCAGGACCAAACCTATTGCATTCCAAGGAGATCCATAATGGATAACCTTTTTTTGGTGAGAGACACTTTGGATATCTGCAAATTGGTTGATGCAGAGGTTGGATTGATTGCTTTAGACCAAGAAAAGGCGTTTGATCGTGTTGAGCATAATTATCTTTTTAACCTGCTTGGTGTTTTTGGGTTTGGTCAAGGTTTTATCAAATGGATACAACTGTTATATACTGGAGCTTCTTGTATGGTTAAGGTGGGAGGTGGTCTAAGTCGGCCCATTGTGGTTTCAAGGGGCATTAGACAAGGATGCCCTTTATCAGGTCAATTGTACAGTATTGCCATTGAACCATTACTTTTTAATTTAAGGAAAACTCTAAATGGGTTATCAATACCCACAATGCCTCAACATCTAAGAACTATAATTACTGCTTATGCCGATGATGTTATGGTCTTTGTTAATGACAATAATGATATAAAAGCTCTGTCTAAAGTCATTGATATATATGAAGGGGCATCATCAGCAAAAGTAAATTGGGATAAGACTGAGGCTTTTTGGTCAGGTCAAAGGAATTTGGAAAATCTCCCATACCTACCAGGTAACTTAAAATGGAACAGAACAGGGATAAAAATACTTGGTGTGTTCTTGGGTTCTGCTGAGTTTCAAAAGAAAAATTGGGAGGGAATTTTGGAGAGAGTGTGCACCCGATTGTCTAGATGGAACTGGTTGCTACCCCAGTTATCCTACAGGGGGAGAGTTTTAGTTGTCAACAATTTGGTTGCTTCTGCTCTGTGGCATAAATTTACTGTATTACAGCCTCCCGCTGGATTACTTCAAGACATTCAAAGGATGCTGGTGAATTTTTTTTGGTCAGGACAGCATTGGGTTCGATCAGCTGTCCTATTTTTGCCTGTGCAAGAAGGCGGGCAAGGTCTTGTGGATATTAGATCTAGACTTATGGCTTTTCGTCTGCAAGCTGCCCAGAGACTGCTGTATAACAGTGATATTGCATGGCTTAACACTGCGGTTGCACTCTTGAGGAAAGTAGGCAACATGGGACTTGACAAACATCTTTTTTTAATGAAATTGAATGAAACCGCTTTAACAGACTTGACACCTTTTTATAGATCTATGATGGAAGCCTGGAAAGTTGTTTCTGTATCGAGACCTGCTGGCATATGTGCTGGCTTTTGGCTGATGGAAGAGCCATTGTTCCAGAATCCCTTTCTACCTTCTAGACAGTTATGCTCTGCCAATCTGTCATTGCGGCTAATAGCTGCTGGATGTGTGAAACTTGGTCACATTTTAAGCATAAGTTTGGAGACTCTGGGTGAGAGAACTGGGATAAAATCTATCCGGCTCCTGAAACAGGTTACTGATGAATTGCTTGGAGAGCTGAATTTTGATCAACGACTCTTCACCAACAATTCTAATTATATAAAAGAATGGATGATTGGGTGCGATTACGATTTTCCATCCTTGATGATAACTGCTGACTCAAGGGATTGGCATGAAGAGGAACATCTTATATTGTCCTTTAAAACACCTCAGTTGGACAATTTTGAGTCTGCTAGCAAAAAGGATCTGTATGTGACTTGTGTGAAAGTGACTAACGCACATCTTCTATCTGGAGTAATGTCATCAAAATGGATTGATTTTCTTGGAATGGACATCTCCCCCAAAGGTAGCTGGCGGTCACTTTACAAACGTCCAATCGATAAACGGACTGGTGACTTACAGTGGAGGATTGTACATGGTGCGATAGCCACGAACAGACATGTGGTGCACCTCAATCCAAATGTAGGGGTGGGTTGTCTTTTTTGCACTGAAAATGAAACAATTTTTCATCTTTTTGTACAATGTGTACGGTTGAGTAATTTGTTTTCTTTTTTATCACGTTGGGTATCACTTTTAGGTGAAGATTTTTCTCATCAATTGTTTATTTTGGGGCCAAAATACTTAGTTGGACAAAAAAATGTTTTGGTTTTATTAAATTTCCTGTTTGGAACTGCTAAACTTGCTATCTGGAAAACAAGGAAAAATAAGATGCTTGGTAAAGATACACTAGATCCCTTGTTGATGTTCTTTGGTTTAGTAGCATCGAGACTCAGGATAGAACATGGATATTATAAACTTGTTGGGTGTTTACCAATTTTTGTGAATACTTGGGCCATAAATGGAGTGTTATGTGAAGTCAATGAAAATGATGATTTGGTGTTGGCTTTTTAAAGTTATTTTTGTCATTATATTGGGTTGGGTCATTGATTATTGTATTTATTGAAGTTTGTTGTTGGTCTTATTATTATTATTTATAAGGGTTTTGTAATAGAGACTGAAGATTGTGAAATGTATATTGCAGTAGTAACACAGTATGGCTTTACCTATATGTTATAAATAAAGGTGATTTCAATCTCTCTCTGACTCTCTCTCTCTCTCTGACTCTCTCTCTCTCTCTCTCTCTGTTTGCGCATGTGCGAGTGAGTGGAGTGTTGAGCGTGGAATGTGTGAGCAGGAGTGGTTATTCTTTCTTTCTTTTCTTTTTTTAATATTCTTTAGTTTTTTTAAAGTGTTTTTTTGTAATTAGCGGTTAAGTCGTTGTAGTGCTGGGAGCTGGGCATCTCTAGGGAAGGAGAGTTTTAGCCATTTAACTAGACGGCATGCGGTCAAAATTGATTCAGTGTTTGGAGTTGAGGATTGTAGTTTGGCCGTAGGCACATTAATTGGTTATGAGAATATTTTGTCAGCCTCAAGAATGAATAGTGCTGTTGTTATTTTTGTTAAGACGATTGAATTAGCAAATCAACTAGTGGAGACAGGTGTAGAAATCAATGGAATTTTCACTCAGGTGCTTCCCCTTTCTTCCCCGTCGAAACGTGTAATGTTATCCATTTATAACAAATGAGGTATTAGCAGAAATTATGTTGCGATATGGCAAATTAGTTTTGACAATAAAAATGATTGCAATTGGGAGCAAGTATTCCTTGCTGAAACATGTGGTGTCTTTCCGACGTTATGTCTACATGATTTTAAAAGACAACAGTGAAGAGTTGGATCTGACTTGAAATTTTAGCCACGAAAAGTTTCAACTACGTGATTTATGTCACTACGAAATTCAATGAAGTGTTTTGGATGCAAGGAAAATGGACATCTTGTATGTGATTGTCCTAGGAAAGCGGCCCAAACTGATAAAAGGGTTGAGTCAAATGCCGCTAATGAAGGTGTTGGAGTAGCGTGGAATGAAATGACTGTTGATGCGGAGGTTCCAGGGCCTAATGTAGCTCGTGTTGTAGATACAGATCAAAATAATGAGGTGATACCGACTAAACTAACTGTTACAAGCGTGAAGGAACTGTTGGTTGTTGGTAAAAATCCCGTAGAGGGTGACCCGGAAATAGATTCCATGGTGGAATCAGAAGATGGCTACAATGTGGTAGATTCTGGAGAACAGATGTTGATAGACCAACATTTAGGTGGATCGGTACTTGAATTGGATGACTATTCTTTTAAAGCACCACAAAAAAGGAAGTCAATGGAACGACATCTAGTAAGTCAATGAAAAAAGCTGATGTTCGGGAAGTCAGTCAGACTGATACGGACAGTGAGGGTGAGGCGTCAGAATGCAGCTTCACAGGTAGTTTGACTGGGAGCGGGTTTTCAAGTCAAGTATATAATGTACATGACATCAGACATTTTTTAAAGGTGACAAAAAGCATGAGAAGAGTCAAAATTGAGGATTTTTTCTCAGACATCCCACAATTTATTGAGAAAGTTAAATTGTTTAGACGTGAGAGTCAATTTTCTGATCCGGTTTTCGTTTGAAATAAATTCTCACCAAATTAAATGCTCAGTCAGAACAAAGTGAAAGCAGTCAGAATGGTTAAAGGTTGTTATTCTTTTCTGGGTTTGCCGTTTTTCTTTTTGGGGGGCGTCTCTTTTCCTTCTAATGGGAGTAGTACATTTTGTCTCATTAAATATTAATGGTGCAAGAGAGAGTAGGAAAAGAGCGCAGATTTTTGAAACAATGAAACAGAAAAGAATAGATGTTTTAATTTTGCAAGAGACTCACAGTGATTTGGGAAATGCAGTGGAGTGGGCAATGGGTTTTGACGGGCGATCGGTTCTGAGTCATTCTACTTCAGTTAGTGGTGGCGTTGCAATTTTGTTTTCAAAGAGTTGTATACCAGTACATTATAAAGTTGAGGAAATAATTAAAGGCAGATTGCTAAAAATTAAAGCCTCTTATGAGAACAATTTTTCTTTTGTATTGATTCCAAATACTGCTGTTGTGTCTAAACACTAAACACTTTGCACATGTGACTGAGATCCTGAAGATTTTCCTGAAGATGTTCATTGTTGGGTGGAGATTTTAATTGTACTGAAAATGTGCTAGATAGGAATCATATAGAGCCACATATGCAGTCACGTAAAAGGTTAGTTCAGTTGATGAGATCCCATGATATTTTTGACATTTGGAGGAACATTTATTATACGCAAAGACAATATAATTGGGTACATGTATATGATAATCAGTTATCTTTAGCAAGGTTAGATAGATTTTATGGTTCTAAGCATCAAATCAATCTTTTTAAAGAGTGTTTAATTATTCCAGTTTGTTTTTATGATCACAGTTTAGTGAAATGTGAAAAGTTTTTTAACTGTGTAAAACCAAAAAGTGCCTATTGGCATTTTAATAACAAACTGTAAGGTGATAAACATTTTAAAGATGTTTTTTAAGGCTTTTTGGGGTAATGTAAAATTAACAAAGTCTTCTTTTCAAACTTTGCAGCAGTGGTGGGAGTTTTTTAAAGTTCAAACTAAACAACTTTGTCAACAATATACTCACAACGTCACAAAGGATAAGATTAGGTCAATAAGAAAACTAGAAGATGATTTAGTTAAACTTCAAGAGCTCTTGGAGTTAACAAAAAATAAAATAGAGAAAAAGTATTTTAGGAAAAAGAAAGCTTCTTTGAATGAATTGTTAGATTTAACCATACAAGGTGCTATTATTAGATCTCGTTTTCAAACATTGAGTCTATGGATGCGCCTTCAAAATTATTTTTTAACCTAGAAAAAAAAAAAATGGGAAGAATAGACATATTCATGCTTTACGTTCAGAAACGGGAGTCATTTTATTAAACTCTGAAGACATTAGAAAGAGTGCAGTCAAATTTTATGAATATCTCTATAAAACTGAGTTGTGTACACAGATTTCAAATAATGTTTTGTCTTGACAATTTGCAGAAGGTAAGAAAATGTTAATGAAGTAATCAATAAAGCACTGACTATGGAAGAATTAGAGAAGGCCTTAAATAGTATGGGGAATGGAAAAACAACGGGAATTGATGGTTTCTCAGTCGAACTTTATAAGACATGTTGGTCCTGATTTGCTGGTAGTTCTCAATCAGAGTTTATCTGATGGACAGTTACCCAGAAGCTGCCGTAGAGCGGTTATCACTCTGCTCCCCAAAAAAAGGGGATTTAAATGAAATTAAAAATTGGAGGCCCGTAAGTCTTTTATGTAATAATTATAAATTACTGTCAAAAGTAATGGCGAATAGACTAGGAGATGTTTTAGATCAAATAATTCATCCGGATCAAACATATTGTGTTCCAGGTAGAAGAATTGCTGATAATATTTCTTTTGTAAGAGATGTTTTAGATAATAGCAAAGTTGTATTTGATTTTGGTTTAATTTCAATCGACCAAGAGAAGGCTTTTGACAGGGTCGAACATAGTGTTTTAACAGCCGTTGGTTTTAGTTCTGACTTTATATCTATGATTAAAGTTATGTATTGTGACGTTGAGAGTATATTGAAGATAAATGGTGACTTATGCTCTTCTTTTAAGGTTTTAAGAGGGGTCAGACAAGGTTGTGCTCTTTCTGGCATGTTGTACACTTTGGCTATAGAACCTCTTTAAATAAGTTAAGAATTGACATGTGTGGTTTACAGATTTTAAATAGCATTGAAACTGTTAAATGATCAGCTTATGCTGATGATGTGGTTGTGTTAATCAGCAATCAAAAGGATGTGAATGTGATGTTACAAACATTACATAAAAAACAATGTTGAATGTTGAAGGGGCTTTTGAGAAAGTAAAAGGGCACCTTGATAAGTGGAATCTTTTGGTTCCAAAGATGTCATATAAAGGACGACTTTTGATTATACATAATTTAGTAGCCTCTACTCTCTGGCATTGTTTAAGTTGCATAGATCCCCCAGTAGATCTCCTATTTAAGATTCAGTCATGTTTAGTAGATTTATTTTGGGACAAGTTGCACTGGGTACCAAAAAGTGTACTTTACCTTCCTAAAGAAGGAGGAGGGTTTGGACCGGTGCATAAACAAAGTCGAACAGCTGCTTTTAGGATTCAGTTCATACAAAGACTTTTAACAGAGAATTTAAACTGGAAGAAAGCAGCCTTCTCTATATTGAGAGGGTTTGAAGGCATGGGATTGGATGGAGCCTTATTTTGGCTAGATCCGCAAAAGCTGAAACTACGTTTTCTGATTTTTATCGAAATCTTTTTAAAGTGTGGACCTTGTTCGAGATTCCAAAGGACTGTGAACTCTTTGTATTTGCTGTTGCAAGAGCCATTCAATTTTGGCTCACGTTTGGCTTTGACCAGTGAACTGAGGTACTCTAGGACAGAAGAAAATCTTCTCAACTCTGGACTTTTAAATATTGGGCAAGTTTTACAAGTAGCCGGAGCCAATTTTTCAGATGTGATTGCTACGACTGAGAAGATGGGGATGAGATCTTTCCGACTGGTTGCCAGAGCACTTGACAAGTGGAAGACCGCTTTGTCTGACAAAGAATTTAAATTGTTATTGGATTACTTATTGGGGCTTGTAAATCCAGATTGTACAGATTCTTTCCCTGACTTATATTTAATTCCCATAATGGACAATTGTGAAGGTTGTTTCTTAGAAGTTAATAATTTGATTGTGAAGGGCTCAGCTATTACTTCTGGAAAGGTCTGTCAAAACTTAAAAAAAATGTATACACCTTGGCGTAAGATGCTTAATTTGAATGAGTCTGAAAAACCTAAGTGGAGAGTTTTGTATAAGTCACCATTATCTAAGAGAATTTGAGATTTGCAATGGAGGTTGTTACACGGTGCTATTGCAGTGAACGCTTTTGTTTCTGTAATTAACCCGGATGTGGATCAAAATTGTTGTCTTCCATGCGTTTATGCAGTGTTCTAGACTGACATCTTTGTTTAGTGTTTTGAATAACATTTCTAATTGTTTTAATGAGTGTTTTTCAATGAAGAAATTCATTTGTGGTTTCAAATATTCACAGAATCGTAAATATCAGTGTCAGTTGTTTAATTTTATATTGGGACATGCTAAAATGGCAATTTATATTACAAGAAAATAAAAAATGAGCATTGTAATGATTTAAAGGCAGTGTTTACTAATTCGGTTAAATCCAGAATTTTAATAGATTTGAATTATTATAAATTAATGAATGATCTTGCAAAGTTTGAATTGATTTGGTGTTTAAAATGAGCTTTGTGTGAGATTTTTGAGGATTAATTAATTGTTCTAATCTAAAGTTGTGTATATTGTCTGTGATTAATGTTGGATTCAAATTGTATCTGTCTTATATTGTAATAAAAGTGGTTTGAGATCTCAATCTCTCTCTCTCTCTCTCTATCTCATGTGTGAGAGCGACTGTGACACATTCGGGCTTTTCTGTTTAATTTATTTCTTATGTTCTTTATTTATTTATTTGTTTGTTTTCTGCATCACGTATGAATAAGACAATAGTGGTGTTTTTGAAAAGAGAAGCGCTGGTTAATGAGTTAACCGTGAATTAAATTTGGTTGAAGGAAACTTTTGTTTCTGTAACTCCTTTATCGGCTTTATAGGATTACTTTATAGGATTACTGTTTCTAATATACTGCCTTTCGTGCCTAACGAAGTAGTTTAAAAATTGCGAGTCCGGTGAAATCAATTCCATTGGGATGTAAGAACAGCATGCTGAAGCATGTTTTCTCTTTTAGAAGACAGGTCTATATGTTCTTGACCACACCAGGTAAATCATTGGAGATTTATTTTCGTGTTAATCACGGTGAGAGTTCATATATGGTCTATGCGAGCACAGAAAACCTAAGGTGCTCTGACTGCGGTGAATTGGGACACAAAATAACGGTTGCCGTCATCAGAACAAATAACTGAAAGTGAACATGCAGAGAGAAACGAAAGTTTACAAAAACCTGAAGTAAACAGTGTGAAGTCTACAGATGAGGTGAGTGAAAACTGATAATAAACAGAGAAGTGAAAAGCCGAGTTGTGGTTACGTTGGAAAAGTTGATGCAAGTAAAGAATTGGATGAGGTTGTAAATGTTGCTGAAATGGATAGAGAGGATGAAACATGTGGGGATCAGGTAGGATGATGATTTGGAAGTATTCTCTCAATGTACGGATGAGGGATCAAGGGATGATGACCAATGGTTAGATGGTTTGGATGTGGCAAAGGACTTGTATACTGTTGATGAAAATAAGGACAAAAGGAAAAGTGAGAGTTGAAGTAGGGACCTTTTCTCCAGATTTGGAGAAGTTTATAGCTTCTGTGGCATGGATAAAGAAAAACAGTTCTTACAAAAGAAGTATCACAGCAAAAACCTTTCCGTCTAAAAAAGCACATAACTGTAGTAAAGCAAAAGGTTAGTAAAGCAAGGTCAACAAGTAGATGAATCACTATGGCTTGTTTTTTTCTTTATCTTGTATTTGTTTTCTTTACTGTTCTCTATCTTATATCTTTTCATGGGGGTCTTGAGAGTAGGATATCTTAATGTTAATGGTTTGAGAGATACAGTAAAGAATGATGCTTCTTTAGTCGTTGGCCTAATGGATAGAGCCTTGGACTTGAAACCCGAGGTAACCCAAGGTTGTGGGTTCGAATCCCGGCTCTGGCAGGAAGTCCACGACTGCTCCCCGGGCGCTGCACAGTCGGCTGCCCACTGCTCCAAGTGTGTACACTTGGATGGGTTAAATGCAGAGAACACATTTCACTCCTCATTATACTCTGTATAATTGTGTATGTGACAAATAAAGCTCATCCGAGCTTAATTTGTATTTTGTTGTATTGTATGCTTTGTTAGAACTTAAGTAAAAAAATATTAATGTAATCTTGTTGCAAGAAACGGGATAGCGATTATAGGAATGAGGTAGATTGGGGGATATTACTTGTAGTGAGAGTAGAAATTAGTAATCTTGTTTTTGTGAATATCTATGCTCCTAATAAAGGGAATGTTCGAATTCATACTTTTAATAAATTGGAACACGTTTTACAACAACAGATAGATATTGATTACATCATCTTATGAGGTGATTGGAATTGTACACTCAATTTTACAATACAGAAGATCCTCATCCGAAGTCTGCTGCTGTTTTAGGGAATATTATTGAATCGTGTTATTTTACTGATGTGTGGAGAGCGACAAATCTAAGCACACAACAGTACACTTGGGTGAAATTTAGTAATGCGATGGTGTCTGCTGCACGTTTGGATCGTTTTAATGTATCAGATAATATGACAAATTGAATTTGGCATTCTTGCATTGCTTTCTCTGATCATAAGTTGATTACAATTGACTGTAGTGTGGAAAAGAGAGCATGTAAAAGCTGTTACTGGCATTTCAATGTTAAACTCTTGAATTACAAAAGGTTTTGTGATGTTTACCAGAACTTTTGGGAAACATGGAAAAAAGAAAAAGAAAGATGCGAGTATTATACAGTTGTGGGAAATTGTAAAGATGCATATTAAAAGGTTTTTGTCAATAACAATATGTTTCTCATTCCACAATGTGTATGAAAATGACATTAGAATGGTTTGAAAAATAAATTTATGCTGTCGAGGAAAATATGTTTGTTACCAATTCAATTAATTTACAAGAAAAGTGGACAGACTTGAAACAAGAATCGTGTTCAGTTTTAAATGTAAAAGTTAAAACGGCCCTTGTAAGAAGCAGATTTGTGTCTATAAGGGATATGGATGGTCCAACATCTTATATTTTTATCTTAGAATGTAAAGTTGGACAAAAAAAATATAATGTATTGGTTAAAAGACAATAATGGACATTATACAGAGGATCCAATCAAAATGCGTCAAATCGCTGTGGACTTTTATTCTCATCTCTATGCCATGGACAATACAGATGAACTGAATAGAGATGAATTGCTGAAAGACCTTCCTTGCATTTCTTCAGATCATAAAGAAGCTCTAGAGACTGAACTATCTTTTGAAGAACTAACTGCTGCAGTTATGAGTCTTTCTTTAGGTCGTTCACCTGGTATTGATGGACTCCCTCCCGACAGAATTGTACAGGACTTTCTGGAAAATCATCGGTTCTGATTATTTCAAAATAGTGAAAGTATTTATAAAGCAATTATTCCTAAGAGTTGCCAAAGGGCAGTACTTGCATTGCTACCCAAGAAGGGTGATTTAACTATGTTGAAGAATTGGAGGCCTTTGGCTTTATTGCGTGTTGATTATAAGATTTTATCCATGTGTATAGCTAATAGGTTAAATAAGGTACTCTGTGAAATCATATATAAAGACCAGTCATATTGTGTAAATGGTAGATCTATCACAGATAGCTTACATTTAATGAGAGATCTTATAGATTATGCTCAATATAATAACAGTAATGTAGGTATTATGTCACTCGATCAAGAAAAAGCTTTTGATCAGGTAGATCACCAATTTCTCTTTAAAACTTTACAATCTTTTGGGTTTGGTAAACATTTTTGTTTAGTGGTTCAGTTACTTTATAACTATGCTACTTGTATGATTGAAATGGCTGGTGGTTTGAGTATTCCTATAAAAGTAAAAAGGGGCATAAGACACTTTCGGGTCAACTTTAAAGTATAGCCATCGAACCCTTTTCTTTGTAAGCTGAGGAATGGTCTTACAGGTTTACAGATTAATTCTGCTGTTTCACAACACTCTTTCAAAGTAACTGCATATGCAGATGATGTAACAGGCATAATAAGAAACAGCAAAGATGTTGAATTCTTGAAAGAGAGTTTAGAAAAGGCTGCATCTGCTAAAATAAATTGGGGAAAGAATAATACTCTGTGGTGCAGTTCTAGTTATTAGGGATGGGCATTTTAAGCAAAAGTAATATTCGATAATCGCTGGGTATTATTCGATTACTATTCGAAAATCGCTCCCCTCCCACGCATGCAAACGCGCACCCCCCCACGCGCACAAACACACACACACGCGCACAAACACACAAACACACACACACACACACACACACACACACACACACACACACACACACACACACACACACACACACACACACACACACACACACACACACACACACACACACACACACACACACACACACACACACACACACACACACACACACACACACACACACACACACACACACACACACACACACACACACACAGAGAGAGAGAGAGGGGGAGAGAGACCATCCAGGCTTTCAATCTGTATGATAAACTGTTTAATTAATTAGAGAATAGTCTATCTTAACCCAAGAAAATGAATGGTTGTAAAGTATGAGTGCTGAAACATATTAATATAACTTAACCTAATAACGGCATTTATTAACAGAACAGTCCATCGATTATCAACTGCTATCAACAAATAGTTCAGTTTTGGTTTTTAATAGCGAATTGGTCATTATTTTGTTTCCTTTCTTTATTAATTTAATTTAGAAATATGATTGGAACATCTTATTTTTGTTAAATTCAAGTTTTTGTTTTTTTAAATACCAAGCACGTTTGATCAGTTTAACCTTCTCAAATAAATAACTAAATAATTAACGTCATAATATTTTAAGAATAAAGTCAAAATTACGATCATAAAATCATGTTACATTGCCTGAAGTTAAAGTTAAAATTACACCTGTATACTCTGCCAAAATAATAATAATAAGTGTGTCATCCAACCTGTCATTCTTCATATTTAACACGAAAAACAGCACAACTATTTTGCATATAAATATAATATATCAACCAGTGGAATATTACGTTATTATTTAAGCAAAAAACGAATAATTTGAATGCAGGGAGCTCGTCACGGCTTCATTAATGGGAAACAGCACGTGAAGGCGGCAGAGAAGCACTCTGTGGAGTGCATCGTTTTGTTAACTTTGGTTTATTATTTTGAGTTGTTTGGGACGCTGTAACAAACGGCCCTCTCACAATATAATGCTTAACATCTATTGATCACGCAATCAGCCTGCACGTATCAGAAGTTCGTTCTCCGGCATGGTTAGCGCTCACACTATAGTGTGTGTGTGTATGTATTGTGTACACACTATGTGTGCCGCGCCCGAGTGCCGACAGTGCAGTTTGTGTGAAAGCACGGAACAGAAGATGCTCTAAAATAAATCTGTGCATCTGTACTTCAGTATATAAATTCAATATAGATGAATTATTGCTAAAGTTACTTGCCAAGAGGGGTAGTTTGACATACTTCATGTATTTGCCCGTTCCCTCGCGGTGTCAGAGACGCGGCTGTCTGTGCTCGCGCTGTTCACACAGAACAGAACACAACGCGCATGTACTGAAAGGAGTTGTCTTTCGCGCCCAAATGCTTTTTAATCGCTTACATTTTTAAACAAACAAGGCTTAAAAACACATGCAAATGATACAATTTAGTGACCACCTGCAGTGGCCCGATCTGGCAAGTGACAAATCCGAGCGTTCACGCCATCGAACAGTCTTTATTGTCAAGCCCTGGTACACCTTTAGAAAATAATCGCACAACCTAATCGATATTCTATAATTAAATCGAATATTCGAATATTCGAAAATCGTGACCCATCCCTACTAGTTATGTGGGACCACTGCTTCCAGTTGGATTGCAGTGGGGAAGAAATGGGTTTAAATATATTGGATTTGTCCGTGAGAGTAGTCTAAGATCAGCTGGACTGTGTGTGTGTGTGTGTGTGTGTGTGTGTGTGTGTGTGTGTGTGTGTGTGTGTGCGTGTGCGTGAATGATAGAAACACCTGATATCACCTACATTATGGGGCTCTAACTATCATTAAATATCTCAAACTCGATCATTATGTCGTCATTTACTCTGCTCATGTCATCCAAACACGCGTCACATTCTGAAAATAATATATTTTCAAGAACAACTTTGGACCCCATACTGACAAAAACACTCTTTAAAATATATTTGGTGTTTTACAGAGGAAAGTCACATGGGTTTGATGCGAGGACAAGTAAATAATGAGAGAATGATGACTTTAATTAGTTCAGACTGTAACATGTTAAAATGCAGTATTGAGTGCTGCTGGTTAAGTCAAAACACAGAGATATAAAACAGACAAATTTCATCAGAGAAAGCATTAAAACAGACATTTGTTCATTCAGTCAGAGCAGATCTGAGAGCAAATGAGCTTAATTAACAGCGTGAGTAATTGCCAAACAATGAGAATGACCACAGAATGAGACTCTGTGCATTCTGAACACAAACACACCCTTCATCTGTGAGTGACATCTGACAACAGAAGAATCATTTCAACCCAGCGGCGAGAGCGAGAGCAGAAGAGCGTTACCTGTGTCTGGAGGTCAGAGGTCATCTTCAGGACGCACAGCAACACAGTAAGATGGGGAGGAGGGACAGTGTTGGGGACAAAAGACGGAGGGAGGGGAGAGACGGACAGATCTGTTCCTCACTAAACAAAAGAATGGAAAACCGAATGAACCATACCTTGGCTGTTTAACGTCAGGTGCGCCAGACCTTGAAGGAAAGAACAGAAAAAAAAGAAAGAAATGAAAAAAGAAGAAGGTCATAAAAAGGCACGGGAAAAAAGCAAGCATTGTCACAAGGTTGGACTGCAGTTTGTGACAGACATCCCGGGGCACGCTCGGATGTCAAAGATCAACTCAAATCAAAAAGAGAAACGAAAGAAGAGAGAGAAAATAAAGGAGTAAAAAACAAACAAACCAACGAACGAGTGAACGCTTCTTGAGTGAGGTGGGGATTGGAAAAAAAAGCATTTCGTTCAGTGCAACCCCCCCGAAGGCCATTGCTCGCTCAAATGCTTTTTTCCCCTCTGGTCTTATGGATACACACACACACACACACACACACACACACACACACACACACAACTGTTTGGCAGAGTTCAAGAGCTTCTGGATTAGAGCGCTCAACGACACAACACACTTCTGTCAGAACAGAAACACCAGACCAACGATCCACCGCTTCAAGAAGACAAACGGCGAGCTGCTCGAGACTACTGAGCCTGAACCCGAGGTCCAGATCTGACAGATCTCAGCACACGTCCCTATAGCTGACCGACTACATCAAGATCATCTGCATCAAGCCAGGCGCACAGTTCTTGTTTGATTTCATTGGGATATTAGAGGTAAAGCGGATTTCTCTTTCTATTGTTCCATAAATCAGAAAATGTAGTATAACGTACCAAAAATCCCATCTATAACAAACCCTCACAATATAGATAGGAATGCAATGGTTACGTTTGGTGTAAGTGCTGCTGAAATGGAGGAAAAATAAACTCAGTCTTTACGTATTTCACCATGTTTTCTGGAATAATAAACCAGTGTGAATGATATATGAACAAACATTGAAGCAGAGATTTAAATTTACAGACACAGATATATAAAGTGCAATAAAATAAACACTAATGTTACTAGGGGTCGACCGATTATCAGCGCCGATATTAAGCATTTTACCGATTATCGATATCGGCCATTTTAAAAACAGATTTTCCGAAAAAAAATTTTTTTTTTTTTTTTTTTTATGCAAACAAACATACTATTTACAGGTGACATTATTTATTGGTGAATAAATAATACAGGTGAAACTATTTAATGTTTAAATGCACTATTTGGCTCGATGCAGCCTGTCTGAGCTCAACACTCTGTGAGAGTGAGGCGATCTCTCAATCTCTGAGAGCAATCTCCGCCCACCGCTCATCTGATATGTAGAGAGTCACGAGTCCGACCAATCAACGCGGAAAACTGAAGGCAGTCTCACACCGAGAGCACTTGCTAACTGGAGCTGCCTCAGTGATCACGCATCAGTTGTCTCTCAAAGGTAAAGCAGCAGCAGACGTTGCTGAAGTTGCAAAACACCTCAATATAACCCATGATGTCCGCGATGCGGAAAATGCGGGCGGAATCGCGGAATGCAGTCATATAATGGAATTTACCGTATAACGCGGAATGCAGTCATATAATGGAATTTACCGTATAACGCGGAATGTCACGGAATGTGTCGAAGTTTGGATGAATTAATCAAAAGTAGGTCAGTACACTTAAATCGACTCGCGCTATGGACTAGTAACGTTATATATAAATATTAAGCCGCAAAAACACTTTAAATATGAATCCTGCATGTTCTGCATCTCTGTTAATGAATGACACAGACGTGCGGTTTAATTTACTGCACACATACATGCCTGAAGCGCGTGCTGCTCGCGGTGTTTTCAGCGTCTGCCGTCTCACTAAATGAGGACATAAATACATGAACAACATCCCCAGAACTGCTCGCAGAGTCACTTCATGAGCATTTGACCGTTTCATTTGAGTAAAACGATCGTCATATCATATATAGGCTACAGAAACTTAAAAGGTCCTCATGGCAACCTGTCAAAATATAAGTTCGGTTTAGCCGAATATATTACTGTATACATAATACAACTACAACAATTATTACAACTTTTGTTGAGAATAATCACACAATACGCTAAATACGTTTACTTTAAGTTTTGCAAAATGTTTACAGAATGCTTCTGGGTGATCTCTGTACTTATGTTATTACTAATATTACTGTTTATTTAATGTTGTTGTTATTAACAGTTTTCAGAATTAAAGACATGTTTAAAAGCATTTAAAGAACGTTTTTTTGTCAGAGCTCTTGTTATTATTAATTTTGGCATTCATTTTCATTTTTACACCAGACACGTATATCGGTTCAAAATATCGGTTATCAGTCTACTTGATCTGTAATAATCGGTATCGGTATCGGCCCTGAAAAACACATATCGGTCGACCCCTAAATGTTACCCTAATCTGAAATATCACGTTGTGAAATGTTCTATATCTCAAAATTGACCAGTGCTTGAAAAAACTCAAACCATAAACTTGTTGCCTGTAATGTCTTGTCTTAAGCAGAACTTTAATTATTTTCTAAATGAAAGGCTATAAAAACATGTTCAAAACATCTCAAACTCACAGTTATGACTGTGATAAAACTCCAGGGTTTGATCCCAGAAACAAAACACGAACGAGATTATATGATTTATATGAAGATGAGGGCGCTGTCCACGCGGACATCCACCTGAATTAGCTTCTAGTCTCAGATTAATTGCAACAATAAAGTGCAGAATTTGACTGGACATCAACTACAAATCCCGCCGAAGCATCTGTTGCTACACAGAGCAAGCTGTGTAAAGGCCGTGCGTTATTACTCCCGGTGTATGACCCATCAGAGCTGACCTGAGGTCATTCTCACGTCCACCTCGTGATCTGCGTGATTCGACACGCTCACTGCATTTACATTCAGCTAAACAACGGCAATATCTCAAGAGCTCTTTTCATGCACCATACGTGTCAGAAGTAACACGCTACTGTTGCTCACAAACCCTAGACTCAAACCAACCATCACATGGACAAAATCAGCTGCAAGAACACAGCAGGTGCTGAGATGAAGCAATTTAATCTGGTGAGTGGAGAGCAAGTCAAGGACTTCTGGAGAATCTGGTCTCTTTCAACGGAGTGGTGCTAATAGACCACACGAGCCGAAGAACAGCCGCGTGCTAAAAAACACTCGCTCAAACCCTTACCACTGTGTTAGCTGAAAGACGCTAACTGTACTTAGCACAGGTGTGTGATTCCCATCAAAACACTGCAGAACTGCTCCTGTGCTAATCTGACCATCCTGACACCATTCTCCTGTCAGCAGATTCAGACCGCGGGAGTCCGAATGAACAGCTGGTGCATTCTGGGAAATGAAGTCCCATTGGGAAGTCTTGATTGGAAACAAAACATCTAATTATTGTAATGCTTTTGAGATGATAGCATCAGTGTTGCCATCTTCAGGGGAAGTAGATTTGTTGCTAAAAGATGTTGTGATATCATGAAGCCATTAAATATTTACAATAAACAACATCGAATCTCAGCAAAATAAATATATTTGTATTTGTTGATTTAGAAAAAATATAAATGCATAATATAACAATTTGAAAATACAACACTGCACAATTAACATTTTTTAACAATTTAAGGGGTTTTAGCTAGTAAACTAGTAAAACTACCCATTCTGAGAAATTATAGTTTTAAGCAGTGCATTAATAGTTAGTATGCTACACTATAACATATCAAAAGTTGAGAAAACTTAAGGTTAAGGCAAGCAGCTTCTGCAGATTTGAGTTTTCTTGTTGTTATATAAACTGAATACAACAATTTGAGAAAACCCAATAATCTGAAAAATCTGTACAAATAGGGAAAATCTACTGTTAAATTGAAAAAATATCCCTTATTGATTTTTACACAGTTTTTTTTTTTATTGTTATGCACATTAAATCGTTGCATAACAGATAACGGATATGTCCTGGAAAATTACTAGTAGCTTTTCCATTTTTCTAGATATTTTTATTACAATGTACTAATGGATTAACAGTCTCGGGTACAAACATTGCAATCATAAATGAACAATTATTCAACTACTAATTTATTCAATTATTATTAATGATGTGTGTGTACTGCTAGGCATCTTTGAATTCATCCTTTTGTGTAATTTAGATGGAAAATGTGTGCCTTTTTTATAGTTTTAGTCACTTATCAAAAGTTGCTAATAGTTGCCCAACAAATGTGAAAAATAGCTAAATTTGTTGCTTGGTGCTTTGGAAAGAAAATGTTGTTAGGGTAGTCTGAAAATTTGTTAAATTTAGCAACAAAATTGCTAAGTTGGCAAAACTCGATCGCATGCTGATTTAGTTACTGCTTTGACATGACTACTGAAGCTAAGGTCTGTCTCCAGAATCACCCCAAGATGAGTTCAGTTTTCTCCTCGTTTAACTGAAGAAAGTTCTGGCAAAACCAACTGTTATCATCAATGCATTGACAGAGGGAGTCAATGGGGCTATAATCATTTGGAGATAATGCTAGGTAAATCTGGGTATCATCAGCATAGCTGTGATAGGCAATTTGGTTCTTCCTCATCATTTGACTTAGTGGGAGCATATACAGGCTAAACAAGAGCGGTGCAAGAATTGAGCCTTGAGGGACTCCGCATGTCATGGACGTCCACTGAGACTCATGCTCTCCTATACTCTCTCACTCACTCACACACACACTCACACACACTCACACACACAGACACACACACACAGAACAGACTCGTTATCGTTATTCTGTGCTTTCTGCCGCTGTCTGCTTTCATTAAGAACAACTGAATAAAGCCACACCGGTCTGAAACAATATCTGCTTCTGGATAAACTCCTTTAATTCACAGGTTAGCACAACAAGGTAACCATCTTCTCTTTCATATCATATCTAGTGTTTCCAAACCACACTAATTAGTCGTGACCTTAATGAGCAACATCATAGACATAACGAGTCTGCGGTTCATGCAGGAGAGCAAATCGCTCTGAACAACAAGAAACAAGGAGAGTAGTCTGTAGGAGGTGATTCAGATCTCAAACACTGACGACATATGTTTTCTTCTCTGAGACGATGAACTGAGGACTGATTCTGTGCAGTCAGAAGAGCTGATTTAGTGTGAGTTTGACTCCTCAGATAATGAGATGCAGCCGTCCAAACATACTGCATCATTCTGATCGTCCTCTCCACACAACAACAGACCGCGCTGACCTTCTCCGTCCTGACCTCTCTGTCCAAATCTGAATTATTTTGCATATATCTGTAACTGCTTCATTTGGGTTGCTTTACCTTCTTACCAGAGAAAGTTATTTCTGTCAGCTTCAGTTCTTTTGGGTTTCAGAGGGAAAAACATCCTAAACACAGATAATAAGACACAACCATATAATCACGTTTAGTTAGGAGAACAAAAAACTGTTAAGTGGGGGTTAAATAAACGTGAAAGTTTGGTTTAGGGATGTTTTTGAAAAGCAATAGAGGATTGTTGTGTTTTGCGATGTAAACCTGAAGGAAAGCCAAACGCTGCTTGTTGAGTGGATGTTGATCTGTAAGCTAAAGTGCATTCAGAAAACACTGACAGCATATGCAGAATACGTTACCCAGAATTCCCCCCAAAAGGACGCAAAAGAGAGAGAAAGATAAGGCAGCTGATGACTCAGAGCAGTGAACGTGTGGGAGTGAAGAGCTCCGGTTTACAGGCACAGATCAAATCAAGTCAAATTACATAATTACATACAGAAAACCAAGATCAAATCAAATAAAAAACATACAAATACAATTTACAAATCATAAACATATAATATAAAATATGTTAATATAATAATAATAATAATAATAATATGTAAGAAACAGAAACAGGATCAACTCAAATAGTAAATACAAAAAATGAATATGACTAGCATAATTAAAAAAGATAACTATGATTAAAATAAAATATAAACAATAATAACAACTATATAAAACATTAATAAAAACAATATAAATAAAAACAATACTAAAAACTGTCAAAAACTAAATGCTGTCAAATTATTGCATTAACGCAGCAATATTAAGTACAAAGTATAATGAATAAAATATAATAATTGCAGTTTTACAAAAATCATAACAAAAAAGGCTCTTCCTCCCATCAGAGTGGTAGTTAATTAATTTGAGAATATTAGTCAACTGACAGTACTAGTTATCATGTAACTAACTATCTCTAAAAGGTCATCTCACACATGGGCGGCACAGGAGGATGGAGAGCTGTGATGAAGACTTTTCCCATGTAAGACGACACACACACAGACACAGACACACAGATGAAACACACACACACAGACACAGACTAGACACACACACACACACACACACAGATTAAACACACACACACAGACACAGACACACACAAACACACAGGAGGATGGAGAGCTGTGATGAAGACTTTTCCCATGTAAGATGACACACACACAGACACACAGATTAAACACACACACACACACACACACACACAGACAGACACAGACTAAACACACACACACACACACACACACACAGATTAAACACACACACACAGACACAGACAAACACACAGGAGGATGGAGAGCTGTGATGAAGACCTTTCCCATGTGAGACAACACACACACACACACACACACACACACACACACAGATTAAACACACACACACACACACACTGCGACAGACACAGACACACACACACACACAGATTAAACACACACTCACAAACACACACACACACAGATTAAACATACAGACACACACACACACACACACACACACACAGGCGGAGGGTGGAGTGCTATGATGAAGACCTTTTCCGTGTGAGACGACACATGCGCACACAGACACACAATCACACACACACACACAGGCAGAGGATGGAGTGCTGTGATGAGGACCTTTCCCGTGTGAGACGACACACACACACACACAAAAAAAAATCACACACACACACACACACACACACACACACACACACACACACACACACACACACACACACACACACACACACACACACACACACACACACACAGTCTCTGGCGGAGTTGGGCTGATCTGATGGGCCGGAGCCAGTTGTAACAGGATCTGAGGAGGCTGCCGTCTGATTGGCCATATGGGAGCGTGTGGGAAAAGTCTGCGGCCAGCAGCGACACGGGAGTCCCGTCGCTTTCACACGTCTCGCAGAAACACAGCGGCCAAATCAGACGCCTGTATCACTGCCATCAACAGATTACCAAACCGGCCATGTGCTGCAGTCAACAGACTAATAATAGAGCGGAAGAGACGTTCACTTCCCTCGCTATGTGTTATTATTATTCATACTGCAGCGGATCTCAAGCATCCTGCCAATAATTAAGACAACGATTCACAAAGCTGGCTTCAGCACACCAAGCGTCTGATTGGCCGACTGATTGAGTGACAGATGGAGGAAGACTCATGATTTAGTCATTAAGGAGGATGTGTTTGGAAAGTCAAACGCGGCCTGCAGCTGCAGTACAGAGCTCACCGGTTAGCCTGGATCCACACATCATTCATCATCATTAGGGGTTCTTGCACGTAGTGCAGAATCCCTATTAAAATTGGGATTTATTATTATTATTATTTTTCTGCCGTAAAACGCAACGAGCAGCCCAAACCGCAAGGCCTAGAAACTTGAAACTTTGCCAGAAGGTAGCCCAAAAATCGAGGAGAACTTATCAAATTCTCAGCCCAATTGGCCCATAGGTGGCGCTACAGCGCAAAAAAAATAAATTTCAGACATTTTGGGCGTAGCTCGCTCAAAATTTGTCATAGATTAAAAAAATTACATTGTTGCGATCCTTGGGTCAGCCCGCATTTATACAGTTTTTCTCTCAGACCCACGGACCCTCTCAGACCCACAAACTAGTCCTAGGTTTTTCATCCGATCGGAACCAAACCACTGCAAAAATATTTAGTTTATCCTGAATATAAATAATTATCAAAAAAAAAGTTGAAATTACGATTTTTGTACGCAACGGTATGCCAATTAGCACCTATGCTAACATTAGCCAAATGTTATTTGAAGTATAACTCTTGAACAGAATGAGATATCTTCACCAAACTCGGCACACGTGTGCAGGCTCAACCTTTGGTCAAATCAAAAATTGTGCAGGTCTACCACTTGGTGGCGCTATAAGACTTAAAAAATATAAAAACAGCTATAACTATGCAAGCGTTAGTCCGATTGACTTGAAAATTGTTATGCAGTGTCTTTGTCTAATATGCCATAAGTGTATATGAGGAAATTGGCTTTCTCAAAAAACATGGCCGCCATCAGCCAATTAAGTTTGAACACTTATTAAACTAAATTAACGGAGGTCGATCGGAATGAAACTCTATGGGCATGTTTGACTCATGGCCCTAAAGGTCTGTAAGAGTTTTGAAAGCAATCGGCCACTAGTTGGTGCTAACAAGTTTTTTTTGCTCTGTAATCACGTGGTGTTTTACATAGCCACACAATATGCATATCATTTGATAGATCTCCTTATAATGCACAACTTTGCCTCTAGAACCATTGCTGTCAATCAAATCGTTCATTAAATATTCACAAATATGTCAAAAACCTACTTTTGCGAACTAGTCTCTGGTTTTTTTCTCGATCTCGATCAAACAGATTATCGACAAAAAGTGGAATTTTATCCTTTGGTTAGCTAGAATTAGCTCATTTAAAAAGGGGGCCTGGTCACATATAACCAAAGGCCTATAAATCCTAAACAAAAACTTTAAACTTTACAAAAGTTGGTGAAAACATGTGTCAGATGACTCTTAACAGCCATGCAAAGTTTTGTGGATATCGGACCATAGGTGGTGCTATAACAGTAAAAAGCTGTCAAAAACACAATATTTGTATAGAAAATGATCTCAAATTGTAGATCATGTTCTTATATTCACACACACACTATATATTAATATTATATGATAGATCTACTCATTCTGAACAACTTTGCCTCTTGGACTAATACTGTCAATCAAATTGTTCATTAAATATTCACAAATATGTTAAAAACCTACTTTTGCGAACTATGGTTTTTCTTTCTATCTTGATCAAACTACTGCAGTAATAATCTCTGGACTGTCTAGATCAATAATTATAAAACAAAATGAATTTTGGGCTTTGGTTAGCTATAACGAGGTCATTTAGTGAAGAGGTGTGGCCAAATATGCCCCAAAGCCTATAAAACCTAAACAAAAATCCAAAAATGTGTGAAAACATGTTTTAGATGTCTCTTAATAAGCATGCAAAGTTGTATGGAGATCGAACCATAGTTGGCGCTATAACTGTGAAAAAGGCCTCAAAACACAGTATTTCTATAGTAAATGACCTCAAATTGCAATAAAATGTTCATAATATTCCCTTATACACTATATCTTCATATCATATAATAGATTTCCTCATTCTGAACAACTTTGCCTCCAGGATCACTGCTGTCAATCAAATTTGAGATTATTTAAAAAAAATAACTGCTTTTGTGAACTAGCCCTGTGTCAAATCAATACTATACTATTGCAAGAAAACTTGTAATACTATATATATATATATATATACACACATATACACACACACACACACACACACATATATATACAGGTGCTGGTCATATAATTAGAATATCATCAAAAATTTGATTTATTTCACTAATTCCATTAAAAAAGTGAAACTTGTATAATGTATACATTCATTCCACACAGACTGATATATTTCAAGTGTTTATTTCTTTTAATTTTGATGATTATAACTGACAACTAATGAAAACCCCAAATTCAGTATCTCAGAAAATTTGAATATTGTGAAAAGGTTCAATATTGAAGACACCAGATGGGTCTCGTCATTCCTATGTTTTACGTGGACAGAACATCTGCTGATGTCAGTGTTGGAGTTCTGATCCGTCTGAGCGGGTCAACAGGATTCAGACGGGCATCGAGAGCCCGAGGTGCTAGAATCACTCAAAGACGAGGTGAAGGAAAACATCAGAGCGAACAGGATTTACAGACAACAACATGCTGCCAGCAAAACAATCGGCAACCGATGAATTATTGAGGGCTACCTGGAAAGACTGATTCGTCTTTGAAAAACACAAGTAGCCGGAGCCTTTTCATCAAAGGGAAAAGCAAATACACATATCAAACAAAACATGTGTAGTAAAGAGACCCAGCCGGAGGGAAACACACCGCGGTAAATGAGACGTATCGCAGTAAAGGCAGCTGTTAAACAGAAGTGCTCAGATTCTCTGAAGAGCAGAAACGTGTTTGCTGACGCTCTCATAGCAGATGCACCACTCCGGGATTAGGAACATATCAGCAGGCCTTTAATAGCTCAGGTTAGTTAGACCACAGGTTAACTAGCTACCTGACTAGTATGGGAACGAGGAAGCATCCATCCGAGGAAGCGGTCTGACTGGGTTTTGCGGTCTGAGTCTCTTCACATTGATGGCTGGGGAATATTAATGAGTGTATAAGCACAGGACTGGTGGGATAAAGCACGTGTGGGATCTTCTCGCTCCTCTCACACTCTGTGGTCTCATTGTCAGGGCAGGATAGTTTGACCACAAGGTCAGTGAGCTGCTAAATCCAATTAAATCCAATTACCCAGCAGCCCATGCTCTGAAAGAGAGCTGTATCTGTGCAGCCCGGCCGGGTGTGTGTGTGTTTGTGCTCTCAGCGGGCTCCAATCCATCCGAGGTCTGTTCAGTCATAAGAGGCTCAGAACCAGAGACGGAAACCCTGGAAAATCAAGGTCTGCTCCGACACGCCGGGACCGAACGAATGCAGCTCTGCGGAAAGGACACGCTGACCTACTCAAAGCAATAAACATGACAGCGCTGACAAACACTGCACGAGTCTGCTGCTGGACGCCAGGAGAAACTGAGCGGGATCATCTGATGTGTTTGCCGGAGTTTTATTTTCAACAGTACAGTTCATGAATATTGTTTGTTATTAGAAATAAGAACAAAGTTGCAAATAACACATAACAAGATAAGCTTGTTGTTTGATTAACAGGAATGGCACAGTTTAACTTAAAGACCTAAAGCACAGATCCATGTGTTTGTGTTAATTCTGATGTTATGCTCAGTCCGTTCGACTGTTGAAAAACCATACACTGTGAACTAGAACTGAACTGATAATAGTGTGCCGTCTTTCAGCATGTGCTTCAGGTGAGGGTCAGTCAGTGCATGCATTGCACTGAATCATTTCTCAAGCATTAGTATTGCACTTAAAGTGCATATTGCAGGTAAAAAAAATTTCAAATGAATATATAACCTTGTATGAAGATACCATATGAACCGTTAATGCAGGATTTGAAAATGTTTTACAAGACGCGAGAATACAAATTTAGAAGAAAAAGTGAAGAGGGGAGGAGGGATGCAGGAAGAATTGTCACTTGAGAATCGTCAGAAATCTTGTTATTTTTTCTTCATTTTACTGATCAATGTTTCTTGTGTCTCAAACGCACCATCTGTCGCCCTGCAGAGGAGCAGAAACTACAGACACCCGCGACCAACCGACCTAACATGCACGAGTGTGTTACGGTTAATCTCAGCCACAATACACATGAGCAACACCAGCCAGAGCATATGAGTGAGTGAGTGAGAGTGTGAGAGAGAGAGAGAGAGAGAGAGAGAGAGAGAGAGAGAGAGAGAGAGTGAGTGTGTGCGTTTGTGTGTGAGTGGGGGAGTGTGTGAGTATGTGTGTGAGTGTGTGTGTGTGTGAGAGATAGAGTGTGTGGTCGCCTCTTATCGCTCTCTGCCAGACCCGCTCAGCGCACAACACTCATCTGCCCGCAGGCCGTCCATCACACATGCCTGGCAAAATGTCAGCGAATGAGCGCGCGAGCGAGAGAGAAAGCGTGTCTGTGTGAGTGAGTGAGTGAGTGAGTGAGTGAGTGAGTGAGTGAGTGAGTGAGTGAGTGAGTGAGTGAGAGAGAGAGAGAGAGAGAGAGAGAGAGAGAGAGAGCTTCACCATCAGCTCTTATCACACCGTCACTCACCTGCACCAAACACAAAGCATGCTGGGAAACCGAACTCCTCCCTGCTCTCTCTATCTCTCTCTCTCACACACACACACACACACACACACGCACACGCACACGCACACGCACACGCACACACGCGCTTTCTCTCTCTCTATCAGTCTATTCTTCTGCTGGAGAGAAGCTGCTTTTATCCTGTAGATACGTGACCGTCCACATTAATGACAGCTATACATCACTGATGACAGCAATGCATTCTCTCTCATAAACATGGCTTTTCTAGACATAAAACGCTCTGAATTTCAATTCGGTTTCATTTTAATTACATTTTTAGGTGATTTTAACTTCTGCTTTAAAATGGTAAGTGGTCAGTAATTGTTTATTTTTTTTGCACAATATGATACACAGTCTATATAGAAACAGTCACAGTATTTATTTTAATTTGCCTTCAAACTGCAGTTTATTCAGAGGAAACCGAAGGAAACAGAGATCTGGAGTTTAAATGGACTTCTGTATGATGGAGATCCTCATCTTCTGTCCGTCTCTCTGATTCTCATGAAGTGATCTTCGTCTGTAGTTTGCATGCGTCTAGTTTATAGCGTTTGGTCATGAATCTCTGAGTCACTCGTGTTCACAGCTGCACATTTCAGAGGAAACGGAGCTCTTCAAACCCTCATGAGCCTCATTCAGTCCTAGAAACCATTGATCAAGATCTGAACATCTGCCTCTCGTGAACCACTGATGACACCCACACACTCACACGGCCATGTGCACACACACACACACTCACACAGCCATGTGCACACACACACTCTCACACGGCCATGTGCACACACACACACACACACACTCTCACACAGCCATGTGCAAACACACACACACACGCACACACACACGGTCATGTACACACACACACTCACACGGCCATATGCGCACACACACATGCACACACACACACACACACACACACGGCCATGTGCAAAACACACACACACACACACACACACACACACTCACACGGCCATGTGCAAACACACACACACACACTCGGCCATATGCGCACACACACATACACACGCACATACACAGGCACACACACACACACACACACACACTAACAGGGCTCTAGAGTGCGACCTAATTTCTCAAGGGTGCGACTAAATCAAATCTGAGGGCGCACCGGTGTGACCAGCCGTTCGAGAAAAGTATCCGCGACTCTGAGTCTCCCTGTGCTTCAACAACAGACACACATTAGGCTCATATCGTGGTCTAAACCAATCAGAGATAGTGAAGGGCGGACCCCAAACTTTTGTCTATGATGCATTTTTGCTATTCCCAAATCAGAAGCGAGATCGCGCTCACGTGGAGGAGTTTCAGCACGCGCAACATGAAAGCCCTGTTTATGATAGAAGAGATAACTAACCATTAAAACATGCTTACACTTTAGGCCTGTGGCTGTTATATTAAACTAAGTTTATTTAATGGGTTTTTATTTTATTTTGGCTTCTAAGGATTATAGCCGCGTTTCTTCTAGCACAACTTCCTTCCCTTCACAGCGGCGCGCATTCGTTCCTCCCTGACCAAAACTCAACGTCAGAATCAGATCAATCGTTTGTCGATTGTTGTAAAATGCCGTCTTTACAGTTACTAAATTGCTGGACATGTTTGATAATAAAATGTTGAAAGTACAATCCGCACGAGAGACGCTGTTCCTCAGGCTGAAGTGTGTGTGTGTGTGTGTGTGTGTGTGTGCGTGTGCGTGTGTGTGTGCCTGCGTGGCGTAGCCTACTCTAAAACTGACAGGCAAAGTACACTTTGAGCTTCAGACGCGTCCAAACGATCAAATACACACAAAGCATGTAAAAATGGCCGGCTTGGAGAGTATTCACTTAAACACAGTTTATGTCTTAAAGTGAACGAGAACAGTTGGGAGAAAATTGTGTCAATATTTTGTTTTAGTGATAGAATGATGGTTCATTAATGTTAATCAAAGAACAAAATACAAAAGCTCTTAATCTGAATGAAGTTATAGCTTTAAGCATTAATCTATCAATACATACAGTGAAAACTATGCAGTGTTCATTTACATTTGATCTCTTTTAGATTTCTTTTGTAGCTATTACTTAAGTTACCTGAACATTAATGTTAGTAGATCACTGGTTTTTGTACATTTGTTTTATGGTATGACAAATGGTATATTTGTCCGTTTGTTTAGCTTTGTTTCTTTGTTCATGTTCTTACTGTATCTTATGTATATAAAACACTAACAATGCCTGCACACTGGTGCATTTACAAATTGATGTTTTATATTTATTTAATTAAATATTTATTTAACATTCCAGAATATAAAGCTAGTAATTAAGCTAAATATAAATGTTAATTAAGCTGCTAATCTATCATATAAATATAGATGTATGTGTGTGTGTGTGTGTGTGTGTGTGTGTGTGTGTGTGTGTGTGTGTGTGTGTGTGTGTGTGTGTGTGTGTGTGTGTGTGTGTGTGTGTGTGTGTGTGTGTGTGTGTGTGTGTGTGTGTGTATGTATGTATGTATGTATGTATGTATGTATGTATGTATGTATGTATGTAAGATGGCATCGTTCCAAGGCGACATGGTGTTGCTCTCTTCTCTGTTATGTGTAGGTTTTTGTTGTTTTTGGCTGGACTGCGTTTGGGGCCTGATGTTATACAGCCGAGTGGAGCTTTTGCATATTAGGGACAGTATGATTGAATGTCAGCCCAAATTACATTTCTATTCAGATGACTTTGCCATCAGGCCCGTGGATGTTGTTAGCGCAGATGCTAACGCTCCCTGTTTCAGAGCTCCACGTGGGAGGAAAAGAGGCAGAAGACCCGGCGCTTTGGTACGGTTTAGGAAACGGAAACATCGGACACCGTTGCCGAGTATTTTACTCTCTAACGTCCGCTCGCTTACTAACAAACAGGATGAACTGTCTCTTTTGCTATGCAACAGGAGAGACATGGCTAATTCTTCCGTGTTATGCTTCACTGAGACCTGGTTGAATGAGAGAGTCCCGGATTCCGCATTACATCAGCGGGGATTCTACTTATTTCGAGCGGATCGTACTTCAAGTTCATTGAAGAGTAAAGGAAGAGGCGTGTGTTTTTATGTAAATCAGCGGTGGTGTACGGATACAAAGGTAATTTCAACGGTATGTTCTACCAACATGGAACTGTTAACCATTAAGTGCAGACCTTTTCATCTGCCTAGAGACTTTACTTCTGTTATCTTGGTTGCTGTGTATATTCCACCTCAAGCAGCAGCTAATGAGGCAGCTCAACAGTTGGCTGCCCATATAATGCAGTTGGAAAACTCATATCCAGATTCAACAATTTTGTTTCTTGGGGACTTCAATCATGTTGATATGAGGAAGATCATGCCCAGATTCAAACAGCAGATCAAAGTGATGACTAGGTTGGATAAGATCTTGGACCAATGTTATTGTGTGTTTCCTAATGCTTTTCACTCTGTGTCTTGTGCTCCATTGGGGCAATCAGACCATAATTTGATTTTTCTCATTCCTGTTAACGTATTATACCAGTTAAGAGAGTGGTCAAGGAATGGTCTGTGGAGGAAATAGACATGCTAAGGGACTGTTTAGAGGTTACTGATTGGTCTACTGATTGGTCTGTTTTTAAAGAGTCATGTGTTGATTTGAATGAGTACACTGAGGTGGTTACCTCATATATAAGTTTTTGTGAAGACAGTGTGTGTACCTTCTAAGGCTGTGACTATATATAACAATAATAAGCCATGGTTTAATAAGGAAATTAAAATATTATGGAGGGAGAAGCACAAGGCATTTAAGAGTGGGGATAAAGAGCTTTATAAAATCACTAAAGGCGACTTTGTAAAAGCTGTTAAAAAGGCAAAAGGAAATTATAAGTGTACGTTAGAAAATAAGTTGAAGATCAATGACACTTATGGCGTATAGAAAAGTTTAGAGCAGATCACAGGCTATAAGATAAAATCTCAAGTTATCTCTGATGATATTACATTGCCTGATGAAGTTAATGCGTTCTATAGTCGCTTTGAAAACACAGTGGAGGGACAGGCTGGTCAGCCGATGATGCCCTCCTGGCCCTGTACTATGAGTCCTTCTTTTAAAATAGAGGAATATGAAGTCAGGAATCTGCTGCAGAGGCAGAACAGCAGAAAGGCAGCAGGCCCTGACTCCATATCATCTGCAACATTGAAGTGGTGTGCGTTCATCCTTGCCCCAGTACTCACTGACATATTTAACTGGTCATTAAGAGTATGCAGAGTCCCAGCATGTTTTAAAGCAGCTGTTATAATTCCAGTGTCGAAAAAGTCGAATATTAGTTGCTTAGATGATTACAGACCAGTGGCCCTAACTTCAGTTGCTATGAACATTTTTGAGCGATTGGTGCTTAGGTATCTAATTTCTAAAATCTGTCTGGATTCTCACCAATTCGCCTATAAGGCTAATAGGTCGGTTGATGATGCTGTGGCTCTGTGTATCCACTCAATTTTGCAACCTCTTGAAGCCCCTAATACTTATGTCAGAGTCCTTTTTGTGGACTATAAATCGGCATTTAATACAATTATTCCAGTTAAACTTTTTGATAAGTTGAAGCAATTGGGGATTCAACACTCCCTTGCTTTCTGGATTTTGGATTTTTTGCAGAACAGAACCCAAGTAGTTAAAATGAATTATATACTTTCAAGTCTTAAGACAATAAGTGTGGGGGCCCCACAAGGATGTGTATTGTCACCATTATTGTACTCTGTATACACGAATGATTGTGTTTCACATTGTAATTCAGTGCAAATTTTTAAGTTTGCTGATGACACTACATTGATTGGTTTAATAACAAATGATAACGAATCGGACTATAGAAGGGAGGTTTCTACACTGTTTGATTGGAGTTGCACTCATAATTTGAAGTTGAATGTCCTAAAAACAAAGGAAATGGTGTTTGATTTCAGAGGGAGGACAAATGTTGTTTTGCCATTGACTATTGATGGTCAGGACATTGGAAATGTTCAATGTTTTAAGTTTCTCGGGACTACAATCTCTGCAACGTTAAAGTGGAATGACAACCTAAGAGGCATTATCAAAAAATCTCATCAAAGTCTTTTTTTCTCAAGACAGCTTAAAAAGTTTGGCATTTCTAAAGTTGGTATGTTCAATTTTTATAGAGCTGTCATTGAAAGCGTGCTGACTTTTTCACTTATAGTGTGGTTTGGTAGCTCCACAGCTCAGCAGAGAAGTATTTCACTCCTTATAATTGATGGGACATATATAGCTGTGTATGTATTTATGTTTATGTTTGTATTTTAATGTTTGTTATTATCGTTGATGAGCTCACCAAAGCAAATTCCAAACAACTAAGGTGTTTGGCAATAAATAAATAAATAAATAAATATGTGTGTGTGTGTGTGTGTGTGTGTGTATATATATATATAAATAAATAAAAGTACAGATAAGAATACCGTTAAAGTACCGGATCGATAAGAGGAGTAATACCGTCATAATGTTTAGTGAAATTATTTGGTAGTCTAAGGTGGGATGGGGCGGCGGATTTTTTCATAGGTTTGGGGGGGGGGGGTGAGAGGCACTGCACTTGAGCATCCCTTCATTCAGACACAGTGGAAGATCTGATCAGAATCAGTGTAGAGGGGGGGGGGGGCACTAGAGCATCCCTTCATTCAGACAGTGGAAGATCTGATAAGAATCAGTGTAGGGGGGGGGGCACTAGAGCATCCCTTCATTCAGACACAGTGGAAGATCTGATCAGAATCAGTGTAGGGGGGGGGGGGCACTAGAGCATCCCTTCATTCAGACACAGTGGGAGATCTGATAAGAATCAGTGTAGAGGGGGGGGGGGGGGGGCACTAGAGCATCCCTTCATTCAGACACAGTGTAGAGAGGGGGGGGCACTAGAGCATCCCTTCATTCAGACACAGTGGAAGATCTGATCAGAATCAGTGTAGGGGGGGGGGGCACTAGAGCATCCCTTCATTCAGACACAGTGGGAGATCTGATAAGAATCAGTGTAGGGGGGGGGGCACTAGAGCATCCCTTCATTCAGACACAGTGTAGAGAGGGGGGGGCACTAGAGCATCCCTTCATTCAGACACAGTGGAAGATCTGATCAGAATCAGTGTAGAGGGGGGGGGGCACTAGAGCATCCCTTCATTCAGACACAGTGGAAGATCTGATCAGAATCAGTGTAGAGGGGGGGGGGGGGCACTAGAGCATCCCTTCATTCAGACACAGTGCAGAGTGGGGGGGGGGGGCACTAGAGCATCCCTTCATTCAGACACAGTGGAAGATCTGATAAGAATCAGTGTAGAGGGGGGGGGGGCACTAGAGCATCCCTTCATTCAGACACAGTGCAGGGGGGGGGGGGGGGCACTAGAGCATCCCTTCATTCAGACACAGTGGAAGATCTGATCAGAATCAGTGTAGAGGGGTCAAGTCTGGAAGATGTTGATGCTAGAGAGAGTGTGGTCAGCTGGTTTATTCGAGGCCAAAGATCAAGAGATCAAGGACAAACAACAGGAGTTGGCCATCCGAGGGGCATGTGACTGCAATGGAGGATAGTCCATAAGACATTGAGCCATGAGATGTTCAGTTTGACACCCTTCAAACACTTAATTTAGATTTTATTTTTATTTAATTTATCTTGAGATGTTTTAACTAAGCACTTTAAGCACCAACACTTTTTCTGTAAGTTACCTTTCTTGTAGAATTGTGCTTCAAATAAAGAACGTTATGTTGACCACATTGTTAGTTAATCGTTTACTAGTCAATATTGCGTATACGAAAATTTGGGTGCACCTAACTTTTGTGCTGGTGCACCTAAGAAAAAAAGTTAGGCCCACCAGTGCAACCAGTGCAAAAAGTTAGTCTAGAGCCCTGCACTAATGATAGTAATATTTTATCCCGTCAGCCTCAGAGAACAGTGTTTAATGAAACTCAGTTTTGTGTGTTTGTTCAGACTCTTGAATTAGATCAGATCATCTCCATCTCTTGCAGAAGCTCTGATGTGTTCCTGCTGTTACTGTTTCAGATACACTCACTGCACACGGATCCTCACCACAATCAGACGAGAGTAGAGCAGTCGTCCTACTGAAGAAACACTTCTCATGATTCCACAGAGAGACGAGGAATACAGCACTGAATGCGTGTTAGAAACAGCAGCGCTGAGAAGCTGAGCAGGGCCACTCTGTGCTCACAAACATGTCCACAACGAGCCTCATCATCTAGAGATCAACAACTAACCCTCGATAAACGACAATCCGTGTGTGTGGTCTCAGTGAACGTGAACATCACACACCTGCAAACACCTCCGCGAGTAAAACTGGACGATAAAACAGACTCGAGAGATATTATTCTCTGACTGAATGACATGATTCGAGTCCTTCTTTGGGTTCAAGTGTTTGTGTTCTCTCATGCATCCACATCACCAACATTTATGCAAACACTGATTAACATTTAATATTTTGGTTAAATGTTAAATTGTTTAATTAAACTGTATCTTAATTTAGACGTGTAACTGTATCATTCCCTGCATATTTAATGTGACACTATTAGTGTTTCATCACATTAATATTTCAGCTCTAATATATACTGTATAACGTCAACAATCAAGTCTACAGAAAACAAATCATGCTGTAAGACACATTAGTGCATCATATTGGGCATAACATTTCCCCCAAAATATCATAAATGTGACTTTATCTGCAGAACACACATACATGTGTACACATATAAAATCCAAAAATCACATTTATATTTAATGCATGCTGATCACTGCTGAAGTTTATTTATAAAAAATAAATGTAAAGCATAAGTCCGGATGTGTTTGTGCATGTTCAGAATTAAAATGTGTTTCAGGAGCATATAAAGGAGATATTAGACAGGTTTTCTGACTGACTCTCTCTCTCCTGTGTTTGATCAGTGTGTCTCTCGTCCCCACACTCTGACTGAATCACTCATAATCCAGTTCAAAACCATCAGAAACCTTCCGCTGGACTGAGAGAATGAGAAATAAAGGAGTCATGAGCTGCAGAGTTTCTGATCTGCACTTTATTCAGTTTACAGGAAAACACAGCAGCTGTGTAAAACTGATTAAACGCTGATGTTGAAGTCGTCCTCCGTACAGGACACTAAACACATTCATGAACTGACAGATGCGCCACAACACGTCTGTGAGAGGAAGTGACCTCAGAAACCACTGCTGCACTACCTGTGCTGAGATCAATAACACTGAGAAACTCAATCAATGATTCACTCCAGCGCACACACATGATCCAAACCTGGAATACACACACACACAGCTAAAATCTTTAATTTAACCTGTAACTCCATTAACGACAAGATCTGAACCTCACTGATTCAATCTAAGCATGCATTCATCTTAAGACTTGACTGCAGTAGAAATATTTATAATAAAATAAAACCCAAACCAGAGCTCCATGTTGAGTTCATTAACGGGAGTCTGAAGCTGTGGACCGTAGGACTGTGGAGTTTATTCCTGACGTGTTCTCAGTCTAGTGTGATCGAGATTGAGGCGTGTAAACAGTGACGCACACGTGTGTGTGAGATGAGAAACCGCCGGGATCAATATTACTCAGTTCAGTCTTATCAAAGACAACAGCTCGACAGCCGCCACGGGCGACATGCTCTTCACGCCTCGAGAACTTTCTACAGCGGCGACACACGCGGGGCCTTCAGAGCCTTCATCGAACTTCTCTCTGCTTCTCACACGTGTCTTAATCCTGTGAAGAAATCACGGCTATTAACCGACAAGATCTGCAGCACAGCTGGATGACAGAGAGGATGATTCAAGACCAAAAGACAACAGGTCTGGACTATAAAACACACATCTAAACACTTTTGAGTGTGTGTGTGTGTGTGTGTGTGTGTGTGAGAGAGAGAGAGTGTGGGTGTGCATGTGCGTGTTTTAGTGTAAGTGTGTGTGTGAGTGTGTGTATGAGTGCGAGTGCGAGTGTGTGTGCGTGTGTGTATGTGCGTGTGTGTGAGCGTGTGAGTGTGCGTGTGTGTGAGTGAGCGTGTGAGCGCGTGTGTGTGTATGTGTATGTGTGTGCGAGTGTGAGTGTGTGTGAGCGTGTGAGTCTGTGTGCGAGTGTGTGTGAGTGCGAGTGCGTGTGTGTGTGCGAGCCTGTGTGCGAGTGCGTGCGTGTGTGAGTGCGTGTGTGCTTGTGAATGCATCCCATGAGGAAAACGATTTAATAAACACATTCAGTAAAGTCTTAAACACAGATGTAGAAATGCAGTGATCTGTGTGACTGTTTTGAGAATATCATCAGCTTTATATAAGAGCAATATCATATTGCATTATTTTAGATCATAACTGACTCTGATTCAGTTCATGCATTTAAATTAGAATTGATTTGGTATCGTCACTCAGGAAGTTGAAAACTACTGGAACCAAATTATTTCTGAATCTATTAAAATGCTTCTCCAACATTTATTACTCTGCTCATGTACAATTTACTGGAGTTACAATGAAAATCAACAGTGAACAGCATCCAAGGAAAAAGTGTTCTTCCACACTGGTCTATTGATTTACCAACTATAAATTAAGCATTAAAGTCTACAGGTGATCTGTGGCTGATCTCAGCAAAATTAATGTATCTGGTTATTTGACAAATCAAATTTGGACTGTGTCCTATGCTGCGACATAGCAAAAATATAGAAAAAAAAACGTAGCATACAAACAACATGAGAAAAATTGTCAATTCTCATTCGTAGAGTTACAAATAGCATGAGAGAAGTTTATATTCAATGTTAGAGGTTTTTTTTAAACACGACTTAAACACAGACTTCCGGTTTGTCGCTGACGCATGTTCTGAATTGAATCTCCGTCAAGCCAATTATTTACCGTCTATTTTCTATCTTAAATTCCAATTTTATACACAATAAATTTTTGTTTCTATAACCTGTGAATATATCCCCGATCACATTCTGCAACGAGAATAATCAGAGCGGCTTGTTATCGCAAGTTTTATTTTGATTTCCCGAGTCCGCTATTAGCTTATAGCCCGTTAGCAAAGCCAGCGCGGGTGCCGCTAACACAGCTAATACCCCTTTTCACACACACACACACACACACACACACACACACACACACACACACACACACACACACATTTACCATTGTTTCACTGTTACTTGCTTTAATGGTGGATTTGTGTCTACCTTTGTGTGCAGGTGAGGACACGATCGAGCTGCATTCGGCGCAGCTCGAGCTGGAAGCCGTGGAGAGACGTATCCACGAGCTGCTTGGGAAACAGGCCCAGCTGAGGAAACGGAAAGCAACCCTGGAAACATCCCGGGCTGACGCTCATAAGTCCGGGGTAAGTATGCAACGCGCTGCTAACACTCCCATCACCTCTACTCCGTGTGTTTCTCTGCACAGGCCCCGTGCACCCGGGACGCGATCGTCACAGATGGCCTTCACTCCGGCGGCGGGAAACCCAGGACCCTGGGTGCAGCAGCGGAAGATGCGATCCAGGCCCCGGTCGATGACTTCTCCTCCTCCGGTCTTCAACATCTCATCCCGGAACCGCTTCACCCCTCTCTGCGAGACTGATCGTGACGCTGTGGTCATCGGAGACTCAATCGTCCGGCATGTCCGTGCTACGTTAGCTGAAGGTAAAGTGCACACTCATTGTCTCCCTGGTGCTCGTGTTCTTGATGTTTCTGTGCAGATACCCACGATCCTGAAGGATGATGAGAGCGTTGCAGCTGTTGTGATTCACGCGGGGGCTAACGACACCAAGCTGCGGCAGACGGAGACACTGAAGAGGGACTTCAGGAGCCTGATCGAGACGGTACGCAGCACGTCGCCCGCGGCAGCGATCATCGTGTAAGGACCTCTTCCACGTATCGACGAGGACACGAACGGTTCAGTAGACTGTTTGCTTTAAATGAATGGTTGTTTTCATGGTGTAAAGAGCAAAAAATTATCTTTGTTAATAATTGGAGTCTTTTCTGGGAGCGTCCTAGGCTATTTCGTGCTGATGGCCTGCACCCCAGCAGAGTCGGTGCGGAACTCCTGTCGGACAACATCACCAGGACGCTACGCTCTATCTGACTAGTAAGCCCATTCTCAAATAACTGCTATGATGGCTTTTGTTCAACCCACTTAAATGATAGAGGTACTTACATTGTTTAATCTATACAGACTGTGTCTGTTCCCCGAATAGTGAGATCAAAATATAAATTTAATGCAGGATCTAGAAAAAATCTGATCGTGATTAAACCAGAAAAATGCTAAATAAATGAACAAAAACTATTTTTAAAGCTTGGGCTCCTAAAATATCCGATCACTCAAACCGAAAGCAGTTATTGTAAATGAAATAATCACAGATAATAGTTTTGATGTACTCTGTCTGACTGAAACCTGGCTTAAAACAAATGATTATTTTGGTCTAAATGAATCTACTCCACCAAGCTACTGTTATAAGCACGAGCCTCGTCAAACTGGTCGTGGCGGCGGTGTCGCAACAATATATAGTGATATTCTCAATGTTACTCAGAAAAACAGGATACAGGTTTGACTCATTCGAAATACTTATGCTCAATGTTAAACACTGTCAGATACACAAAATAAATCTGTCCTATCTCTTGCTCTGGCTACTGTGTATAGACCGCCAGGGCCATATACAGATTTTCTAAAATAATTTGCAGATTTCCTCTCAGACCTATTGGTTAATGTTGATAAAGCACTAATTGTTGGAGATTTTGACATTCACGTTGATAATACAAATGATGCGTTAGGACTTGCGTTTACTGACCTAATAAACTCTTTTGGTGTCAAGCAAAATGTCACCGGGCCCACGCATCGTTTTAATCATACGCTAGATTTAATAATATCGCATGGAATTGATCTTACTGATAAAGATATCGTACCTCAAAGTGATGATGTTACTGACCATTTCCTTGTATCATGCATGCTGCATATTACTGATATTAACTATATGGATCCGCGTTATCGTCCAGGCAGAATTATTATTCCAGCCACTAAAGACTGATTCACAAATAACCTGCCGGATTTATCTTAGCTGCTCTGTGTACCCATAAATACAGATGAACTAGACACAATTACTAGCAATATGGGAACTACCTTCTCTAATACAATAGAAACTGTTACCCCCATCAAATTAAAAAAGGTTAGAGAAAAAATTGCTGCGCCATGGTACAACAGTTATACCCATTCTCTCAAGAAAGAAACTCGTATTCTTGAGCGCAAATGGAGAAAAACTAACTTGGAAGTCTTTAGAATTGCGTGGAAAAACATTATGTCCAGCTATAGACAGGCTCTAAAAACTGCAAGAACCGAGTATATCCGCAAACTCATAGATAATCACCAAAACAATCCAAGGTTTTTATTTAGCTCAGTGGCTAGATTAACAAATAAACAGATGTCACCCGATCTAAATATTCCTCACAGTTTAATAGTAATGACTTTATGAATTTCTTTACTGATAAAATAGATAATATCAGAAATACAATAACAAATGTAGATTCTACAGCGTCTAGTACTTCAGCTTCATTCATCGCACCCAAAGAAAAACTTCATTGCTTTACAACTATAGGACAGGATGAGCTAAATAAACTTATCACTGCATCTAAACCAACAACATGTTTATTATATCCTGTACCAACTAAACTATTGAAAGAGTTGTTAGCTGTTGCAGAACAACCGCTTCTCTCAATATTATTAACCCCTCGTTATCTTTAGGTCACGTCCCAAAACCATTTAAGCTGGCAGTTATTAAGCCTCTTATTAAGAAACCAAAACTAGATCCTTGTGAACTGGCAAATTACAGGCCCATCTTTTTAAGGCTTTAAGATGGTTTTAGATCCTACCTGTCCGATCGCTACCACTTTGTTTATTTAAACGGGGTCATCTCAATTATCACCAGTAAAGTATGGAGTACCACAAGGATCTGTCCTAGGTCCTCTGTTATTTTCATTATACATGTTGCCCCTTGGTAATATTATTAGAAAATACTGGATTAGTTTCCATTGTATGCTGATGACACTCAACTATATATCTCAACAAAACCAGATGAAACCTCTAAACTATCTAGGCAAGGCAAGGCAAGTTTATTTGTATAGCACATTTCATACACAGTGGTAATTCAAAGTGCTTTACATAAAATAAAGTGAAATAATCATTCACAGCAATAAAAACAAGGAGTTAAAAATAATAAAATAAGGAAATTTAAAATGATATAGAAATTGATTTAAAATGAAATTTAAAAACAGTTAAATAGAAAAGGATTATACATAAAATAATGCAGTCAGTTCTGACGTAGCACAGTGCTCATTCAACAAATGCACAGCTAAATAGATGAGTTTTGAGTCTGGATTTAAATGTGGCTAATGTTTTAGCACATTTGATCTCTTCTGGAAGCTGGTTCCAGCTGCGGGCGGCATAATAGCTAAAAGCGGACTCCCCTTGTTTTGTGTGAACCCTTGGTATTTCTAACTGACTCGATCCTAATGATCTGAGTGGTCTGTTAGGTTTATATTCAGTGAGCATATCTGCCATATATTTAGGTCCTAGACCATTGAGTGACTTATAAACGAGTAAAAGTACTTTAAAATCAATCCTAAATGTAACTGGAAGCCAGTGTAAGGACCTGAGGACTGGTGTGATGTGCTCATATTTTCTGGTTCTAGTCAGAATCCTGGCAGCAGCGTTCTGGATGAGCTGCAGCTGTCTAATGGTCTTCTTTGGAAGGCCGGTGAGGAGACCATTACATAATCCACCCCTGCTGGTGATAAAGGCATGAACAAGTTTCTCCAAGTCTCGACTGGAAACAAAACATCTAATTCTTGCAATGTTTTTGAGATGATAGTATGATGATTTAGTTACTGCTTTGACATGACTACTAAAGCTAAGGTCTGTCTCCAGAATCACCCCAAGATTTCTGACTTGATTTTTAGTTGTTTGACCCCTAGAGTCAAGGTAAGCATTCACCTTGAGAACTTACATCTTTGTTTCCAAATGCAATGACTTCAGTTTTCTTGTTTTTAACCGAAGAAAGTTTTTGGCACATCCAACTGTTAATTTCATCAATGCATTGGCAGAGGGAGTCAATGGGGCTATAGTCATTTGGAGATAACGCTAGGTAACGATCAGCCAGATGTGTCTCGTCATTCCTATGTTTTACGTGGACAGAACATCTGCTGATGTCAGTGTTGGAGTTCTGATCCGTCTGAGCGGGTCAACAGGATTCAGACGGGCATCGAGAGCCCGAGGTGCTAGAATCACTCAAAGACGAGGTGAAGGAAAACATCAGAGCGAACAGGATTTACAGACAACAACATGCTGCCAGCAAAACAATCGGCAACCGATGAATTATTGAGGGCTACCTGGAAAGACTGATTCGTCTTTGAAAAACACAAGTAGCCGGAGCCTTTTCATCAAAGGGAAAAGCAAATACACATATCAAACAAAACATGTGTAGTGAAGAGACCCAGCCGGAGGGAAACACACCGCGGTAAATGAGACGTATCGCAGTAAAGGCAGCTGTTAAACAGAAGTGCTCAGATTCTCTGAAGAGCAGAAACGTGTTTGCTGACGCTCTCATAGCAGACGCACCACGCTGGGATCAGAAACATATCAGCAGGCCTTTAATAGCTCAGGTTAGTTAGACCACAGGTTAACTAGCTACCTGACTAGTATGGGAACGGAGGTCTGATCTCAAACCTCCTTCCATCCGAGGAAGCGGTCTGACTGGGTTTCGCGGTCTGAGTCTCTTCACATTGATGGCTGGGGAATATTAATGAGTGTATAAGCACAGGACTGGTGGGATAAAGCACGTGTGGGATCTTCTCGCTCCTCTCACACTCCGTGGTCTCATTGTCAGGGCAGGATAGTTTGACCACAAGGTCAGTGAGCTGCTAAATCCAATTAAATCCAATTACCCAGCAGCCCATGCTCTGAAAGAGAGCTGTATCTGTGCAGCCCGGCCGGGTGTGTGTGTGTTTGTGCTCTCAGCGGGCTCCAATCCATCCGAGGTCTGTTCAGTCATAAGAGGCTCAGAACCAGAGACGGAAACCCTGGAAAATCAAGGTCTGCTCCGACACGCCGGGACCGAACGAATGCAGCTCTGCGGAAAGGACACGCTGACCTACTCAAAGCAATAAACATGACAGCGCTGACAAACACTGCACGAGTCTGCTGCTGGACGCCAGGAGAAACTGAGCGGGATCATCTGATGTGTTTGCCGGAGTTTTATTTTCAACAGTACAGTTCATGAATATTGTTTGTTATTAGAAATAAGAACAAAGTTGCAAATAACACATAACAAGATAAGCTTGTTGTTTGATTAACAGGAATGGCACAGTTTAACTTAAAGACCTAAAGCACAGATCCATGTGTTTGTGTTAATTCTGATGTTATGCTGAGTCCGTTTGACTGTTGAAAAACCATACACTGTGAACTAGAACTGAACTGATAATAGTGTGCCGTCTTTCAGCATGTGCTTCAGGTGAGGGTCAGTCAGTGCATGCATTGCACTGAATCATTTCTCAAGCATTAGTATTGCACTTAAAGTGCATATTGCAGGTAAAAAAAATGTTCAAATGAATATATAACCTTGTATGAAGATACCATATGAACCGTTAATGCAGGATTTGAAAATGTTTTACAAGACGCGAGAATACACATTTAGAAGAAAAAGTGAAGAGGGGAGGAGGGATGCAGGAAGAATTGTCACTTGAGAATCGTCAGAAATCGTGTTATTTTTTCTTAATTTTACTGATCAATGTTTCTTGTGTCTCAAACGCACCATCTGTCGCCCTGCAGAGGAGCAGAAACTACAGACACCCGCGACCAACCGACCTAACATGCACGAGTGTGTTACGGTTAATCTCAGCCACAATACACATGAGCAACACCAGCCAGAGCATATGAGTGAGTGAGTGAGAGTGTGAGAGAGAGAGAGAGAGAGAGAGAGAGAGAGAGAGAGAGAGAGAGAGTGAGTGTGTGCGTTTGTGTGTGAGTGGGGGAGTGTGTGAGTATGTGTGTGTGTGTGTGTGTGTGTGTGAGAGAGAGTGTGTGGTCGCCTCTTATCGCTCTCTGCCAGACCCGCTCAGCGCACAAACACTCATCTGCCCGCAGGCCGTCCATCACACATGCCTGGCAAAATGTCAGCGAATGAGCGCGCGAGCGAGAGAGAAAGCGTGTCTGTGTGAGTGAGTGAGTGAGTGAGTGAGTGAGTGAGTGAGTGAGTGAGTGAGTGAGTGAGTGAGTGAGTGAGAGAGAGAGAGAGAGAGAGAGAGAGAGAGAGCTTCACCATCAGCTCTTATCACACCGTCACTCACCTGCACCAAACACAAAGCATGCTGGGAAACCGAACTCCTCCCTGCTCTCTCTATCTCTCTCTCTCACACACACACGCACACGCACACACACACGCACACGCTTTCTCTCTCTCTATCAGTCTATTCTTCTGCTGGAGAGAAGCTGCTTTTATCCTGTAGATACGTGACCGTCCACATTAATGACAGCTATACATCACTGATGACAGCAATGCATTCTCTCTCATAAACATGGCTTTTCTAGACATAGCTCTGAATTTCAATTCGGTTTCATTTTAATTACATTTTTAGGTGATTTTAACTTCTGCTTTAAAATGGTAAGTGGTCAGTAATTGTTCTCTGTTTATATTTTTTGCACAATATGACAGTCTATATAGAAACAGTCACAGTATTTATTTTAATTTGCCTTCAAACTGCAGTTTATTCAGAGGAAACCGAAGGAAACAGAGATCTGGAGTTTAAATGGACTTCTGTATGATGGAGATCCTCATCTTCTGTCCGTCTCTCTGATTCTCATGAAGTGATCTTCGTCTGTAGTTTGCATGCGTCTAGTTTATAGCGTTTGGTCATGAATCTCTGAGTCACTCGTGTTCACAGCTGCACATTTCAGAGGAAACGGAGCTCTTCAAACCCTCATGAGCCTCATTCAGTCCTAGAAACCATTGATCAAGATCTGAACATCTGCCTCTCGTGAACCACTGATGACACCCACACACTCACACGGCCATGTGCACACACACACACACTCACACAGCCATGTGCACACACACACTCTCACACGGCCATGTGCACACACACACACACACACACTCTCACACGGCCATGTGCAAACACACACACACACACACACACACACGGTCATGAACACACACACACTCACACGGCCATATGCGCACACACACATGCACACACACACACACACACACACACGGCCATGTGCAAAACACACACACACACACACACACACACACACTCACACGGCCATGTGCAAACACACACACACACACTCGGCCATATGCGCACACACACATACACACGCACATACACAGGCACACACACACACACACACACACACTAACAGGGCTCTAGAGTGCGACCTAATTTCTCAAGGGTGCGACTAAATCAAATCTGAGGGCGCACCGGTGTGACCAGCCGTTCGAGAAAAGTATCCGCGACTCAGAGTCTCCCTGTGCTTCAACAACAGACACACATTAGGCTCATATCGTGGTCTAAACCAATCAGAGATAGTGAAGGGCGGACCCCAAACTTTTGTCTATGATGCATTTTTGCTATTCCCAAATCAGAAGCGAGATCGCGCTCACGTGGAGGAGTTTCAGCACGCGCAACATGAAAGCCCTGTTTATGATAGAAGAGATAAATAACCATTAAAACATGCTTACACTTTAGGCCTGTGGCTGTTATATTAAACTATGTTTATTTAATGGGTTTTTATTTTATTTTGGCTTCTAAGGATTATAGCCGCGTTTCTTCTAGCACAACTTCCTTCCCTTCACAGCGGCGCGCATTCGTTCCTCCCTGACCAAAACTCAACGTCAGAATCAGATCAATCGTTTGTCGATTGTTGTAAAATGCCGTCTTTACAGTTACTAAATTGCTGGACATGTTTGATAATAAAATGTTGAAAGTACAATCCACACGAGAGACGCTGTTCCTCAGGCTGAAGTGTGTGTGCGTGTGTGTGTGCGTGTGTGTGTGCGTGTGCGTGTGCGTGTGCCGTGGCGTAGCCTACTCTAAAACTGACAGGCGAAGTACACTTTGAGCTTCAGATGCGTCCAAACGATCAAATACACACAAAGCATGTAAAAACGGCCGGCTTGGTGTGTCAATATTTTGTTTTAGTGATAGAATGGTGGTTCATTAATGTTAATCAAAGAACAAAATACAAAGAAAAAAATCACTCACAGCTCTTAATCTGAATAAAGTTATAGCTTTAAGCATTAATCTATCAATACATACAGTGAAAACTATGCAGTGTTCATTTACATTTGATCTCTTTTAGATTTCTTTTGTAGCTATTACTTAAGTTACCTGAACATTAATGTTAGTAGATCACTGGTTTTTGTACATTTGTTTTATGGTATGACAAATGGTATATTTGTCAGTTTGTTTAACTTTGTTTCTTTGTTCATGTTCTTACTGAATCTTATCTTATGTATATAAAACACTAACAATGCCTGCACACTGGTGCATTTACAAATTGATGTTTTATATTTATTTAATTAAATATTTATTTAACATTCCAGAATATAAAGCTAGTAATTAAGCTAAATATAAATGTTAATTAAGCTGCTAATCTATCATATAAATATAGATGTATGTGTGTGTGTGTGTGTGTGTGTGTGTGTGTGTGTGTGTGTGTGTGTGTGTGTGTGTGTGTGTGTGTGTGTGTGTGTGTGTGTGTGTGTGTGTGTGTGTGTGTGTGTGTGTGTGTGTGTGTGTATGTATGTAAGATGGCGCCGTTCCAAGGCGACATGGTGTTGCTCTCTTCTCTGTTATGTGTAGGTTTTTGATGTTTTTGGCTGGACTGCGTTTGGGGCCTGATGTTATACAGCCGAGTGGAGCTTTTGCATATTAGGGACAGTATGATTGAATGTCAGCCCAAATTACATTTCTATTCAGATGACTTTGCCATCAGGCCCGTGGATGTTGTTAGCGCAGATGCTAGCGCTCCCTGTTTCAGAGCTCCACGTGGGAGGAAAAGAGGCAGAAGACCCGGCGCTTTGGTACGGTTTAGGAAACGGAAACATCGGACACCGTTGCCGAGTATTTTACTCTCTAACGTCCGCTCGCTTACTAACAAACAGGATGAACGGTCTCTTTTGCTAAGCAACAGGAGAGACATGGCTAATTCTTCCGTGTTATGCTTCACTGAGACCTGGTTGAATGAGAGAGTCCCGGATTCCGCATTACATCAGCGGGGATTCTACTTATTTCGAGCGGATCGTACTTCAAGTTCATTGAAGAGTAAAGGAAGAGGCGTGTGTTTTTATGTAAATCAGCGGTGGTGTATGGATACAAAAGGTAATTTCAACGGTATGTTCTACCAACATGGAACTGTTAACCATTAAGTGCAGACCTTTTCATCTGCCTAGAGACTTTACTTCTGTTATCTTGGTTGCTGTGTATATTCCACCTCAAGCAGCAGCTAATGAGGCAGCTCAACAGTTGGCTGCCCATATAATGCAGTTGGAAAACTCATATCCAGATTCAACAATTTTGTTTCTTGGGGACTTCAATCATGTTGATATGAGGAAGATCATGCCCAGATTCAAACAGCAGATCAAAGTGATGACTAGGTTGGATAAGATCTTGGACCAATGTTATTGTGTGTTTCCTAATGCTTTTCACTCTGTGTCTTGTGCTCCATTGGGGCAATCAGACCATAATTTGATTTTTCTCATTCCTGTTTATCGTTGTAAATCTAAACGTATTACACCAGTTAAGAGAGTGGTCAAGGAATGGTCTGTGGAGGAAATAGACATGCTAAGGGACTGTTTAGAGGTTACTGATTGGTCTGTTTTTAAAGAGTCATGTGTTGATTTGAATGAGTACACTGAGGTGGTTACCTCATATATAAGTTTTTGTGAGAGTGTGTGTACCTTCTAAGGCTGTGACTATATATAACAATAATAAGCCATGGTTTAATAAGGAAATTAAAATATTATGGAGGGAGAAGCACAAGGCATTTAAGAGTGGGGATAAAGAGCTTTATAAAATCACTAAAGGCGACTTTGTAAAAGCTGTTAAAAAGGCAAAAGGAAATTATAAGTGTACGTTAGAAAATAAGTTGAAGATCAATGACACTTATGGTGTATAGAAAAGTTTAGAGCAGATCACAGGCTATAAGATAAAATCTCAAGTTATCTCTGATGATATTACATTGCCTGATGAAGTTAATGCGTTCTATAGTCGCTTTGAAAACACAGTGGAGGGACAGGCTGGTCAGCCGATGATGCCCTCCTGGCCCTGTACTATGAGTCCTTCTTTTAAAATAGAGGAATATGAAGTCAGGAATCTGCTGCAGAGGCAGAACAGCAGAAAGGCAGCAGGCCCTGACTCCATATCATCTGCAACATTGAAGTGGTGTGCGTTCATCCTTGCCCCAGTACTCACTGACATATTTAACTGGTCATTAAGAGTATGCAGAGTCCCAGCATGTTTTAAAGCAGCTGTTATAATTCCAGTGTCGAAAAAGTCGAATATTAGTTGCTTAGATGATTACAGACCAGTGGCCCTAACTTCAGTTGCTATGAACATTTTTGAGCGATTGGTGCTTAGGTATCTAATTTCTAAAATCTGTCTGGATTCTCACCAATTCGCCTATAAGGCTAATAGGTCGGTTGATGATGCTGTGGCTCTGTGTATCCACTCAATTTTGCAACCTCTTGAAGCCCCTAATACTTATGTCAGAGTCCTTTTTGTGGACTATAAATCGGCATTTAATACAATTATTCCAGTTAAACTTTTTGATAAGTTGAAGCAATTGGGGATTCAACACTCCCTTGCTTTCTGGATTTTGGATTTTTTGCAGAACAGAACCCAAGTAGTTAAAATGAATTATATACTTTCAAGTCTTAAGACAATAAGTGTGGGGGCCCCACAAGGATGTGTATTGTCACCATTATTGTACTCTGTATACACGAATGATTGTGTTTCACATTGTAATTCAGTGCAAATTTTTAAGTTTGCTGATGACACTACATTGATTGGTTTAATAACAAATGATAACGAATCGGACTATAGAAGGGAGGTTTCTACACTGTTTGATTGGAGTTGCACTCATAATTTGAAGTTGAATGTCCTAAAAACAAAGGAAATGGTGTTTGATTTCAGAGGGAGGACAAATGTTGTTTTGCCATTGACTATTGATGGTCAGGACATTGGAAATGTTCAATGTTTTAAGTTTCTCGGGACTACAATCTCTGCAACGTTAAAGTGGAATGACAACCTAAGAGGCATTATCAAAAAATCTCATCAAAGTCTTTTTTTCTCAAGACAGCTTAAAAAGTTTGGCATTTCTAAAGTTGGTATGTTCAATTTTTATAGAGCTGTCATTGAAAGCGTGCTGACTTTTTCACTTATAGTGTGGTTTGGTAGCTCCACAGCTCAGCAGAGAAGTATTTCACTCCTTATAATTGATGGGACATATATAGCTGTGTATGTATTTATGTTTATGTTTGTATTTTAATGTTTGTTATTATCGTTGATGAGCTCACCAAAGCAAATTCCAAACAACTAAGGTGTTTGGCAATAAATAAATAAATAAATAAATATGTGTGTGTGTGTGTGTGTTATAATATATATATATATATATATAAATAAATAAAAGTACAGATAAGAATACCGTTAAAGTACCGGATCGATAAGAGGAGTAATACCGTCATAATGTTTAGTGAAATTATTTGGTAGTCTAAGGTGGGATGGGGCGGCGGATTTTTTCATAGGTTTGGGGGGGGGGGGTGAGAGGCACTGCACTTGAGCATCCCTTCATTCAGACACAGTGGAAGATCTGATCAGAATCAGTGTAGAGGGGGGGGGGGGCACTAGAGCATCCCTTCATTCAGACAGTGGAAGATCTGATAAGAATCAGTGTAGGGGGGGGGGCACTAGAGCATCCCTTCATTCAGACACAGTGGAAGATCTGATCAGAATCAGTGTAGGGGGGGGGGGGCACTAGAGCATCCCTTCATTCAGACACAGTGGGAGATCTGATAAGAATCAGTGTAGAGGGGGGGGGGGGGGGGCACTAGAGCATCCCTTCATTCAGACACAGTGTAGAGAGGGGGGGGCACTAGAGCATCCCTTCATTCAGACACAGTGGAAGATCTGATCAGAATCAGTGTAGGGGGGGGGGGCACTAGAGCATCCCTTCATTCAGACACAGTGGGAGATCTGATAAGAATCAGTGTAGGGGGGGGGGCACTAGAGCATCCCTTCATTCAGACACAGTGTAGAGAGGGGGGGGCACTAGAGCATCCCTTCATTCAGACACAGTGGAAGATCTGATCAGAATCAGTGTAGAGGGGGGGGGGCACTAGAGCATCCCTTCATTCAGACACAGTGGAAGATCTGATCAGAATCAGTGTAGAGGGGGGGGGGGGGCACTAGAGCATCCCTTCATTCAGACACAGTGCAGAGTGGGGGGGGGGGGCACTAGAGCATCCCTTCATTCAGACACAGTGGAAGATCTGATAAGAATCAGTGTAGAGGGGGGGGGGGGGGGCACTAGAGCATCCCTTCATTCAGACACAGTGTAGTGAGGGGGGGGGCACTAGAGCATCCCTTCATTCAGACACAGTGGAAGATCTGATCAGAATCTGTGTAGAGGGGTCAAGTCTGGAAGATGTTGATGCTAGAGAGAGTGTGGTCAGCTGGTTTATTCGAGGCCAAAGATCAAGAGATCAAGGACAAACAACAGGAGTTGGCCATCCGAGGGGCATGTGACTGCAATGGAGGATAGTCCATAAGACATTGAGCCATGAGATGTTCAGTTTGACACCCTTCAAACACTTAATTTAGATTTTATTTTTATTTCATTTATCTTGAGATGTTTTAACTTTAAGCACTTTAAGCACCAACACTTTTTCTGTAAGTTACCTTTCTTGTAGAATTGTGCTTCAAATAAAGAACGTTATGTTGACCACATTGTTAGTTAATCGTTTACTAGTCAATATTGCCTATACGAAAATTTGGGTGCACCTAACTTTTGTGCTGGTGCACCTAAGAAAAAAAGTTAGGCGCACCAGTGCAACCAGTGCAAAAAGTTAGTCTAGAGCCCTGCACTAATGATAGTAATATTTTATCCCGTCAGCCTCAGAGAACAGTGTTTAATGAAACTCAGTTTTGTGTGTTTGTTCAGACTCTTGAATTAGATCAGATCATCTCCATCTCTTGCAGAAGCTCTGATGTGTTCCTGCTGTTACTGTTTCAGATACACTCACTGCACACGGATCCTCACCACAATCAGACGAGAGTAGAGCAGTCGTCCTACTGAAGAAACACTTCTCATGATTCCACAGAGAGACGAGGAATACAGCACTGAATGCGTGTTAGAAACAGCAGCGCTGAGAAGCTGAGCAGGGCCACTCTGTGCTCACAAACATGTCCACAACGAGCCTCATCATCTAGAGATCAACAACTAACCCTCGATAAACGACAATCCGTGTGTGTGGTCTCAGTGAACGTGAACATCACACACCTGCAAACACCTCCGCGAGTAAAACTGGACGATAAAACAGACTCGTGAGATATTATTCTCTGACTGAATGACATGATTCGAGTCCTTCTTTGGGTTCAAGTGTTTGTGTTCTCTCAGCATCCACGTCACCAACATTTATGCAAACACTGATTAACATTTAATATTTTGGTTAAATGTTAAATTGTTTAATTAAACTGTATCTTAATTTAGACGTGTAACTGTATCATTCCCTGCATATTTAATGTGACACTATTAGTGTTTCATCACATTAATATTTCAGCTCTAATATATACTGTATAACGTCAACAATCAAGTCTACAGAAAACAAATCACGCTGTAAGACACATTAGTGCATCATATTGGGCATAACATTTCCCCCAAAATATCATAAATGTGACTTTATCTGCAGAACACACATACATGTGTACACATATAAAATCCAAAAATCACATTTATATTTAATGCATGCTGATCACTGCTGAAGTTTATTTATAAAAAATAAATGTAAAGCATAAGTCCGGATGTGTTTGTGCATGTTCAGAATTAAAATGTGTTTCAGGAGCGTATAAAGAAGGAGATATTAGACAGGTTTTCTGACTGACTCTCTCTCTCCTGTGTTTGATCAGTGTGTCTCTCGTCCCCACACTCTGACTGAATCACTCATAATCCAGTTCAAAACCATCAGAAACCTTCCGCTGGACTGAGAGAATGAGAAATAAAGGAGTCATGAGCTGCAGAGTTTCTGATCTGCACTTTATTCAGTTTACAGGAAAACACAGCAGCTCTGTGTAAAACTGATTAAACGCTGATGTTGAAGTCGTCCTCCGTACAGGACACTAAACACATTCATGAACTGACAGATGCGCCACAACACGTCTGTGAGAGGAAGTGACCTCAGAAACCACTGCTGCACTACCTGTGCTGAGATCAATAACACTGAGAAACTCAATCAATGATTCACTCCAGCGCACACACATGATCCAAACCTGGAATACACACACACACAGCTAAAATCATTAATTTAACCTGTAACTCCATTAACGACAAGATCTGAATCTCATCTAAGCATGCATTCATCTTAAGACTTGACTGCAGTAGAAATATTTATAATAAAATAAAACCCAAACCAGAGCTCCATGTTGAGTTCATTAACGGGAGTCTGAAGCTGTGGACCGTAGGACTGTGGAGTTTATTCCTGACGTGTTCTCAGTCTAGTGTGATCGAGATTGAGGCGTGTAAACAGTGACGCACACGTGTGTGTGAGATGAGAAACCGCCGGGATCAATATTACTCAGTTCAGTCTTATCAAAGACAACAGCTCGACAGCCGCCATGGGCGACATGCTCTTCACGCCTCGAGATCTTTCTACTGCGGCGACACACGCGGGGCCTTCAGAGCCTTCACCGAACTTCTCGCTGCTTCTCACACGTGTCTTAATCCTGTGAAGAAATCACGGCTATTAACCGACAAGATCTGCAGCACAGCTGGATGACAGAGAGGATGATTCAAGACCAAAAGAAAACAGGTCTGGACTATAAAACACACATCTAAACACTTTTGAGTGTGTGTGTGGTGTGTGTGTGATGTGTGAGAGAGAGAGAGTGTGGGTTGTGCATGTGCGTGTTTTAGTGTAAGTGTGTGTGTGAGTGTGTGTATGAGTGCGAGTGCGAGTGTGTGTGCGTGTGTGTATGTGCGTGTGTGTGAGCGTGTGAGTGTGCGTGTGTGTGTGAGTGAGCGTGTGAGCGCGTGTGTGTGTATGTGTATGTGTGTGCGAGTGTGAGTGTGTGTGAGCGTGTGAGTCTGTGTGCGAGTGTGTGTGAGTGCGAGTGCGTGTGTGTGTGCGAGCCTGTGTGCGAGTGCGTGCGTGTGTGAGTGCGTGTGTGCTTGTGAATGCATCCCATGAGGAAAACGATTTAATAAACACATTCAGTAAAGTCTTAAACACAGATGTAGAAATGCAGTGATCTGTGTGACTGTTTTGAGAATATCATCAGCTTTATATAAGAGCAATATCATATTGCATTATTTTAGATCATAACTGACTCTGATTCAGTTCATGCATTTAAATTAGAATTGATTTGGTATCGTCACACAGGAAGTTGAAAACTACTGGAACCAAATTATTTCTGAATCTATTAAAATGCTTCTCCAACATTTATTACTCTGCTCATGTACAATTTACTGAGTTACAATGAAAATCAACAGTGAACAGCATCCAAGGAAAAAGTGTTCTTCCACACTGGTCTATTGATTTACCAACTATAAATTAAGCATTAAAGTCTACAGGTGATCTGTGGCTGATCTCAGCAAAATTAATGTATCTGGTTATTTGACAAATCAAATTTGGACTGTGTCCTATGCTGCGACATAGCAAAAATATAGACAAAAAAACGTAGCATACAAACAACATGAGAAAAATTGTCAATTCTCATTCGTAGAGTTACAAATAGCATGAGAGAAGTTTATATTCAATGTTAGAGTTTTTTTTTAAACACGACTTAAACACAGACTTCCGGTTTGTCGCTGACGCATGTTCTGAATTGAATCTCCGTCAAGCCAATTATTTACCGTCTATTTTCTATCTTAAATTCCAATTTTATACACAATAATTTTTGTTTCTATAACCTGTGAATATATCCCCGATCACATTCTGCAACGAGAATAATCAGAGCGGCTTGTTATCGCAAGTTTTATTTTGATTTCCCGAGTCCGCTATTAGCTTATAGCCCGTTAGCAAAGCCAGCGCGGGTGCCGCTAACACAGCTAATACCCCTTTTCACACACACACACACACACACACACACACACACACACACACCACACACACACACACACATTTACCATTGTTTCACTGTTACTTGCTTTAATGGTGGATTTGTGTCTACCTTTGTGTGCAGGTGAGGACACGATCGAGCTGCATTCGGCGCAGCTCGAGCTGGAAGCCGTGGAGAGACGTATCCACGAGCTGCTTGGGAAACAGGCCCAGCTGAGGAAACGGAAAGCAACCCTGGAAACATCCCGGGCTGACGCTCATAAGTCCGGGGTAAGTATGCAACGCGCTGCTAACACTCCCATCACCTCTACTCCGTGTGTTTCTCTGCACAGGCCCCGTGCACCCGGGACGCGATCGTCACAGATGGCCTTCACTCCGGCGGCGGGAAACCCAGGACCCTGGGTGCAGCAGCGGAAGATGCGATCCAGGCCCCGGTCGATGACTTCTCCCCCTCCGGTCTTCAACATCTCATCCCGGAACCGCTTCACCCCTCTCTGCGAGACTGATCGTGACGCTGTGGTCATCGGAGACTCAATCGTCCGGCATATCCGTGCTACGTTAGCTGAAGGTAAAGTGCACACTCATTGTCTCCCTGGTGCTCGTGTTCTTGATGTTTCTGTGCAGATACCCACGATCCTGAAGGATGATGAGAACGTTGCAGCTGTTGTGATTCACGCGGGGGCTAACGACACCAAGCTGCGGCAGACGGAGACACTGAAGAGGGACTTCAGGAGCCTGATCGAGACGGTACGCAGCACGTCGCCCGCGGCAGCGATCATCGTGTAAGGACCTCTTCCCACGTATCGACGAGGACACGAACGGTTCAGTAGACTGTTTGCTTTAAATGAATGGTTGTTTTCATGGTGTAAAGAGCAAAAAATTATCTTTGTTAATAATTGGAGTCTTTTCTGGGAGCGTCCTAGGCTATTTCGTGCTGATGGCCTGCACCCCAGCAGAGTCGGTGCGGAACTCCTGTCGGACAACATCACCAGGACGCTACGCTCTATCTGACTAGTAAGCCCATTCTCAAATAACTGCTATGATGGCTTTTGTTCAACCCACTTAAATGATAGAGGTACTTACATTGTTTAATCTATACAGACTGTGTCTGTTCCCCGAATAGTGAGATCAAAATATAAATTTAATGCAGGATCTAGAAAAAATCTGATCGTGATTAAACCAGAAAAATGCTAAATAAATGAACAAAAACTATTTTTAAAGCTTGGGCTCCTAAAATATCCGATCACTCAAACCGAAAGCAGTTATTGTAAATGAAATAATCACAGATAATAGTTTTGATGTACTCTGTCTGACTGAAACCTGGCTTAAAACAAATGATTATTTTGGTCTAAATGAATCTACTCCACCAAGCTACTGCTATAAGAATGAGCCTCGTCAGACTGGTTTTATCGTGGCGGCGGTGTCGCAACAATATATAGTGATATTCTCAATGTTACTCAGAAAAACAGGATACAGGTTTGACTCATTCGAAATACTTATGCTCAATGTTAAACACTGTCAGATACACAAAATAAATCTGTCCTATCTCTTGCTCTGGCTACTGTGTATAGACCGCCAGGGCCATATACAGATTTTCTAAAATAATTTGCAGATTTCCTCTCAGCCCTATTGGTTAATGTAGATAAAGCGCTAATTGTCTGAGATTTTAACATTCACGTTGATTATACAAATGGTGCGTTAGGACTTGCGTTTACTGACCTAATAAACTCTTTTGATGTCAAGCAAAATGTCACCGGGCCCACGCATCGTTTTAATCATACGCTAGATTTAATAATATTGCATGGAACTGATCTTACTGATATAAATATCGTACCTCAAAGTGATGATGTTACTGACCATTTCCTTGTATCATGCATGCTGCATTTTACTGATATTAACTATATGGCTCCGCGTTATCGTCCAGGCAGAATTATTATTCTAGCCGCTAAAGACTGATTCACAAATAACCTGCCGGATTTATCTTAGCTGCTCTGTGTACCCATAAATACAGATGAACTAGACACAATTACTAGCAATATGGGAACTACCTTCTCTAATACAATAGAAACTGTTACCCCCATCAAATTAAAAAAGGTTAGAGAAAAAATTGCTGCGCCATGGTACAACAGTTATACCCATTCTCTCAAGAAAGAAACTCGTATTCTTGAGCGCAAATGGAGAAAAACTAACTTGGAAGTCTTTAGAATTGCGTGGAAAAACATTATGTCCAGCTATAGACAGGCTCTAAAAACTGCAAGAACCGAGTATATCCGCAAACTCATAGATAATCACCAAAACAATCCAAGGTTTTTATTTAGCTCAGTGGCTAGATTAACAAATAAACAGATGTCACCCGATCTAAATATTCCCTCACAGTTTAATAGTAATGACTTTATGAATTTCTTTACTGATAAAATAGATAATATCAGAAATACAATAACAAATGTAGATTCTACAGCGTCTAGTACTTCAGCTTCATTCATCGCACCCAAAGAAAAACTTCATTGCTTTACAACTATAGGACAGGATGAGCTAAATAAACTTATCACTGCATCTAAACCAACAACATGTTTATTATATCCTGTACCAACTAAACTATTGAAAGAGTTGTTAGCTGTTGCAGAACAACCGCTTCTCAATATTATTAACCCCTCGTTATCTTTAGGTCACGTCCCAAAACCATTTAAGCTGGCAGTTATTAAGCCTCTTATTAAGAAACCAAAACTAGATCCTTGTGAACTGGCAAATTACAGGCCCATCTTTAAGGCTTTAAGATGGTTTAGATCCTACCTGTCCGATCGCTACCACTTTGTTTATTTAAACGGGGAGTCATCTCAATTATCACCAGTAAAGTATGGAGTACCACAAGGATCTGTCCTAGGTCCTCTGTTATTTTCATTATACATGTTGCCCCTTGGTAATATTATTAGAAAATACTGGATTAGTTTCCATTGTATGCTGATGACACTCAACTATATATCTCAACAAAACCAGATGAAACCTCTAAACTATCTAGGCAAGGCAAGGCAAGTTTATTTGTATAGCACATTTCATACACAGTGGTAATTCAAAGTGCTTTACATAAAATAAAGTGAAATAATCATTCACAGCAATAAAAACAAGGAGTTAAAAATAATAAAATAAGGAAATTTAAAATGATATAGAAATTGATTTAAAATGAAATTTAAAAACAGTTAAATAGAAAAGGATTATACATAAAATAATGCAGTCAGTTCTGACGTAGCACAGTGCTCATTCAACAAATGCACAGCTAAATAGATGAGTTTTGAGTCTGGATTTAAATGTGGCTAATGTTTTAGCACATTTGATCTCTTCTGGAAGCTGGTTCCAGCTGCGGGCGGCATAATAGCTAAAAGCGGACTCCCCTTGTTTTGTGTGAACCCTTGGTATTTCTAACTGACTCGATCCTAATGATCTGAGTGGTCTGTTAGGTTTATATTCAGTGAGCATATCTGCCATATATTTAGGTCCTAGACCATTGAGTGACTTATAAACGAGTAAAAGTACTTTAAAATCAATCCTAAATGTAACTGGAAGCCAGTGTAAGGACCTGAGGACTGGTGTGATGTGCTCATATTTTCTGGTTCTAGTCAGAATCCTGGCAGCAGCGTTCTGGATGAGCTGCAGCTGTCTAATGGTCTTCTTTGGAAGGCCGGTGAGGAGACCATTACAATAATCCACCCTGCTGGTGATAAAGGCATGAACAAGTTTCTCCAAGTCTCGACTGGAAACAAAACATCTAATTCTTGCAATGTTTTTGAGATGATAGTATGATGATTTAGTTACTGCTTTGACATGACTACTAAAGCTAAGGTCTGTCTCCAGAATCACCCCAAGATTTCTGACTTGATTTTTAGTTGTTTGACCCCTAGAGTCAAGGTAAGCATTCACCTTGAGAACTTCATCTTTGTTTCCAAATGCAATGACTTCAGTTTTCTCCTTGTTTAACCGAAGAAAGTTTTGGCACATCCAACTGTTAATTTCATCAATGCATTGGCAGAGGGAGTCAATGGGGCTATAGTCATTTGGAGATAACGCTAGGTAAATCTGGGTATCATCAGCATAGCTGTGATAGGCAATTTGGTTCTTCCTCATTATCTGACTTAGTGGGAGCATATACAGGCTAAACAAGAGCGGTGCAAGAATAGAGCCTTGTGGGACTCCGCATGTCATGGACGTCCACTTAGACTTATGCTCTCCTATACTCACATAATAACCTCTCCCTTCTAAGTATGACCTGAACCATTTGAGTGCCATCCCAGAAAGCCCGACCCAGTTTTCCAGTCTCTCTAGAAGTATGTTATGATCGACAGTGTCAAACGCAGCACTAAGATCTAGTAGTACCAGCACTGATATTTTGCCAGAATCAGAATTAAAGCGAATATCATTTATTATCTTAATGAGTGCTGTCTCTGTGCTGTGATGCACGCGGAAACCAGATTGAAAATTATCCAGGTATCCATTTGAGTTTAAGTAGTTGTTCAGCTGATTAAAAACTACCTTTTCAATAATCTTACCTATGAAAGGAAGATTTGATATTGGTCTATAGTTGCTCAACACAGTGTTATCAAGATTGCGCTTTTTCAGAAGGGGCTTAACAACTGCAGTTTTCAGGGAGTTTGGAAAAGTCCCAGAAAGAAGTGAGGTGTTCACCACTTCTAAGAGATCTGCTTCTAAACAGTTAAGCACACTTTTGAAAAAAGATGTGGGAAGTGTGTCAAGATAGCAGGTTGACGATTTAAGATGCTGTACTATTTCTTCCAAAATTTTGCTATCAATTGTTTTAAAAACAGACATAGTCACTTCTTTTTGAGATTGCTGTCGAATCTGTGTGACCTCTGTATTACAGGAAGATGTGCCAATCTCCTTCCTGATATTACTGATCTTCTCTGAAAAGAAGGAAGCAAACTCATTGCATTTGCTGTCAGAGAGCATTTCACTGGGAATCTGACTTGGGGGGTTTGTCAGTCTCTCAACAGTAGCAAAAAGAGTGCGAGTGTTGTTTAAGTTACTGTTTATAAGGTTTGAGAAGAAGGTCTGTCTAGCTGTGGCTAGTTCCAAATTGAAAGCATGAAGGCTGTCTTTATAAATGCTATAGTGTATTTCAAGTTTTGTCTTCTGCCACATCCGCTCAGATTTTCTGCATTGTCTTTTCATATTCTGAACTGCTGTTGATTTTCTCCAAAATGATTTTTGTCTGCCATTCTTCTTGCTGACCTTTATCGGTGCAATATCATCAATAACATTCTTAACTTTTGAGTTAAATTAATCCAGGAGAAGATCAACAGAGTCTGCAGAAATGCTCGGTGTTAAAGATATTGCCTTCATAAATAGCACACTAGTGTTCTCATTAATGCATCTCTTTCTGACAGAGACAGATCTAGATTTAGTGGTGACAGAGATCAATATATCAAAGAAAATACAGAAGTGATCAGACAGAGCTACATCCTTAATGACAATGGATGAAATGTTTAGACCTCTACTTATGAGTAAATCTAGAGTGTGTCCACGATTGTGTGTGGGTCCGTGCACATGCTGAATCAGGTCAAAAGTGTTTAAAACAGTTACAATTTCTTTTGTAGTTTTGATTTCAGCATTGTCTATGTGAATATTAAAATCCCCTGCAATAGCAAAACAGTCAAACTCTGAGGAAATCATTGATAACAGTTCTGTGAACTCTTCAACAAAGGCTGGAGAGTATTTTGGGGGCCTGTAAATGATAATAAACAGAATGCGTGGGGCACCTTTCAGCACAATACCTAGATATTCAAAAGACAAGTACTGACCAAATGACACTTGCTTGCATTGATAAACATCTTTAAACAGAGCAGCTACACCTCCACCTCTCCTAACAGTCCTGCAGACACTTATACAATTAAAGTTAGGAGGGGCTGTTTCAGTGAGGACTGTTTCAATTAGAAACATAAAATCCAGGTTGTTTGTGGTTATTAAATCATTGATCACAAATGATTTATTTTTTAGTGAGCGAGTGTTTAAAAATGCTAACTTGATGGAATTACATTTTGTCTCTACAGCAATCTTAGACTGATGCATAACAGGCCGCAGATTAGATGGGTCAGCCATACGGCTTGAGAAGGCCTTAGACCTTCTATCACGTGATAAAACAGAGATAGAGAAGGCTACAGGCACACTGGGTTTGGTAAACGTTTGTGAATGTTGTTGCTAGTATAGCGGGGACCCGACACATATCACTGAGAGCTGTTATCAGTTGTTTTTGGTTCACCTACAGCAGATGGAGGAGGGTTTGGGCCCTTGCGTTGTGGCAGCGGTCGGAGAGCTCTCACAGGAGGAGGCGGGAGAGCTGAGCCTGCAGTCTTTGGTGGTTGGGGGGCCCGCAGTTTTTTAGTTGATATCTGGGGACTTGCAGAGAGTTTGGTCCCAGCATACACCAATTCCTCCATTTTCTGTGAAAAGCTTAGAAGTGGAGATGCTGGAGAGAGGGATAGTGTGTCTGGTGAGCGGGGCATATTCTGTCCAGGTGCTGGAGAGAGGGATAGTGTGTCTGGTGAGCAGGGCTCTAGCTCTGGTGTTTCCGGTGACTGTGATGTGTTGTCCTGGCTTCCCAGGCTGTTTTCCAGAAAGTCGTCCTTGGGTGCTGAGTCTTGGAGCTGTTGTGATACGTCACAGTCTGCATGTGATGAGCTCTGTGGGCAGGGCTCAGCCGGGATGTCCATGAGCAGTGCTTGTTTTGGCTGTGTGGCGTTATCTGTATCCTTGTGGGATTCTTCAACCACATAATGACTCGGAAGCTGATATGAAGTCCTGTGGTCACTCATATTCTGTCCAGGTGAGTGTATGAGTGGATTGGCAAACACCACTGAAGGATGACGGAGGGAGAAATAGAAATTGTCTTTTAGCACTCTTGCACCAAGTTTGTTTGGGTGGAGGCCATCCAGTTTAAACAGTTGTCTGTGCCCCCTGAAAATATTGAAGTTGTCGATGAAGTTGACTCCTTTTGTACTGCAGGTTCTTTGTAGCCATGTATTCAGCCCAAGCAACCGTGAAAACATGTTAGTTTCCCTTGCTGGGAGTGGACCACTGATGAACGACTGAACTTCAAGTCTTTGAAGTGTTTCAAAGAGTTCACTGAAATCTTGCTTAAGCAGTTCTGACTGTCCTATCCGAATATCATCTAAGCTAATGGAGTGTGTTAAAAATATAAAAGATTGGATGACCAGTAATTTGCTCCTATTACATTCAGATAAGACAGAGATATTACTTATTGGACCTAAACACAATACACAGAATCTCTTGGATTACAATTTGCAACTAGAAGGATGTACTGTTACTTCCGCTACAGTTACAAATCTGGGTGTTATATTAGACAGCAACCTATCTTTTGAAAATCATATTTCCAATGTTACAAAACAGCATTCTTCCATTTTAGAAACATTGCCAAGCTACGGAACATGTTAATGTCTGTAACTAGGAATTACACAAGCTTCAGTCTGGATCCAACCCTTAAATGATCTGAGATGACCGAACAGCTGAGAAGAGACGATGCCAACCCTAGGAGGACCGAGGGGCCTAGTTATTACTATTAACCTAGTAAACATAAGCCACTAATAGTGAAGGACACCAGTCACGGATTCACGTTTTCATGAAGTTGGTGTCATTCAGTATACAATATGAATATTTTCTGCTGTGTGTGAAACTCATCAGTGTACACAGCAGCTCCAGTAACACTTGTACAGTGAAGATCTGCTGCTGTGTTTGTGGCTCGATGGCACTCTCAGAGTTATCCCCATGTGTCAAATATCTGGCAGCTCATTAATATGCAGAATACCCAGCAGCTCTCTGATCATTATTATGATGAATATGCATGGGATCAGAGAGACAGAGGGATGCATTTATGAAAGAGTTCTGGAGTTTATCACAGGACACGCAGGTCAGCAGCTGCAGCATTACCATGGAAACCACCGGCTGACAACACAGCACTAAACATACACTTTCATGGACTTGCTCTCACAAACATACACTTTCATGGACTTGCTCTCTCTCTCTCACACACACACACACACACACAACACACACACACACACACACACACACACACACACACACACACACACACACACACACACACACACACACACACACACACACACACACACACACACACACACACATCACACACACCACACACACACACACACACACACACACACACACGGTCCAGATGGTGAGTGAGCACTTCTGTCTGAATCTCAAAGCATCCATCCACTTAAAATCACAAAGCACTTCAGTGTCAGTCTCAAACTCGAGGAAAACAAACACAGATCAGGTGTTTCAGGTGCTGACTGCGCTTGGATAGCTAAACCATTTATTTTAAAGTATATTACGAGCGCACTGTTAGTCAAACCTCACGAACTTGAGTCAGTTTGATGAAGGACGTCAATGATTGCTCTGCTGGGAAACCTCGATCTGACTTCACTCATCCAATCAGCTGGAGATCCGCTGGTTCCTGATCATTTACAGAGCGGCTCAGAAAAATGAGGTTTACTGAAGAGAAAAGCTCCAGCATCACTTCAGCACTGATGCCACTCGCTTTGACATTTTCCATCTAATGCAACACAATTCGTTCATGCTGATGAGTGACTGGAGTTTCCAAATACTGTATACGTGTGTGTGTGTGTGTGTGTGTGTGTGTGTGTGCGTGTGTGGGAGAGAGAGAGTGTGTGTGTGAGTGTGGGAGAAAGAGAGAGAGAAAGAGTGTGTGTGTGTGTTTTCATTTCTACAGCAGACTCAGAAGAGATCAAGGAGATGCTCATTAATTTATACTAGTGAACGACAGCAGATTTAGCTGCACTTTCCTCATGTTTACTCTCAATGATAACACTTAAAGCATGTGCAGACGTGTCACTCAAGTCATTACATCACAGGATGGAGACGTGTCATTTCCTGCTGCAGGTCGTCACATGACATGTTTGCCCACACTGAAGCGCTCCAAAGGTCAGAGCAATTACAGCGAGCGTATGACATTTACACGGAGGATGGGTCGCTTTAAAACCATCATAAATACGCTTTTCAATGTGACGGATTGGAGAGCTTCAACAGAAAGACACGAAGGTAATTCAGGCATTCACCGCTCCAGACGCATTTGTGTGTGTGTGTGCTGACTGTGAATGAACACACACTTACTGCTTTAACACAAAACAAAACTGTCTGAAAATCAGCGCTGCCAATCTGACCAGCTGCTCGACTCTAGAACCTGCTTTATTAAAGCATCGCAGACATTACAGTGAAGCTGACTTTCTGTGAAGCTGCTTTGAATCGATGTACTGTGAACAGGGTTATTATGCTCAACTAAAACTGAAAGCATAAAAAAATAATTACTTGAAATAAAATACACTTTAATAAAATCAAACTTATTTCAGCTAATTCCCAATGCATATTTTAAAGGGGTAATATGATGCAATTTCAAGTTTTGCTTTCTCTTTGGAGCGTTATAAACTGATTGTGCATAGATAAGATCCCTGAAGTTGCAAAGACTAAAGTCTCAAAACCAAAGAGATATGCACACTTACATTTATGCATTTAGCAGCAACTTACAGTCAGGTAACACATTTATTGTCAGTATGTGTGTTCCCTGGGAATTGAACCCACAACCTTTTGCGCTGCTAACACAATGCTCTACCACTGAGCCACAGGAACATATGCTTTGATATTCTTTATCAAAGTTAAGATTCTGCCAAGCCCCTAAAACGCTCATTCAAACACACCTGCGTAATGCAGGCCAAATGTTGGCCTGTCATGTCAGGGAGAAGCTGTGCACTTCTAGGAGAAAGAAAAAGCACTTTATTTGGCCTTACAAAAGTAGACAGAACAGCACAACTTACAACAGCACAACCCAGATGTTATCACAATGCATTTTATGTACGACCGTTTCGTGAACCTAGGAGAGGAGGTAATTCTGACTTTGCTATGATAATCTGGCGCTTCTGAATCAGCGACTGCAAGTATGTTTTGATATTAGTTTAAGTATTTGCTTTTGACTGTTCAAATGTGGAGAATTGTAAAATGGATGATCAATTTTCTCCAATTATGTTAAGCAGTACACCTAATCTATTAGATTACAATTTGCATCTAGATGAATCTTGCATCTTCCTTAATCAAAAACTTGGGTATTATGTTAGACAGCAACTTAGATTTAACTGAAAGTAAGAGTTTACAGTTTTGCATTATTACACACTAATTTGAATTTGAACTAATTTGAAACCTATTGAATACTGTACAGCTGCTTTGACAAAGCCTATATTGTTAAAAGCTCTATATAAAAAAGTGATTTGACAAGAAAATCATATTTCCCATGTTACAAAAACATAATTCTTCCATTTTAGAAACATTGCTAAGCTACGAAACATGCGACCTGTTTCTGGTGCAGTTCATGCATTCATGGTTGTCCTGCATCTTCAATAAACAAGCTACAGAGTACAAAATACTGCAGTTAGAGTCCTTATAAGGGTCAATAAAATATGATCATATTACTCCAATTTTACAGTCTCTACACTGGCTAAATCCATATCAAAAATTTCCATATCCAAGTTCCGTATCCGTATTAAGATCTGTTACAAAATATTACTACTGGCTTATAAGGAAACTAAACGTTTTATCACCTGCATACCTAACTAGTCTTATATCACGCTACAATCCAACCTGCTCCCTAAGGCCACAAATCTCTGGACTCTTGGTAGTACTTCAATAGCAAAGTCCACTAAAGGAGGTAGAGCATTTGGCTCCCAAACTCTGGAATAGCCTTGCGGATAACATTCGGGGTTCAGACACACTCTCTCTCGGTTTAAATCTAGATTAAAGACACATCTCTTTAGCCAAGCATTCATATAATGTATCTCTTCACCATGTACTTCAGTTATATCTGTTCAAATGCACATTATAGTTATTTTGCTTGGTTGGAACAGCAGCTATGCTAATTTGTCTCTATTGTGCTTCTCTGTTTCTGCCACCAGATGGGCATCCAGAGGTAATTATGGGAAGATAAAACGGGTAAATCAGAGTAAAACCAGTAATGAATGGACAACTTCTTCAAGCAGTCAATTATTATTTGTATGGTCAGTATTTGAAAAGCCACTCAGAGTTACATGAGTTATTAAAGACACGTCATCATGCTCATCAAACATCTGCATGAACTTCAAACGACAGACGACGAATAAACAAACAAATAAAACATCAATATTAATGCATTCATATCTATGATCAGTGTTAGATCAAACCAAAGAATGACTTATACACTGTAAAAAAAAACAATTCTGTACAATTTACGGTAAAAAAAAACGGCAGCTGCGGTTTTTTAGGTTTTACGATTTTAACTTAAATTTACTGTTAAATACCATAATTGAATTAACTTATAAAATGTTAATATACCAACCTATTGAAGTACTGAAATCTATTTTGTACCTTTAAAATACACTGATAGCCACCAAATGCAGGAGGTGATGAGAAAGTCACATGATGAACCAAAGCCAATCACAAGCAGCTTTTTAATAATAACATCTATAGAAGAGTCACAGCATAATTAACACAAACACTAATCACCATCACGGTGACACTCAAACTGAAATATCCAATAAACATTAATTTAACAACCTTAGATGTAACATACAACCCTAATAAACATAACTGATAAGAAAAAAAAACTAATTACGAGTTCATTCAAAGAAAAAACATCAAATTCAAACAAAATTTGAAATGCAATGCAGGGAGATCTGGGAACGTCAGTTAAAGTTTTTTTCCCTGTAAATTTTACAGGAGCTTACCGTTAACCATTTAACAGATTTTTACAGTAGCATTTTCACAGTTTTTTACCATTAAAATCAAGGACATTTTTTTACAGAGTACAAGAAACCAATATCTTCTAATTTCTACAAACAACCACAACAGTCTCATCTGTAAATTGCACAAACCCGTAACATACAAAATAACAAAAAATAACTCTGGTCTGCTCTGGAGAATATTCTGAACTAATTTATAATCTGGTTTAGTTGATCCACTCTAATCTGTGATGGCAAACTTTAATCTCATATCTACAGAGGACATCATCCTTCCATTTTACAGCCAAGAGAGGAAATAATCCCGAATGTTCCAGAGGGAATGATCATTAGCTGGGATCGGCCAGATAAGGACAGCAGCCCGATCTCCAGATCTACAGTCAGACCAACAAACCAATCGGCCGTGACCAGAAGAAACTACTTTACTGAGGTCCCAGAAGCTCTGAATTACTGACGAACAAACGGCAAAAATGCTTACAAACTCATTCCAGGCAAATCTGAGTTCCCGTATGCCGGTGTTCTGCTTTTGTATGCGGTCAGGAAACACACCTGACAGGTTTCAAAGCAGAACGGGGTCACGGCGTTCCCGGCTCATCCATTTACAAGACTTTTCTCTGGCAGACGAGAGCCTCCTTCCCCACGGGCACCTGAGAGAGATGCTCAATCTCATCAATCTAACCACACCTTCCGAGGACCTGGGCAGAGCCGCTAATTAGACCAACCCCTGAAAATAGGGCATCCAAGACAGAGCCGGTTGCCAGGGCCAAAATCTAGGTTGGTCAACAATTAGCCATTCGGCTCAAGTACGGCTGTCCGTGGAGGAGCGACCGGCGGTTCCTCAACCACACGTTCATTAACTCATAATAACCGGCGGGCGATCGAACTATTTACCATTCACATTTGTCACAGCCAATTTCCACACCCACAGGATCAGGACAAAAGACTGCCTGACAAAAAATCTTAAAGTTGCTTTTCCTAACTGAAAATAAAACTGAAACCTGAGATTTGGAACCGATTAGAATTAAAAGCTTAAAAATGAGAACTGATTAAAGCATAAAAATTAAACAGGAAATATCATCCACAAATAATTTTTCTTACATCATTAACTCTCGTGTCAATCTGTATGAATTTCATAAGAGAAGAACGTAGGAACCAAACAACACTGGACCCTTCATTATATGCAGGGGAAAAAAACATCTCACTTGGAATAAAAGCATCAAACTGTTTAAAGACCTGGGGCCTCATTTATAAATGTTGTACAGAAATCATCCTTAATTTGATTTTATGATCATCTCTCGAATACTCACTGAGAAATTCTCCACGTCAAAGACAGTTTTTACAAATATGAGTGTTGGCGAGGATTTAAGCGTACGCACATTCTAAGATCCAATCTGAGCATACACACTCTATAAATGAGGCCCCTGAAGCGGATTAATAAAATGGCCTTTTTGCAATTCAGGTAAGAATCTAAAAAAGTCTTGCAGGTTTAGCTAAATCATAGATAAGTTTAAATCATAGATAAGTCTACTACTACTACTACTTCTGGCGTTTGCAAACATGATCTAATCAGTGTATATGTGAGCTCCTGTGCTCATCTCGCTCTCTGTCTGTATCTTACAGATGCAGCAGATGCTTTAATGACTGACCGCTTCTGTGTATCAGACAGTCCATCGTGTCCAGGTCAGCTCTGAGATCTCTAGAGCCTCGAGTCTCCAGCATCCAGCGCTGATATGAACCGACCTGCACAACGCCAGCAAATGTCACCACTTCAATAAGAACAGCCACAAAACCAGACCTGAACACAACCGTTTCTGTCCACGAGGTTCTGAAACCATTCAGTCTCCCTCCTTGCAGAAGCTGCACGACTCTGAGAATGAGAACGGCTGAGATGAACCGAGTTCAGTCTGAAGTCAGACTCATGATGAGCATCACAGAAAACTGAGTTACTGCCAGCATTTACTCTGTCGTGTTTTTCCCAAACACAGCAACACTGCACTTTCTCAAGGAGTCAGTCTGTATTTACAGCTGTTTGTCTTCACTATAGTGTTCATCAAACACCTGAAGACTTCATATTTATTCGCTAACATTTGTTTACACTCATATATTTCTAGATTGTAATCTGAACTCAACCAGGCCAGCCCATAAAAGGTATATACAGTGCTCAGCGTAAATGAGTACACCCCCTTCGAAAAGTAAAATATCTATATATCTTATCTATATATATTAAAATATATAAAATATCTTATCTTTAAACAATATCTCAATGAACACAAAAACATTTCCAAAATGTTGACAAGACTAAGTTTAATATAACATCTGTTTAACTTATAACATGGAAGTAAGGTTAATAATATAACTTAGATTACACATTTTTCAGTTTAACTCAAATTAGGGTGATGCAAAAATGAGTACACCCCACAACAAAAACTACTAAATCTAGTACTTTGTATGGCCTCCATGATTTTTAATGACAGCACCAAGTCTTCTAGGCATGGAATGAACAAGTTGGCGACATTTTGCCAGATCTATCTTTTTCCATTCTTCAAGAATGACCTCTTTTAGAGATTGGATGCTGGATGGAGAGTGATGCTCAACTTGTCTCTTCAGAATTCCCCATAGGTGTTCGATTGGGTTCAGATCAGGAGACATACTTGGCCACTGAATCACTTTCACCCTGTTCTTCTTCAGAAATACAACAGTGGCCTTAGATGTGTGTTTAGGATCATTGTCAGGTTGGAAAAGTGCACGACGACCAAGGGCACGGAGTGATGTAGCATCTTCTCTTTCAGTATAGAGCAGTACATTTGTGAATTCATGATGCCATCAATGAAATGCAGCTCCCCCCCGACACCAGCAGCACTCATGCAGCCCCACATAAGGACACTGCCACCACCATGTTTCACTGTAGGCACCATGCATTTCTCTTTGTATTCCTCACCTTTGCGACGCCATACAGTTTTGAAGCCATCAGTTCCAAAAACATTTATCTTGGTCTCATCACTCCAGAGTATAGAGTCCCAGTAGTCTTCATCTTTGTCAGCATGGGCCCTGGCAAACTCTAGGCGGGCTTTTTTGTGCCTGGGCTTTAGGAGAGGCTTCTTTCGTGGACGGCACCCATGCATGCCATTCCTCTGCAGTGTACGCCGTATTGTGTCACGGGAAATAATCACCCCAGTTTGGCTTTCTACTTCTTTAGATAACTGCAGTGAACTTGCATGTCGATTTTCTTCAACCCTTCTCATCAGAAGACGCTCCTGACGAGGTGTTAACTTCCGTGGACGACCTGGACGTCTCTGTGAGATGGTTGCAGTTCCATCTTTTTTAAATGTTTGTACCACTTTTGCTACAGTATTCTGACTGATAAGTAAAGCTTTGCTGATCTTCTTGTAGCCTTCACCTTTCTTGTGTAAAGAAATAATTTTCTTTCTCAGGTCTTGTGACATTTCTCTTCCATGTGGTGCCATTGCTGACAGCATGAAATGGGAAGGAGTTTTCTTTAAGTAACACCTTTTATAGTCAACTGTCACCTGTGTAATGAATAATTAGACTCACCTGTGGTTGAATTCTTGTTAAATTAGACATTTGTAGTCTAAAATTTAGCTTTGCTCCAGAGACTTTCAGTGGGGTGTACTCATTTTAAAGTAAAATGAGTAAAACTGAACATTTTGTTCTCTAAGTTATATTATTAACCTTACTTTCATGTTATAAGTTAAACAGATGTTATATAAAACTTAGTCTTGTCAACATTTTGGAAAATGTTTTTGTGTTCATTGAGATATTGTTTAAAATGTTAATTTTTAAAGGGGGTGTACTCATTTACGCTAAGCACTGTATATACTGAATATGATTATTGTTCTCTATATTGGTGTTCTTTTCTACTTGAATCCGTTTTAAACATTTATTTACGTCATACAATTGTATTGTCTAGTGTTTTACTGTATTTACATTTTCTTTTTGCTGATACAATTATTAAAGGCTTAATGATTTTGCAACAATTCAAAACAGCTTCAGTTATTGTGATGTGAAAATTGATACGCCTGAAAATGATTTTCGAATGGTGCTGAAGCTTTTGACATTAATGCAAATTTCCAGCTTGCACTATTATCAGATCTGTGCAAATCAAAGCAAACACACGGATAAGATCTGCCAATGAAGAGCGTTCTGCCATCATCATCATCATCATCATCATCATCTCACGCACACACACATCTCCTCTGTTGCCATAGCGACGTGCCTCCCGAGGCATGCTGGGTAGAGAAGGGTAATCCATCAGCAGCGTCCTGATAGCAGGGAAACATCCAGATAGCTGCGCCTTATCCCCAAACACACACCTGAGAGAAGCACAGCGCCATCAATTATGCAGACAAATCCAGCCTGCAGGGGAATTACGGGTAAATACATCTGGCCCTCGACGGACGCGAGCAGAGTTTGTTCTCCAGTCGTATCCGTCATAGTGACACCATCGGGAGAGTTTAACCTTTGACCTCAGAGAATCCCATGAGAACCGATCTACACGACCACAAACCAACCGCAGTGACAGCGGCGAGCCATTCCACTGATCGAAGAGTAAAAATCAAACCAACTCATAAGAAGAAAAGAAACAAAGGAGGAAGAGTAAATCTTGCGTCGCAGCAAATCAAAGCCCCTAGAAGTCGCCAAAACCGCAGTCCAATCTGAGAGTCTGAGAGCGGCCTGGCCGCCGCCGACACCAATCCTTCATTAACCACACAGCATCATTAACCGTTACTAATCAGCCGCTTACCTTCCACAGCGTACTCTTCTGTTCCAGGACAGCACCGAGGAGAGAAAGAGAGAGAGAGACAGCGTTAGTGCCATGCTTCAGTCACACATGTGATAATCACACACACCAATCTTTCACTGGAGAATCGATCCACTCAAAGCCAGCGAGCGGCTCATTTCAAACGCTGAGAAACACGAGAGCAGTGTAAGACAAGAGCAGATATGTGAAGTGTGTTTCACACACGGGTCAAACGCCCGTCCCGCCGCAGCTCATTAGAGGCGCTTCTAGTTCAGCGCTCGCACCAGATTCATCAGTGTCTAGTTGTGATATTGACCTGAGAGACGTTTAGCAGCTCAGCTGAATTAGGTTAATTACTGCAAAACTGTTGGCAAGAAAGTTCAGGAGAACAGGACTCCAACGAGCCGGATCTGCTCCAATCTGTGGATCAGGACACGTTCACACCGCAAGCCTCAAGGTCTATGCACACCGAATAATGAATAAATACGACCTCACGTTGTGTCAGTCACTTTTACACACTGCCTCTGAAACCGTCATCATCAAATTTGGATCAGGTTCGATTTCCTGTGTTTTCACATCCATAGCAAGCATTTTGATAGAAAAGGATGACGAATACGAAAAAATGTCAAAACACATACGAGCCACTGACACTTTCACAGCATTGATCTCTGCTCGTTTGAGCCACCTGACATCAACTTCAGCCAATCACAGGACTATCTGTTTGACTGACAATAGTGTACGACCCATACTATATCTGGGATATTTGTAATTTTTAAGTGTAGTATATTCATACGCTGTCCTGAATTCATCCGTCTCCATTTCAGAGGGACCATTCAGGGACCCTAATGTGGCCCCGAACACTGGACCCCATTCATTCTCATTATATGGAGAAAAAAAACAAGACATTTCTCAAAATCTCTTCTTCTGTGTTACTCTGAAGTAGGGTTGCAAAAAGTTGGAAAATGTTCTGTAAATTTCAGAAACTTTCCGGGATTTTTTTTAAGTTCCCGGAAATTTACCAGAAAATGTTCCACCCCTTTGTAACCCTACACTGAGGAAAGTTATTTTTTTTATTTTTAGTCAACTATCCCTTACAGTTTTTATAAAGCAGAGGAAACACACAGTAGGGATGGCTCCATACCATAATTTTGGCTTCATTATGATACCAGAATGTAGTACCTCGGTATCGATACTAAATCGGTATCGATACCATTATCTTGGTTAATGTTAGGTATGTGTTTAATGCATAATGTTAACATACTAAACATATATTAATAGCCTACATTTATAAATAATTATTGACCTACATTTATAAGTGCTATAATAATGTCAATGCTGTTAAAGAATTATTGCAAATGTTTCTTTAAAGTGTTATTCTAACAGTCAAAGTAGGGGTGGGCGATATGGCAAAAATATCATATCACTATTATTTTAGAAATATCACAATTTCACGATTCTTTGTCATGTTGATTTTACTATTGTGTCTGAGCAGTGCAGCCAAAATAATTTCCCTATTACAAAGACAAATCCTTTCAAGGTTACAAAATATAAAAAGTTATGCTGGAAATTTAGACCAAAGTGGTGAAGATAAAAATCTGTGTCATTATTTTATCTTTGTTACTAAAAATAAGAACAAAGATACACATTACAAATACACATAATATACAAATAAAACAAACAGTGCTTTATTTCCAGGTACAATAGGCATATTTAGCAGGAAAATTCAAGTAATTGAATGAACAAATATAAAAATAAAACACTATATAGATTGATTCCTATTAAAGCAGCTGTATTATTTTTTCTGTTAAAAGTAGCAAGTTATTTTTTCTTTGTTTTGTGTTAGCATTAAATAATAATAATTCTGTCATAGTGTTTTATATTATACCATCATTTACTCACTCGAGTTTAGTTTTAAACCGGAGTGAGAAAGAAGGTGGAAAACCAAACAGCTGCTGGTCCTCAGTGACTTACACAGTATTTTTTTTATTTCTATTAAAGTCAATGTGGACCAGCAACTGTTTGGTTTTCCACCTTCTTCAAAATACCTTATTTTGTGTTCAGCACAAGAAAGAAATGAATACAGGTTTGGGACAACATGTGAGTGAGTAAATATAATGACAGAAATACCATTTTAGTGTGAACTATCCCTTTAATTACAGTCGGCAGTATGTTTGGTTCTGACCGTTTAAGACCTGCGCGTATCTAATATGCAGGCACACGTCCGTTTGTCTCGGCTGTTTACTTTCCTTTTAGACATAACTAACTGAGTCTATACATAAACCTTGTTGTGTTTGACAGTATTGGCTCAAAAGATAACTTGATTCAGTTATCAGGCGCTGTTAGGCAGGCTTTTCCGTGCGCGCGCTTCAGGTGTAACGTTACGGGCTCAGAAAAAGTGCACGTCTGACCAGAGTTGAATGAAACATTTAACCGGGAAGCCTTTAAAACACGCAAAAAAGTTGTGAATAAAACTTACAATTATGAATTTATAATGCACTTACCAACCTGTCGATCTCTAACGTTAGTTCTCGGAAAAGATCAGAATGAGCAAGCTTAGATTGGATGTCTCTCCTCCTGTGGTCAGTTCGTTCACCTTTATAATCTGTTTTGTATGCAAAGTAATGCCATATTTGTTCTATTGTTCTCTTCATTTGTTTGTTTCGGGCGCGTTAATAGTTTAATCTGTTTGATCCATCGTGTTGTTCACTTGTTCTGGTGTCACGTTTACCAGATGCGCAGCAATATGAGAAGCACTGCCGCCTACAGGTGAACTTCAGAACAGCAGCTTATGAAATACCGAAATATGAAAAATGATGATATCGTACCGTTTGAAATATAATAAATACCAGTAATTTTACAGTACCGGTATACCGCGCATCCCTAACACACAGTGAGTGCAGCAGAGATCTGAACGAGTGTTTGTGAATCTGATAGCACTAAACTCGCTCCTCTCTGCGAGTGTGAAGGTCATGTCTACAGTCAAACCAAATGAATGATCAAAACACACTTCAAACGTCGGTCCAAAGACACGCATGCTCTCTGTGACGAGTTCAGCTCGCATAAACACTGCAGAATCATCAAACTTCACTGTAACTCTACAAACACTGCTAGCAATCTATTGCAGCTTACAACTACATTCATTACATGACATGCTAAATAAATGAAATCAGCAGCATTCTTGCTGAGAAAAACCCTGGAATGAAGAAGTATTGTCTCTGGTTCATCAACTGAAGCTGAGCCACATTCAGGGTGTAGTTCTGAATCTCAGGCCGTTCGCTGTGTTTGCTTTAGTAGTCCTAACCGACTCAAAACACATGAAGTTCACACTTCAGTTCCCACTGATGTACATACTAGTCATTTACATGAAGACTTGTGTTTCTTTCTCTAATTTGCTTACACAAACACACACATATTCACACGTACATTGTTGCTTCATTTGTTCCATAACTCAATGCATGATGCAAAAATATCCCAACGAATGGATGTCATTGTTTTGACAATTACTAGAACTGACCAAAGAATCATCTGAGGAAGAAAAAGCAGAAGCAGTAAAAAGAAAAACAAGCAGCAGACGAACAATAAAAAGAAGATAAAGCAAGAGGGAGAAAAAAGCAGAAGGACAAAGCAGCAGCAGAATAAGAAAAGTAAAGGAAGCAGAGGAGCACAAAGCATTCAAGGATTCAGCATCAGTGTGGCAGCAGCACTTCAGCGCTCCACTGACCCCTAAACATCCCAAAATACAGAGGATGAGATAAAAACAAATAATAAGACACGAAAGAGAAATTACTAAGAGCACTAGCAGTGATCATCCATCTCATCTGCTGCATCAGCACTCGGGCTAATGCTTGAGTTCTCCAGTGAAACACCAGCCGTCAGTCTCGTCTGAAGACGCTTCGCTGCAGGCAGAGCAAATGTGTCACACAAGACAACACACAACAACACACACACACACACACACACACATAACAAAACTAGGGGTCGACCGATATGTGTTTTTCAGGGCCGATACCGATTATTACAGATCAAGTAGACCGATAACCGATATTTTGAACCGATATACGTGTCTGGTGTAAAAATGAAAATGAATGCCAAAATTAATAATAACAAGAGCTCTGACAAAAAACGTTCTTTAAATGCTTTTAAACATGTCTTTAATTCTGAAAACTGTTAATAACAACAACATTAAATAAACAGTAATAATATTAATAATAACATAAGTACAGAGATCACCCAGAAGCATTCTGTAAACATTTTGTAAAACTTAAAGTAAACGTATTTAGCGTATTGTGTGATTATTCTCAACAAAAGTTGTAATAATTGTTGTAGTTGTATTACGTATACAGTAATATATTCGGCTAAACCGAACTTATATTTTGACAGGTTGCCATGAGGACCTTTTAAGTTTCTGTAGCCTATGTATATATGATATGACGATCGTTTTACTCAAATGAAACGGTCAAATGCTCATGAAGTGACTCTGCGAGCAGTTCTGGGGATGTTGTTCATGTATTTATGTCCTCATTTAGTGAGACGGCAGACGCTGAAAACACCGCGAGCATCACGCGCTTCAGTATGTATGTGTGCAGTAAATGAAACCGCACGTCTGTGTCATTCATTAACAGAGATGCAGAACATGCAGGATTCATATTTAAATAGTGTTTTTGCGGCTTAATATTTATAGATACTAGTCCATAGCGCGAGTCGATTTAAGTGTACTGACCTACTTTTGATTAATTCATCCAAACTTCGACACATTCCATATTCGGACATCATAGGTTATATTGAGGTGTTTTGCAACTTCAGCAACGTCTGCTGCTGCTTTACCTTTGAGAGACAACTGATGCGTGATCACTGACGCAGCTCCATTAGCAATGTGCTTCTCGGTGTGAGACTGCCTTCAGTTTTCCGCGTTGATTGGTCGGACTCGTGACTCTCTACATATCAGATGAGCGGTGGGCGGAGATTGCTCTCAGAGATTGAGAGATCGCCTCACTCTCACAGAGTGTTGAGCTCAGACAGGCTGCATCGAGCCAAATAGTGCATTTAAACATTAAATAGTTTCACCTGTATTATTTATTCACTAATAAATAATGTCACCTGTAAATAGTATGCTTGTTTGCATAATAAAAAAAAAATATATATATTATTATTATCGGCAAATCTGTTTTGAAAATGGCCGATATCGATAATCGTGAAAAATGCTTAATATCGGCGCCGATAATCGGTCGACCCCTAAACAAAACTACACATATCATAAAACACACAAACACAACAATATCACACACACAAAAAAACTGCACAAGACACAACAACAATACATAACTCACTCACAACCACAACAATAACACCACAACCACACAGCAACACACAACAACAACACACAAACACACAACAACACAAACGTGCTCACAACACACGACTGCAGCGGTGCTCAGGCACACAAAAACAACAAACACACAACAACAATACAGCAAAACACAACAACACAACCACACACAACAACAGTACAACCACACAACAACACAACCACAGCAACACACAACAACAACAACACAAACGTGCTCACAACACACGCCTGCAGCGGTGCTCAGGCACACAACAACACAACCACAGCAACACACAAACACACAAAAACAACACAAACGTGCTCACAGCACATGCCTGTAGCGGTGCTCAGGCACACAAAAACAACACACAACAACAACAACACACAAACACAAAACAACAACACAAACGTACTTACAACACACAACTGCAGCAGTGCTCAGGCACACAACAACAACAACACACAACAACAACAACAGTACAACCACACAACAACAAAACCACAGCAACACAAACACACAAAAACAACACAAACATGCTCACAACACATGCCTGCAGCGGTGCTCAGGCACACAAAAACAACACACAAACACACAACAACAACACATAACAACAACAGCAACACACAAACACACAACAACACAAACGTACTTACAACACACGACTGCAGCGGTGCTCAGGTACACAACAACAACACACAACAACAACAGTACAACCACACAACAACAACAACAACAACACAACCACACTGCAAGACACAACAACAACAACAACACACAAAACACAAATGTGTTCACGACACACGACTGCAGTGGCTGCACATGGACAGCGGGTTAAAGATGAGTTAGTTAACACTGGCAAACTAGTACAGACCTAACTGAACTTCCGTCATCAGAAACAGGAAGTTCAGTGAGAAACAATGACAGATGCCGGCGGAGTGATGACCTCAGCTGAAGAGACTAGAGATGTGCAGAGTAACGTCACTTACGAATCGTTCATCTAATAATCTCACGCTTCTAATTAAGCTCGGAGATTTCAAATCATAACGAGCTGTTAATGAGATGCTTAATTTAGCATATAGCATTAGCACTGCCTCCACATACAGTAGCTGTTGAACACACAGCAGCGCATTTGAAATGTATGCGAGAGTAAATACGCTGGAAATCTCTAAATATTCAGTCCTCAGAGCATTCGCAGGAAGAAGAAAAAACACTGCTGAATTATTCATCTTCATAAATATGGCTGTCTCCGGAGGCGAGGCATTGTCTCCCTCCCGCTATTAAGATTTCATGATGGCGGCCGTGTGAGTGTTTAGAGCTCAGTGTGGATTCTCCACCCGGACAAACCTCACATCACACAGGAGCAAACTCACTTTAACATCACACATCAGACTGGAGTAAACTCACTTTAACATCACACATCAGACTGGAGTAAACTCACTTTAACATCACACATCAGACTGGAGTAAACTCACTTTAACATCACACATCACACAGGAGCAAACTCACTTTAACATCACACATCAGACTGGAGTAAACTCACTTTAACATCACACATCAGACTGGAGTAAACTCACTTTAACATCACACATCAGACAGGAGTAAACTCACTTTAACATCACACATCAGACTGGAGTAAACTCACTTTAACATCACACATCACACAGGAGCAAACTCACTTTAACATCACACATCAGACTGGAGTAAACTCACTTTAACATCACACATCAGACTGGAGTAAACTCACTTTAACATCACACATCAGACTGGAGTAAACTCACTTTAACATCACACATCAGACTGGAGTAAACTCACTTTAACATCACACATCAGACTGGAGTAAACTCACTTTAACATCACACATCAGACTGGAGTAAACTCACTTTAACATCACACATCAGACTGGAGCAAACTCACTTTAACATCACACATCAGACTGGAGTAAACTCACTTTAACATCACACATCAGACTGGAGTAAACTCACTTTAACATCACACATCACACAGGAGCAAACTCACTTTAACATCACACATCAGACTGGAGTAAACTCACTTTAACATCACACATCAGACTGGAGTAAACTCACTTTAACATCACACATCAGACTGGAGTAAACTCACTTTAACATCACACATCACACAGGAGCAAACTCACTTTAACATCACACATCAGACTGGAGTAAACTCACTTTAACATCACACATCACACAGCAAACTCACTTTAACATCACACATCAGACTGGAGTAAACTCACTTTAACATCACACATCAGACTGGAGTAAACTCACTTTAACATCACACATCAGACTGGAGTAAACTCACTTTAACATCACACATCAGACTGGAGTAAACTCACTTTAACATCACACATCAGACTGGAGTAAACTCACTTTAACATCACACATCAGACTGGAGTAAACTCACTTTAACATCACACATCAGACTGGAGTAAACTCACTTTAACATCACACATCAGACTGGAGTAAACTCACTTTAACATCACACATCAGACTGGAGTAAACTCACTTTAACATCACACATCAGACTGGAGTAAACTCAAACAAACTACTTCAGTTTATAAAGATTATAAAGCTCTAGGACTGACCGATCTTATGATGAGATAAGGTTGTCTCTGCTCTAAAATCCCTACTGGACTGTCCTGAGGATATTAAAAGTTGGATGGCAGCTAATTTTCAGCAGTTCAATCGTTCTTGGTCCTAATTTTGGCTCCCCTGATTCCATTACTACGGTAAACAGTAGCGTGGGACCTCGGTCTTACACCTGCAATAACAAGCCATGAACGAGTGTCGTATTTAATTCAACAATATTTGACAGACAAATTAATTCTGCGGTCAAAGGCTGTTTTCTTGACAACTCAGAACTATTGCTAAATTACTTCTTTTTTTTTTTACTTTTAATGATTTGGTGGCTTTTATTTCATGGTGACCTGATTACTGGAGTGCACTTTATTTGGGAGTTACCCAGTCTTCCGTATTCAGTGGTAAATGTGATTCTTGCCGATGATCTTCAGTCTTCCTCTCATTCATGAAACGGTGTAAAGATGTTTGTCTGCAGGAGTGTGTGAGGTTTGGCTCTCATCTACATGTCTGAACTCATATCCCAACAACAGTCTTCATGACCTTCCCAATCATTACATCGCATTCAATTACTGCATGAATAAAACTAAATCACAACTCTCACGTCGCATCAATAATCAGGCATCTGAATGCTGGACGCTCACACGGAGGAACCATTACCATACCAATAATAACAATCAATACAGACATGCACCGAGTCGGACTGAACAAAAACAGAAAACAAAACACTTAATCTCAGTCTGATGTGCTTTACACAGATGATTTCTCATGATCAGACATCTAGTCTCATGACACCGGTGCTCATGGATGTTCAGAACCAGAAGGATCTGTCCTGGAAGAACACAGAAGGACAAGCTGATGCTTCTCTCTCCAAAAAACTCTTAAGATGAAAGGAAAGAACACAAACTCAGCGGAGCCGCAGCACCGGCAGAGAAGAATAAAGCTGTGATTGAGAGATTACAGTGCATCCACCATTATGACTGATGTTTACTCAGGCAATTAACACTATTACTAGTACTAAGAGCTGAGAATTAAACACAGAGTATTAAACTTCAGCCCAAATCATGTTGAGGAGACGTGCACAGAGAAAAAATGGTGATGGATTTACTCAGAAATCACTAGTATATAATTACAAAGAAATGGTGATTACATTCATTTAAACATGACATGTTGAAGTAGAAAGACTAGAATAGTAGACCATGACATATTCGTAGATCGATTACAAAACTTTACAGGTATTCAAGGACAGACTTTAAGATGGTTTAGATCCTACCTGTCCGATCGCTACCCCTTTGTTTATTTAAACTGAGAATCATTTCAATTAAATCCAGTAAACTATGGCGTACCACAAGGATCTGTCCTAGGCCCGCTGCTATTTTCATTATACACGTTGCCCCTTGATAATATTATTAGAAAATACGTGATTAGTTTCCATTGCTATGCTGATGATACTCAACAATATATTTCAATATATAACAGAGTGTGTTAAAAATGTAAAAGATTGGATGCCCAATAATTTTCTCCTATTAAATTCAGATAAGACAGAGATATTACTTATTGGACCTAAAAACAGTACACAGAATCTCTTGGATTAGACAGATGTCCTTTTCCTTCCTCTACAATCAAAAATCTGGGTGTTATATTAGATAGCAACTTATCTTTTGAAAATCATATTTCCCATGTTACAAAAACTGCATTCTTCCATCTTAGAAACATTTCCAAGCTACGGAACATGTTAAGTGTTTCTGATGCTGAAAAGTTAGTTCATGCATTCATGACCTCTAGACTGGACTATTGTAATGCACTGCTAGGTGGTTGTCCTGCATCTTCAATAAACAAGCTACAGATAGTCTCGATGCAGACCTTACAAAGACCTGAGATGACCGAACACCTGAGAAGAGATGATGCCAACCCCAGAAGACCTCAGATGATGCCAACCCTCAGACAACATACAAAACTGAAAAATGAACATTCCATCCCTTTCCAGAATGTGGAATCCCTGACAATTTTCAAGCCACACCTGAAAACTAATCATTTCACGTCATCACTTGACTTAATCTTCAAAAAAAACAAAAACCTTTGCTCTCTTTCCTTAACTTTGCTCTCTTTCCCTTAACCTCTCACTGTCTGGCTAGACTTTGCTCTGAACAATGCTTGAAATGTTGTATTATAAGCACTTCATGTGTCTGTTTGCATCTTTATAATGTATCGCTTATTGTACTCCTCAATTGTAAGCCACTTTGGATAAAAGTGTCTGCTAAATGAATAAATGTAAAACTACCAAATGTCACTATAAGTCGCAACATAGAACCATTGCTGTTAATCGTGTTCATTGTCTGTTTGATTACATGACATTAACTGACTGCTTGACTTTTACCATGCATGTCTGTCTTATGGACATCCACTTAAAACAGTCTCCACTGATAAGGTATTACTAAATATAATGTAGAAACTTGCTAGTGCTATAGTGCTATACCAATAGTCAAGTCAAGTCACCTTTATTTATATAGCGCTTTTAACAATACAAATTGTAACAAAGCACTGCACAATATCAAAATAGGCAAAATGTGTCAATAATGTAAAATGACAGGATTTAACACTCAATTATCAGCTGAATGCATTTCATTATTGAATTTAGTAATGGCATTGTCCAGCTTAGTTCAGTTTAAATAATATCTGTGCAATCAAGTCGATGATTGTGCTAGAAATGAAGTGTCCCCAACTGAGCAAGCCAGAGGCGACAGCGGCAAGGAACGAAAACTCCATCGGTGACAGAATGGAGAAAAAACTTGAATTGAATTTAACTAAAAAGTATTTTATTGTTCAATGTACTCTAATAATCTGTATTTACAACACTGAAACATTAATCTGAGCTCTACGGGCCAGCAATTGTCTAAAAGACTGAAAACACCGAAAGCAGCTAGCAGCGCTCACAGTAATGTGTTATATATGAGTATTATCTCATTAATATTCTCCCGGTGAATTCAGTCGAGGACAATCGTACACTCCAGAGATTGACGGCATCTCCAGAGAAACTTAAGCGTGCATCTTCAGAGAGCCTCATCACCGCAGGCAATTAACAGCAGCGCCGATCACGAGCGTGATCTGAAGTTGTAAATCACACTCGACGGCTCTCCAGAGCTTTCCTCCACTGGACAACATTCAACAGCCACATCAGGGATGATCAAGCCTCGCAGCAGAGCAGGAATATTCCCCGACAACTTCAGCCTCACTTCACACACCGAGGGGTGAGCGGTGCATTCTGGGATTACCTTCTCAGCTACATCAACATGAAGCCAAGGATGGGTTTATGATGGTCGGCTGTTCACTAAGTTTAGAGACTGAGCCTGTGCATTTCAAACCTGTATGAGTTTCTTCTGTTGAACCCAAAGCCAATGACTATCAGCAACTGTTTGATTCCCAACATTCTTCAAACATCATCTTTTGTGCTCAGTAGAGGAAAGAAACTCACAGGTTTGAAACAAATGAATGGTTGAAGGATCAATTTTAAGATGGACAATCGCTTTAAAAACTGATTAGCTAGATTACCCATGATATGAGACCTAACTATATTTGCAATACTGTGCATCTAACCCTGGCTGATACGATATAACAGTGTGTGCATCAAGACTCCTGATCCTCAGACCCCTGAATGACCGCCGCACCAGCGGCTCTCGGCAGATTCTGGGTCATCAGAAGGTTGTTCTGCTGTGATATAAGGGCACATCTTAAAATATACACAGAGTCCAGATATAATGAGGGCGCAGAGACTTAATGACCTGCTGGTGGCCAGAAAACCTCATACAGCAAAGGTTAGACTGTTGATAAATGAACACACACACACTAAAGCTGTATGTGTGTGTGTGTGTTTGGGCCCGGTCTCACTCAGGACTCAGGTCAGAGGTTCTGAAGGCAGCGAGGAACCGACTGACCCTCATCACTCAATCGTCTGCACAGGGGTCATGAAGTGGAAAACTTGCACACATCAGACGTTAATCTACAGTTGGAGGGGATCGCCGGTTCAGTTTAATAACACTCAAGCACATACAGTACGGCTCTATTACAGCGCTGGGCATCAAACACACGATCCAGTGAAGTTCATCGATCACAGAAGAGGAGGTTTCCTTGCGGAGACGCCACCTGAGAGTTTTCTATGCAAGTAGCCTATCTGTTAAAATGTAATCAAAGCTGAATATTCAGCATCATTACTCCAGTCTTCAGTGTCACATGATCTTCAGAAATCATAATAATATGCTGATTTGCTGCTCAACAAACATTTCTGATTATTATCAATGCAGAAAACAGTTGTGCTGCACAATAGTTTTGTGGAAATTGTGATGAACTACCATTGAAAATGTTTGGGGTAAGAAAATTCAACTTTGCATCATATGAATAAATTACATTTTACATTTGTTCTATATTTTTGATCAAATAAATGCTGCCTTGAAGAGCAAAAGAGACTTTTTCTGCCAGTGTATATTATATACAAAGTTCTGGCATTGAGCTCTAGATGGCACAGTCCAATAGATTCCACTCAATGTCACATAATGACATCGGTATTACATGTCACAGCTGATTGGTTCTCTCCTGTATCGGTAGCCAATGAGCTCGGCTCAACGTTCAAGATTTGTTCAGATTTACAGTCTAGCTTCATGTGAATCCAACTCAACCTGACAAAATAATTGAACAGAAGTCTTGTGGACTGAACAAACCCTGAGCAGCGAGCCAGACCTTCACTGCCATAGAGAACATCAGCGTTATCCCTCTTCATGTACATCAGGAGCACAAAATCAATTCAATAGGGCAGCAAACCACTGCAGAAACGCTGAAAGCATCAGGAGCTTGTTTGGTAGCACAATATGAGATTTCATTCAGGTCTCTTGAACACTTTAAGCATCCACCAATGTTGTATTGCCCATGTGATTTTGGTTTCATCTCATTGCCACAATGCAAACACCAGGTGAATGCATCTTGTTTTAAGGATGATTTCAGTAGAACAGCATATCTTTGTAGGTTTCTATTCTAATTCTGAAGGGTTTGATGTAGTGGCTGCTACACTCGTGGATGTGTGCTTTCTTCACGCTGTAGTTGGTGTCAGTATGAGCTCATCTAATGCTCTGAGACAGTCGTGTTCAAGCAGCTGCCGAGCCTCGGGACCTGACTTCTGCTCTCGCCTCCAAATACAGATCCTGACACGATCTGCTCTTCTGAACACATGACCGCTGCAGCATCTCTGGAGAGCCACACAGATCAGTGTTTGGACAAATATTATTATTAGTTATTGTTTTGCTGCACAGCAGCATACATGAGGGGTGAGTAATGTTCACTTCGTGAACGGTTCCTTTAAAGCGGCTCCTGAATGTTTATTCTGACACCTGTCACTGAGCAGACGGGCCGATCTCACCTGACCAGAGAACTTCAGCTGCAATCGCTTTGCGTTTGTCCAGGTGACCGCGTGTTATTCTGCTCCTCGATTGAAACGGATGATTCGATTTCCTCTCATCTGGCTATCTCGGCTCAAATGAAAAATGAATTTATGCAATCATGAAGAGATTGATTTTATGTAACTCTGAAATCCAATCGTTTTTTTCCTCCAGAGACATCTGCTCTGTAGGATTCTGATGCTATAAAACGGGACGCTGCTGTATTTCAGTCCTTACACAAACACACAGCACAGACAGATGCAGGCGTGTGTCTCCTTTGTGTCTGAACATCTGAGAGATAATTATAGAGCGCAGACGTAATTGCGGAGGCTTTTCGAAGAACACGACTCAATGAGCATTGCCATGGAAACATGGCTAAAAGCCTCCGACCGACTCTCACGTGGTGCTTATGAAACTATTACAGAGTTCCTAGAACATTATTAGCTGTGAATACTGGACTAATTACTGCTCTTTCATAAGCTGATGTTTGTGGCCCCGTTCGTCTCATCTGCGCTTCGTTCCAGTGAATCTGAGTGTTTGTGTAACACTGCATCACCGCGCTGCTCTTCTGTCAATCAATGTCTGCTCGGCTCTCGTCTGCAGCATCTCCGAGTCAAAACACATCACGGCGCATCAGACCCTCGCGTGTCCGGCTGCAGCCCCGCCTCCTGCTCTGATTGACAGGTGTCTCCACCAACAGTGACACACGCCTCCGGAAGCCTCTGAGCCTCGGACCAATCAGCAGACAGTCTGTGTTTGTTTGGAAAGCCTGAGATCTCAGCTGTAAATAATACAAATCACATATCACTCTCATCCCAGCCCAGAAAACCTTTCTACAGATCTCAGGTCAACTCGGACCGATCTAATCTAATCCATCAATGTTGAAAACAGATGTGCTAAAGGGAAACTGTGAATTAGGGATGCAACGATTATAGATTGTGTTGCTATAATTATAGTCTGAGGAAAAATCATGGTTTCACGATTATTATGCATTTATTCATTTCACAACATAAAATCACATAAACACTCTTTAGATATTAAAGTGTTTTTTATTGCTGCCTTTTAAAGCAGAAATAACACAGTAACCAATAATACAGCACAAAATAATAATACAAAAGAAAAAACAAGTAAATCTCTCCTATTGGAATTAAAAAGGTTACCTCTGTCAGTATTTGCCTTTTGAAAATAACAAATTAAAATAGATCACAAATGTTGAAGATGGTGAAAAAAAAACTTATAAATAATACTATAACAGGGATGATAAATCACAATGTTAATTAATATTAATAATCCCACAGAGGACACTTTTACTAGTGAAGGGAATAAACTAAACTATTATTGTAATCAACTGTCATCCATACTAATTCATTTTAATAATCTTTATTCATCTGATTTTACATATGGCCTGAGAAAATCATGTCTATTATTTTGGTTTGTGAAATTAAGATCGAGATCCCCACACAAACATTTAGGAGGACAGAAACTTGTCAACGCTGCACAAACTTTCATTAATAAAATAGCTTATATACTGGATCGCTACATTATATTAATTAGCAAAGAGTGGGGTAAAATTACTCTTTAAATCACTAAACTCAAATCTTCATTGTTTGTAATGACGCGCAGATGAAGGTAGACTAATTCACGCACGCAGTGGTCATCTCTCTCTCTCTCTCTCTCTCTCTCTCTCTCCATTTCATCTCTCTCTCTCTCTCTCTCTCTGATCTCTCTCTCAATTTCAATTTTTCAATTTAAGTGTGCTTTATTGGCATGACAAAAACTTTACATTTGTATTGCCAAAGCAATTGCAGCTGGGCTGCTCACAAGTAGTGCACATTTGAATTAACAGAAATAAAAATAAAAATAATAACAGTAATAAAACAAATATTTAAACCGTATTAAATATGTAGTGCAAAATGAATGACTATTGTAAGTATGTGAAATAAAATTAAATAAAGTACAGTATAAGATTTATACAGGCAAAATATACATTTAAGTTATATAATGGAGTAATATGTCATAATATAATCTACATGTGCTGGAAACATCAGCTCAGGACTGACGGAGTGTCTTCTCTTCTGTGGTGACAGACAGGGGCGCGGGAAGGTGTTTTATGTAGGGGGTGCTGTTGGGTGGCGGGGTAGTCAATTTCTGCGTATAAATATTACGCCAAATAGAAACAGAAAATCGTGCTATAGCCTACGCACTTTCATGAGATCGTGTTAGACAACAATTAGCTATTTTACAAATGGGAATAGGCCACAATGATGATTTGATAAGGCTAAATGAATCAAACATAGGCGATCAACTCTGATGCTGGCCGTTTGGTCGTTGCTTAAAAGAAAAAAAAAAAACATTTAACGAAAAAAAATGCTCCCAAGGTTTTTCTATTTAACCTTCTATTTATCTAAATTAACTTTATGAAGAAAAAAAAAAACGAAAAATAGTCTAATCACTTTTCCATTACATACAAAACTGAACTATTTTAATAGGTAGCTATAAGCTGTTTTGGGAGAAGGGAAAGACTCATATCGCTGAGAACAAAAAAAAAAAAAATAATTATTCCAGTACATCCATGATATTTCCATGTTCCGCTTTTAAGCCACAACCTACAGATCCCACAACACAAACATAACATCCACAAACATAAAAGCAAGCATTGGCAGTGCTGCGTGCGTGATTTGGCAGGATGTGCGCAAGGCGCGCATATAGCCCTGTATCAGTTCAATAACTTTAATAACTTTAATACTTACAACTGTTAAATGAATGGGCAAATGGTAAATATGTCGAAGATTACATAGAAATAGATGGCAAAATAGCCAATGTAAACTAAATGTTATAAACATCGGAGCAACCATAGAAATGTTTAAATTAATCTTTATTATAACACATTTCTCTTAAGTTACGCAACTATTCACACTTCATTCAAAACTATTTTTTTACACGTTTAAAAAGTAAACATAATTTCATTGTTCTCGTATAACACGTACACAATACCTCATTAACACCCCAAATTTCTACAAACTTTGGTAAACAGTCAACCAGAGAGATGAGAGCAGATGGACTATAAGAACGCTAGTTTTACTCCACGGCCGATTCAATGCAAGTGACAGATACAGCAACGACTGGCTAAACCAGGCCAACCACTAAAGCAGACTTAACGGAATGGGCCACATTCTGCAAACCCCTCTGCTGTTTTTAAAATTATGATGATAACACATCACAAATAACAAATAACAACCAGAAAGACTAATAAATATTATACAAATATTCTGCATGGCAGTAACAGTAGTTAACAAGCACACGGTGTCATATATGCGAAATAACAGTCAGCATTTAACCTTATGCAGACTTTGGAACTCCAAACGTGGCTTTGCGCTCTGGTGTGACGCTGATAAACTCCCTCACGAGGTCCTGAACATTAACGCGATCCAAAATTTCTCTGTGGACATGTAGTAATGCCATATGAGTCAATCTCTTCTGAGTGACAGATTTACGGAGCCAAGTTTTCAGATGGCGAAGCGCGGAGAAGGATCTCTCGGAGGAAGCAGTAGACACGGGTAAAGAAAAACACAACTGGAGCAGCTTCTCCACCTCCTTAAAGAGTCCTCTTGTTTGTGGTTGAAGGTTTGACATATAAAGTCCAAGTTCCTGGACTGTGCGGAGTGTTTCTTTTTTGGTGAGGTCGCCCAGCATCCTTAGTTGCAAATGTAGAGACGCTCTGTCCATGTTACTGGGAAGCTGAAGGGAACGCAGCTCGGCCTCTGTGCACACTGTCCCCTTAGCGGAATCCATGAGAATTTGCTCCCTCTGTGCGGCAATAGTCATCCCAGCTTGGTCAAACCTGCGCTCAATTTCTGATGTCACTAGATCAAGTGCCTCATAATATTCACGTCGCCACAATGATTCACCCTTTTCTGACACAACATCCTCCACCGCTGTCGTGCTGCGAAAACGAGCTGGCGTCCTGCTTGTCCTGCTAAAGTCCGGCGGTAACTTCAGATTGTTCGCTGATGCACAGGTTTTTGTTTTTGTCAAAATCTCCTCCACAGCTCTCTCTTCTCTTAGTGCGCATATGCTTTCTTTGAGCGTATGTATGCACTGGAGCGCCCCAGAAACACTTGCTTGTGCACTCTGCAGACTTCTTGCTACAGCCTCGCAAGGCCCAAAGACTGCCTTACAGCAGAGAAGCCCAAAAACAGTTCTCCCCTTCTTAGCTTGCTTGAGAAGCCCAGCTACTTTTGCCCGTATCTCACCATGAACGCCTGGATCCTGCTGCAGTGCAAATAGTGTTTCCAAAAGTGGGCCATAGGCATGGCAAATCCTTGATATTGCTTGTGTCCTCACACACCACCGTGTTGGACACAGACCAAGAATGTTGCACACAACATCTTCATCACCAAAAAAAGACTTGTACACGTTTTGGCGTTTGGCTGACTCTCTGATGAGTGTGGCGACGCTCTGCACAAAGTTGAGTGCATCTGCTACAAGACGCACGTCCCGCGCTACCTCTTGCAGTGCCAGGTCAAGAGCATGGTTGGAGCAGTGCACATATAATGAACCAGGGCAAACCTCCTTAAGTCGTGCTTGAACTCCAGAGAATCTACCAGACATATTACTGGCCCCATCGAAACAGTAGCCTTGGAGTTTTTCTAAAGGAAGGTTCAGTTGACAGAAGATGTCCTTAATGCAAAGAAAGAGGGTTTCAGATGTCGTGTCAGGTGGATAATAAAATCCCAAAAATACACTCTGCTGGGAAAGGTTTGGATCCACATAATACAAATGACAAGAGAACTGCTCAGATGACGCAGTGTCCGTTGTTCCGTCAGTGGTTAGCCCGTAGTAATGAGAGTTAGATGCCCCAGCTACTATCTTGCGCTGAACAGCATGCGCAAAGCGTTCAAGTATTTCATTTTGCACTGTATCTGACATCCAATTGTCCTTTCTGAGCAGCCACTCGCGGGCTTCAGGTAGTGAATATGTGCGTTCCAGCATAAGTTGCCATAACACTCCGTCACGATGGGAGTGGCCTCTCAGAGGTAGCCCTTCGCGGGCTAAAAATTTGATTGACCTGAAAGCCAGCTCCAGAACCATACGAGCAGTTTTTTGTTCTTTTGCCACAATATCAGACATCAAAGCATTAATTGGTGTGCTGCTTAACGCTGCAATCTTGTTCATAGATTCATGATGAAAAGAAGATCTTTCATGCTCTCTAAATTTTTCCACAGCCTTTCGCCAATTACTAAAACCTCCTTTTACAAATGTGGCGTCAGCTCTTGAACGGTTCTCAAAAATTAGCTTTTTTTCAACAGCAGAGCAACATGTAAAGCACAATGCTTTATCCGTTTCTTTAACATAATGAAGCCATGTCCACCGTTGAAACCAACCGGAGTTGAATGACCTTGCGAAGCTTTCAGTCCCAAAACGTCTGGATGGAAAGTTAAAATCATTTGGCTGAAAGGGGTCCACAAGTAGGCCCACGTTTACAGCGGTGTTAGCAGCTCCATCTTCTGCTGGCGCTGTAACCGCGGAGGCGGGTTTAGCTGCAGAAGGGATGACGTTAGCAGAATGGACAGCAGGACCAACGTTGACAGGGCCGCCGGTGGTGGAACTGGACACGGAGTTGGTGGTAGTCGAATCATTCACGCTCGTCCTTGAAACTTTAATATTTGTAGGGTTTTTGAAAAACTCATAAATTCTCTTTTGCGACATGCTCATGCGCTTCGTGTCTAACTGAAATTACGTCCCTCAAGGTAACTTTAGTTACGCGTTGTAATCGGCAACAACAAATCTGATTGGTTAATAATACACATCGTGATTTGATTTGAATTATTGAGTAACTCAAAACTCAAACATAATCAAATATATTTTCATAGTCAAATCCCAAATATTAAAGTAGAAATATAGGCTACAGTATATGTATATATATATATTAGCCTATATATTTTTTTTATTCACAACAGTTTACAGTTGCCCACAGAAAAAAACAGGGGGTGCTGCAGCACCCTCAGCACCCCCTGTTCCCGCGCCCCTGGTGACAGAGAGACACATATTGAGCAGCAAACACACAGCAGGTCTTGTGTTCTCCGAGCAGATACGCTAGTTTCTCCTGGTCTGGAAGAGTTGTAAATGTGGGATGGATCTGCTGTATTTTGTCGTAGTACACTGTCCGTATATCTGTGTATTTGGAGCACTCTGTTAGGAAGTGCAGTTCTGTTTCCATCTGATTCAGGTCACAGTGTGAACACAATCTCTGCTCCGGGGGCAGCCATGTTTGTCTGTGTCTGCCCATCTCTATCATCAGCTTGTGTCCGCTGAGTCTGTATCTGGTCAACGTGCTTCTCAGTTTCTTATCTGACACTGTGAACAGATATTCTGCCATACTGTACTCTCTCTTTAGGGACAGATAGCATTGCATTTTACTCTGTTGTTGAGTTTGGGTTTGCCAGTGTGTGATGTAGCTCTGTTTGATTTGTGCAGTGATCTGATTGGTTCTGATGTTGTGATTCAGAGCATCAGTAGATGTTAGTGAAGCATCAGGACTGAAGCTCTGGATCAGCTGGAGGAAGGGCTTGCTTTCTTTGCTCATCTCTTGGTATTGCAGGGCTTTATAATGGTATGATTGGGGGTTACTGAGCTTCAGATGTTTCCAGAATTTAATTGCCCTTTTTTGTATCTTAGTGATTAGAGGATATTTGCCTAATTCTGCCCTGCATGCGTTATTTGTTGTGTGCCGGTGCACGTGTAATATATTTTTACAGAGTTCTGCATGCAGGGTCTCAATCGGTGTTTTTCCCATTTGGTGAGATCTTGACTTGGATTTGTCAGTGGACCCCACACCTCGCTGCCATAGAGTGCAATGGGCTCAATTACTGATTCTACTATTTTCAGCCAAATTCTAATAGGGATTTCTATAGGACATTGCCGTTTTATGGCGTAGAAGGCCCTGCGTGCTTTATCTCTCAGTTCATTCACAGCATGATTAAAGTTTCCAGTGGATGTGATTTTCAAACCCAGGTAGTTGTAGTGTGATGTGTGAGTTATCTGGTTAGTGCCTAATGTAAATATGTGTTGTGTTCCCTGGGATCTGGATCTTTTCTGAAAGATCATAATGTTGGTTTTCTTCAGGTTGACTGTCAGGGCCCAGGTCTGGCAGTATTGCTCCAGCAGGTCCAGGTTCTGCTGTAGACCATGTTTAGTGGGAGACAGCAGAACCAGATCGTCTGCATACAGCAGGCATCTGATCTGTGAGTCGTGTAGAGTGAGGCCAGGGGCTGCAGATCGCTGCAGACTGAGTGCCAGTTCGTTGATATAGATGTTAAATAATGTTGGGCTTAAGCAGCAGCCCTGTCTCACTCTACGCTCCTGGGAAAGATACCTTGTACGTTTGGTGTTGATTTTTACGCCACATTTACTTTCAGATTTGATGAGGTCATAGGTTTTACCTCCTATTCCACTTTCAATAAGTTTGTAGAATAGTCCTTGGTGCCAGATTGAGTCAAACGCTTTTTTAAAGTCAATAAAGCATGCATATATTTTCCCTTTATCTTGATGAACGTGTTTTTCAATCAGAGTATGTAATGTATAGATGTGATCAGATGTACGGTAATTTGGTAAAAATCCGATTTGACTTCTGCTCAGTACATTGTGTGTGGTGATGAAGTCTAGTAGTCGAGCATTTATTATGCTACAGAATAACTTTCCCAGGTTGCTGCTCACACAGATGCCTCTGTAGTTGTTAGGATCAAATTTATCTCAGTTTTTAAAGATTGGTGTTATCAAGCCTTGATTCCAGATGTCGGGGAAGTAACCTACACGCAGGATCACATTGAATAGTTTTAGAACGGCTAATTGGAGCTTGCTGCTTGTGTGTTTTATCATTTCATTTAATATCCCATCAGGTCCTGATGCTTTTTGGAGTTGGAGGTTTTTGATTTTTTTCTTTAAGTTCTTTGTCAGTTATTGGGAAATCGAATGGGTTTTGGTTATCTTTGATTGTTAATTCTAGTTTTTCTAATTGGTTGATTGTTTGATTTTGCTCACAGTTCGTGTCTGTTTGTACTTTATTAAACAATGTATGGAAATTACTTTCCCATATTTCTCCATTTTGAATGGGCAGTTCTTCATGATCAGTTTTTTTCAGATTGTTCCAATTATCCCAAAATTGGTTTGTGTTCACTGACTTCTCGATTATTGTTAGTTGTTTTTGGGTGTATTGTGCTTTTTTGGTTCTGAGTGTATGTTTGTATTGTTTTAGTGTTGCGCAGTAAAGATGACGGATCTCTGTATTATTGGGATTGTTATGTTTCTGATTTGACAATGTTCTCAGGTTTTTGCGAATAGTTTGTCAGGTCTGATCAAACCAATTTTTGTCATTTGTGAGGATTTGTTTTTGTCCATTTTTTGTTTTCAATTTGGATAGTTTTGCTGATTTTTCAAATATGTAATTGATATCTTTTACAGCAAGATTGACCCCTTCATTAGTGTGAGCATAGGTGTTATTTAGGAAGTTATCTATCAGCGCTTGTATTTTTTGGCTGCTAAGTGCTTTCTGATATTCTTCAGCGCTGTTTTCAGCCCATCTGTATGGTTTTCTGATGTTGTACAGGTTACTGGGCTTTGTGTTAATGTTATTTTCAGTCTTTTTGAGATACGCAGTGATTTGACTGTGATCAGACAGAGGGGTCAGTTCTCTAACGGTGAATGATCTGAGAGATGAAGGATCTATGTCTGTTATCATATAATCAACTGTGCTATTCCCAAGAGGTGAGCAAAATGTGAATCTCCCTAAAGTGTCTCCTCGTAACCTACCGTTGATGATATACAGACCCAGGCTTCGACAGAGCTGCAGGAGGTCTTTTCCATTCTTGTTTACTGTATGGTCATGGTTATTTCTGTGGATATGGGAGAAAGTGTTGTTAATAAGTGTTGTTCTCTCTCCTCTCTCCATTTCATCTCTAGCTCTCTCTCACTATTTCATCTCTCTCTCTCTCTCTCTCTCTATTTAATCTCTCTCTCACTCTCTCTCTCTATTTCATCTGTCACGGATCTGCCTGTCCTGCTCCCTTCCCAATCACAGCGCACGCCCTCACCTGGTCTCACTTATCATTGATTGAGCACACCTGCAATCACTCACCTCTACCCTTCATAAGCTCACTCACCTCTGTCACTCGTTGGCTGGTTTTAAGGTCACAAGGCTGCATGATTGCAGCGCTCTACACTGGTCATTGTCTGCCCGTTTGTCCTGGATCTTTAATCGTCTTTCCAGAATTCAGGAAAGTGTCCTGATTTTAATACGAGATTGAATAATTTGAAAATAGCATCTTTCAATTTGAAGCTGCTATGTTTCAACATTTCATTAGATATTCCATCCAAGCCACAGGATTTTTTATTTTTTAGGGATTTCATTTTGCCTATTAGTTCATTTAATGCTATGGGGTTGTCTAAATGGTTTAGCTGCTCTTTTGCGGTGAATTCTAGATCATGTAATTTGGAGGTCAGATGTTATGGGGAAGGGTGGGTTCATTTTGTGAATATAGGTTTCCAAAATGTTCAGTCCAGATGTTTGGGTCGTGGATGGCAATGTGTTTAGCTGCTTTGGATTTGTCTAAATTATTCCATAATTCCCAAAAATAATTTTGATCAACTGCCTCCTCAATCTTGTTGAGCTTTATTTTCATGTGATCAGATTTTTTCTGTATAAGCAGTGACTTGTATATTTTAAGGGTTTGTTGATATGTGGCTCGAGTTTGATGGTTTGCAGTGTCTCTGTGTTTCTTATTTGATAATGATCGTAAATCTTTTCTTAGTTTTTGGCATTCTTTATCAAACCAACCAGCTTTAGCTATTTCTTTTTTACATCTGTAATGTTTTCTTTTTCTCAGGGCTTTTCTGACCACTGTAGAGAAAATAGTAGTTAATTGTTCTGTTGCCAAATTGATACTTTTCTTCTCTTCATCAAATGAAGTCAGAACAAATGAGTCTATCATGTTCTCCACATGAGTGCTGTGGAGCTGGGCTTCATACTGGGCAGGACTGTCTTTACTCCATGTAAATTTGGAGGGGAGGGGGTACAGTTTACCCTTCTGCTCTGAAGATGGCAGAAGATTCCCTGATCTGTTCAGACTGAGGACGATGTGACTGTGGTCTGATAACAGTAGCTGTGGCATCACTGTGAAATAGTTGATTTGACTTTGGTCTAGATCTGTAATGGCGTAATCTACTGTGCTGCTGCCCAGATAGGAGCAGTAGGTGAGTCGACCCAGAGAATCACCCTTTGTTCTGCCGTTAACTATGCATAGACCCAGGCTTTTACAGAGCTGCAGGACCTGTTTTCCATGTCTGCTCACGGTGTTGTCATAATTCTGTCGTGCTTTAGTTAAACGTTTTTGTTGGTACGTATGTGAACTGTTAATATATTTATCTCCATCTGAACTAATGTAGTCTGCTTCTCTCCCTGTCCTAGCGTTCAGATCCCCCATTAACAGAACTGGGCCTAGAGACTGAAAGTATATGATCTCTGACTGTAAGGTTGAGAAGATATCTTCATTGTAATAAGGCGATTCACGTGGGGGGATATATGAGGCACATAGGTACAGGTCCTCATCTAAACACAAAATCTCTTTTTTTAAGTTTTATCCAAATATGCGTTGTTCCTTTTTTCACAGGCTGAATATACTGCCACAGGTGCTCTTTGAACCAAACTATGATTCCTTCTGAATCCCTTCCGTTTTTAACATTATGCTGTTTGATTGATGGTATACGTAACTCTCTGTAGTTTGGAGGAGTGTAAGATTTGGAGTCTGAACAACTCCATGTCTCAAGTAATATAATTATATACAATATTTACAAAATCAGAGTTTGTGATTTTCTCTCCAAAAGCGGAAGAGAACATCCCTTGAATGTTATAGCTTGTTATTTTAAACGATGACATTGAGTATTATTATAATTACCAGAATAATGTATGCGTTAATGACACAATCATGTAAATATATATATTAATCAATAAAAAAAGGTAATATAGAGAAATGCAGTGAGTGGATCCATTTTACAAATATTACATTTAAAAATAAACAAGTAAATAAGCAAAATAAATAAGTTAATAAATAAATGAATGTCATTAAGAAATAATGATCATTCTTGACTATAGATCCAGTGTGTGCTTAAGCTAGTAGATTATCACATATCATTTTGAGCATATTTTGTATCTGGACAAGTCAGTGGAGTCTGATCTACCTCGTCGTGCACTACAGCGGCGTAGCTGTCTCTCTCCTCGGTCCGATGTGTTTTCGAGGGCTGTTCAGGTCGATGCTTTTTGCAAACAGTCTCATGCTCTCTCGGTGGATGTGGATATGATCGTAGAGATGCTGATGTGTGACTTGCTGATGGTTGGCTATGTGAACATTCGGTATTGGAGCACAGATGTTCACGTTGATGATCCTTTGTGGCACGTCTCTGCGAGGTAGAAGGCTTGAGATGATGACTTTGGCTCTGGGGTAGATCCTGCTCGCTGTTCTCACCACGTTAGACAGAGCTTTTGTGATGTCCACTCTTCTGGTGCTGAGGTCGTTTGTTCCGGTGTGAATAATAATGTGTGACGGGGCTCCCAATGCACCCTCTCGCAGCAGTCTTAAAGCAGAGTGTGAGGTGGGACACCAGAACTTCTTCACGGATCTCCCCGGAAACAGTCGTCTGGGGTCGCAGAGGATGACGATGTTGTCTTTACTCTTCTGTTCTCTGCCGGTGCTCGTGGATGATGATGTTGTAGTCCGTGGATTAATCTGAGTGCTGCTGCTGTCTCTCCTCTTGAGGTTCTGATGGGCTTGAGGAGACTGACGGGTTGCGAGAGTGAAGGAGCTCTGAGACTGTTGAGTTGAGTTTGTGGAGGTGCTGGGTGTTTGTGTGCCGACACGTCTCTGGTGTGGAGTTGTGGTTGTGGGGATGCTGTGGGGTTGTGTGCTGACACACTGCTGCTGTTGTATTGTGTGTAGTTGTGTTCTTGTCTCCTCCAGCAGTCTCTCCAGTGTGTGGCCGTGTTGTTCTCTTCTGGCCAGTTCCTCTCTCACTCTCTTCAGCTCCTGGCGCAGCTCTTTGTTGTCCTCCTCCAGGTGTCTTACAGCAGAGCAGAGCTGTTCAGTTTGTTGCACACTGTGGTGGCTGGTCAGGTTTAACAGATGCTGGAGATTGTTGGTAGTTTCCTCTTTAAAAAGAAAGAAGTCCTGCTCCAGCTTAGCGATGTTATCTTTCAAAACCTTTATCTTGGGAGATGCAGGAGTGCTGGTGTGCCCATGTGTTCTTGAGCTGGGGTCAGTGATGGTAACTGAGGTTGTGCCGGCCTCATCTTCTGCCAGACTCTTTACTTCAGGATCTTTCTTAATCTTCTGAACCTCCTTTTTAAGGTTTCCGAAGTTCCTCTGGAATTCATTGAGGCTGGTTTCTGGTCCCTGGACCATGACTGTGCCATTGTGGTAAAGGTTCACAGTCAGCTTTGTGTCGTTGTCTCCTTCCAGGGTGAGTTGTCTACCTTTTGCTGATGCCTCCTTTCCTCATACATGTCATGTTCGAGCAGAGGATGGTGTGCCAGGATGATGGGTGTTCAGTAAAGAAGAGCAGGTTACACCGGACTCTGTTGTTATCTGGTCCACTGTAGTCAGATAACAGCATCTCTGGGTTCTCTTTCAGGATAATTTCTTTCGTCCTTTTCTTGTCTTTCACAGATTTAACTTCTGCTGGGTATATTATCTCCAGCTCCTCTTCATTTTTGAAAAATGCCTCAGCTTTAGATAGGCCCATTTTGTTCTCAAATGAATTAACTGCCCCGGAATGTTAGCTTGGCTAGCAGTCAACTTGATGTGTTGAGTATATGCAGTTTTCAGTTGATATCAATAAAAAAGTACTTTTTTAGAGGTCTTACCTTAATAATCTTCTGCCTCTATTGTTTACAGTTAAATATCCAATTATTTAATCAAGATTTGAGTCATTAAAAACATACATTCTCTGGTAAATTTTGTTAAATCAGGAGCTGATTATTTTGTTGCCTACTGTCATCGTAACCACGGCAACTCTCTCTCTCTCTCTCGCTTTCACTCTCTCTCGCTTTCTCTCTCTATTTCATCTCTCTCTCACTCTCTCTCTCTTTCTCTCTCTCTCTATTTCATCTCTCTCTCACTTTCACTCTCTTTCTCTCTCCGCACCATTTAATTTCTGTCTAAAGCTGGCAGAATGCTAGAGCTAACAGTATTTCACTTAAGGTGGTCCTTGCCTTCACATTAAAATCGTTTATTTCACAACGAGAACAGGTTGGCTAGCTGTGCATTATCCTTTATGTATACTCTTTAACTGCTATTTTTACAGCAATATTTAAATGATGCCCTGGCCATTCTTGGTGTACCCAAAATGGTCCCACACTATACTTCAGGCATTCTCTGGTGGAAATAAAGGATCGCTGTTTGGCTCCTCTGTAATAGTTAATCTAGTGCGTGTATTAGCCTCCGTGCCCAATAATAAGATGGGCATTAGCCTCTGTGTCTAATAATAAGACGGACATTTTAAGCTGGTGCACCACCGCTAGTGCAACTTTGTTTTCGTTTTGCGCACGCTGCAACAGTTCCATTCCATGCAACAGAAACACTCGGTTTAGCGGAGCCTTTACGATTCATTAACCGTGACATTTTAAAGCGCGGTTAATAGTAAAACCGGTTAATCGCTGCATCCCTACTGTGAATGCTTTTATTTTCCAGTATTCAGATAATAAAGTTCAAAAGAATAGCATTTATTTGAAATGGAAATCTTTTGTAACATTATAAATGTATTCAGCAGCACGACTGTTTTCAACATTAATAATAATCAGAAATGTTGCTAGTTGAAGGGTTAGAGAAATAATGAAGACTGGAGTAATGATACTGTTTTTACTGTATTTTTGGTCAAATAAATCTTAATTATTTCAAAACTTTGACTGATAATGTATAAAACAGTAACAGTTAAATATAACTGAATCAGTGGAAATACTTTATTTGATTAGTATCCCAGCATATTCATTCAGTGTATTAGGTAAAGCGGTATTTAGCGGTGAGTTTTGGACTGAAAGTGAACACAAAAATGAGTTGAGAACACGAGAGCGAACGCAAACACAAGGACATGTGAAATAAATCCTCGTCATGTTTTAAAGAAGAGTGGTGTGTTAAGTGCTGGACATAGTGATGGTCTCAGAGACATTCAGTCACACAGGTGCAGTGGGGGGCAAACTACTACATTTGGATGTTTAGACCAATATATTAGATTTTAAAGGGGTGCTGTTAAGTTCTTTTACAGTCTTGATGTTTCGGGGGTGTACTAGAACATGCTCTCATGCTCTTTGGTTCAAAAATCGCATTATTTTTGACATAATTTACATTATTACAATACCTCTCTCCCCAGCCTGACACGAACGACACGATTAGTTCCGGGTTTGATGAAGGCCCGCCTTCCGAGAAACTAAATGTGTTGTGATTGGTTAGCTGTCCCAGTGCGTTGTGATTGGTCAACAGCTTAGAATGTGTTTCAGTACTGCCCCGCCCCTTACCAAAACAGTAAGTTCATCAATATTGCCATCAATTCAGACCTCGAGAATATTGAACAAGAGGATCGTGCAGAACCTTTGCACGCACAGATATTATAAGACATATTCAAGTGGAAATGTTATTGTTGTTGTTTGGCTAAATCAATATGCTAATATGATGGCTAATATGTGTTATGTTTATTGTTATTTAATTGCAGTTACACTGTTATACAGCTGAATGTATTTATACTATAGTCACACAGACTTGCACTATGTGTGGCCGTATATATCTGCAGATTAATTATCTGCCAGCGGGAGACGCAGTTGTAGCGAGCAAGGTTTCCATGGTAAGGCTGTACACAAAGCAGAGCTCCGCTCACAAACACTGCTTTATCAGACATTATATGCAAGATGAAATTAAAATGACTGAAAACAGTCTGTTTCCTTCAGAAATACAGTGATATAAAAACACCAGTGCCAGGTTTTGATTTTGAAGCATGCAGAGCTCAACCAAGCGTTCTCCCCACCCCCCAACCAGTCGAATTTCAGTTGGTGAGATTCACAATTTATGACACAAATACAGGAAAACAACTTTGTAGTCCAAATGAGCCATTCGTTGTAGTTCTTGAAAAGGGAAGTATCTCCCTTTGGAGTGGACTTTGAGATTTGTAACTTTGTAGATCGTTTTATGCCCAAACATACACACTACACACGGACTAAAATTCACAAATTGAAAAAGCATAATAGGACCCCTTTAAATGTTTACGTTTTTTGAAAATATTTTTGTTATGTTGTGTTTTGTTAAATGTTATGAACCTAATAAATAATGGACCTCAAAAAGGTAATTGATGAGCAATAACTGCTTGATTTCTTTCATAGTTTCACCACTTCCACATCCACAACAGGCCCCCCCGACGAGTCTCCATGGACAAGACTGACATGACAAGATTATTTAAACTGTTCCTGAGGACTGGACAAGACATTAACCACCACGTCTCCAGGAGACCTGGCACGGGTTTGTGGACGGGATCCACGGGACCGCGCTCTGGGCGGGAGTCAGCGGCGGCCATGGACGGCGCCGGTGATATACCCGCGGACGTCGGACTCAAGGAGCGAGTCACGGTGCACAGGAACGAGTAAGACGAGACGAGGATAGACTCAGATATACAGTCTTTAATGTAGACAAGGCAGGGCAAGACACACATGACCACCAGGAGTAACGAGTAGACCAGACGACCACAAACTGAACAGAAAGGAACTTAAATACAAGGGATAATTATTACATAAACACAGCAGGGACATAATTAACTATTAATCAAGTGCCAGTGTTAAATGATCAAGTGTTTCTTTATATAAATAAATAAATCAAAAGAAAACAAGTAGATAGAATAGAAATTAAATAGAGTTCTAGAGTTAGAACTGTTGCAAGTAAAGTATATGAGTTTTTTATTTTCTTTACATAGTTTTAAAATATAATTTCTTGGTAAGCAACACAGATCTGTAAAAGGCATTTTCTCAGGTGAGCTAACATGTGCATGTTTTATTTCCATCAAGGGTCAAATCAACTCTAAACAGCACATTAGAGATAAAGTTACTCAGATTTCTGTCTGTGCGCGCTCTACAGGTCTGATATAAAGAATGCTTTTGTTCAGGTGGCCAAAATGCCAATAGAGTAAATGAATCAGAGGAGCATGGGTTGTGAACGTGTTTAATTAATCCAGCGACTCTGAGATTACAGCACGCATGTATATGAACACACATGCAGATGTTGTTCTGTTCACAACTCTCAGCATCTGCACCGGAGCTGATTTCACAGGCCGATCAATAGTCATAAACACGTCTTTATCTGCTGGCCTCAAGGGTGAGCCGTGACTTTGGTCCTCACATGAGCACAGAGATGCAGTGAGCAGCGGCTGACAGTTCATCAATGCTGCAGAAGCGGGAGGGGCGGAGCTTATCTGCACTGACCAATCAGACGGAGCTGTATCTCCTGATACGACATCAGACGGGCAACAAAAGGAAAACAGCTTCATATAGCGCACGGTAAGACGGTTTCATCTTTAAGATCAACTGCATTAAGAACCGTTTGAACATTAAAACAAATCTATCATCAAACGTTCACTGTTCCTCACTAGAGTGAAAAACTACATTTATTTAAACAGCATCTACTACATGAACAGATGTAGATAGAGTGGGTCACATGTTCACAGTGAAGGATGCAAACGCTTCCCATCGCCAGCAGCAAACAGACTCATCGAGATGTGCAGAGAAACATTAATGAAGAGAGAATATCTGTCTGTCTGTCTGCTTCAAACCACACCGATGCTACCGCTACGCCTCCTGACCGCGTGATTAAAGACGCGCCGCGATACGGGAGCCAGTATATCGCGTGTTTAGCTGCAGAGCCGAGGGTATAAATAGAGGCGGAGGAGAGGATTGTGAATATGACTCACTCAAAGACGACGCTGTCATTCAAGCTGCATTACCAAAATAGACGCGCAAGAATATCTGATGTCAGGGTGTTCTTCAGGAGCAACACGACGGCGGAGGATCCATGAACGCACCCTCGACTCGTTTACTCGTCGAACCGACAGAGATCATCAGCTACGCCAGAGTAAAGCTCGGGAAACTTTAGAGATAAAGTAACTGGCGTCCTCCAGCAGAAGATGGTCCTCGATTTAACCTCATCACCAGACCCGCGTGTTTCTCACAGCTAGATTGTATTGAGGCAGATTGTTGATAATTAAACATGTCAAATACAGGTTGACGTCCTGGGCCTGGCGATATAGCGTACTCAGAATCTGCTCAAACAGACAGTCATGAACCGAGAGCCAGAGACTCTGACAGAGGCGATTTACTCTGATCTGGATGAGCTTTGATTGCATTAGGAGAGAAGCAGAGCGAGAAAGAGCCGGCGAGCACAAACGCCTCCACACAAACACACACATTATTCAGTCTGCTTCTTACAGATGAAGGCACTCGCTCCGGCCGGTGAATATGGATTGAGAGCTGAAGCATCTCATGTCTTTCAGACTGTTTAACTGTCCAGTATTACACCTCAAACACTTCATCTTAAAGAGCTACAGCTTCTGCGTCAGGCGTTCAAATTAGCTTCAGGTTTGTTTCTTCAGCAGATTTGGAGCAATGTAGCATCATTTTCCATAATTCATAATAACGCTTCCTCCGGTTAAGAGTGTGTGTGTATCTGCTGTCGTCTATCGCATCAAAATACAGTCACGTATTAGTTTGGAGCTGTTTTGGGATCTGTGCAGATTTCTCTCCTGATTCAGACCAGAACACTTTTTCACTGAGGAAGAGTTATTATGGACTCTATGGTAGTTTAGTTAAAAACATCTGGATTTGTTTCAGCTTTGGTCTTCTCCAGATGTTAACTGATGGACTGGAGTGCTGTGATGTTTTTATCAGAATCTCATTCTGATGGCACCCATTCACTGCAGAGCATCTATTGCTGAGATACTGATGCAGAGACACATTTCGATATATATCTGTAGATGTATTCAATGGTATTGTACTGATGAGCGGTGTAATCCTGCAGGAGGTCGGTCAGGTCAGGTGTTGTAATCTGCAGGTATCCTCTCTCTCTCTGCCCCCCCCCCCGCCCTCCATGTCTCTCTCTCTCGCTCTCTCTCTCTCTCTCTGCCCCCCCCCCCCCCCTCTCTCTCTCTCTCTCTCTCTCTCTCTCTCTCCCTCTGTCTCTCTCTCGTTCTCCCCCCCTCTCTCTCTCTCTGATCGGATTACAGCGCTCAGGATCAAGCAGGGCTAATTGGACTCGTCCAGCTCGTGAGGTGAAGACGCTCTCCATGGATTACAGACAGAACGAGACGCGGAGAGACAAACGCTGGTCACTGGATTCACTGCATCTGTACAGAACCTGCTCTTCTGCGCTGATCCATTAATCCAGGAGCTCGTGTTTGTAACCGTCTTCTGTGAACTCATCCACAGTCAAGTGTAGAACAGATCTGAGGCAGATTAAACACTGAACTGCAGCAGTCAAAGAGAAACAAACCTGAAGACAGACAGACGCACAGCTCTTAAATCTCATCTACAAGCCTTAATCTAGTCTGAGTGAATTATACATGACTGGAACACGGTATTAAAACAGAGGCAATCATCACTCACAACATCAATAATGCAGCGGCTACAAGAACGTCCTGAATCAGAAACATCTCCCAGAGAGATCCGCCTCTCTCTCACACACACACACACACTCTCAAACACACACACATACACACAACCACGCATGCACACGCGCATACACACACACTCACACACACACACACACATAACCACACGCACACACTCACTCACTCACTCGCTCACTCCCCCCCCCACACACACACACACACTCTCAAACACACACACACACACACCACGCACGTGTACGCGCACGCACACACACTCACACATACACACACACACACACACAACCACGCACGCACACGCGCACCACACACACACACACTACACACACACACACACACACACACAACCACACACTCACTCACTCACACAATGCTCGCACACACACACACACACTCACTCACTCACACACACTCTCACACACACACTACAACACACACACACACACACACACACCACACACGCTCTCACACTAAACACACACACACACACTTTCACACACACACAACACACACACACACACATGTTGGTTTTTATGGTTTACGGACTCTCCATAGGCGTAATGATTTTTATACTGTACAAACTGTATGTGCTATTGTCCTACACCTACCCTACACCTAAACTTAGCCACTCACAGGAACGGCGCATTTCTACTTTCCCCAACAAAAACTCACTCTGTATGATTTATAAGCGTTTTAAATTATGGGGACACTGAAAATGTCCTCATAAATCACCTTCTCCTTGCTACATACCTATGTCATACCCATGTCATTATACAATTTGTGTCCTCATAAACCACATAAACATGCCCACACACACACACACACGCTCTCACACTACAACACACACACACCTCACACACACACTTTCACACACACACACACACACACACACACACACACACACACACACACACACACACACACACACACATGCTCTCACACTACAACACACACACACTCTCACACACACACTTTCACACACACACACACACACACACACACACACACACACACACACACTATTGATATTTAGTCTCAGTTTGCTCTATTACACAAAATAATACACGCGTGACGCTCGTCTGTGTCTCAATACATGAACTTCATCTCCAGAGCTGCTCTGAGACAAATGTTTCCATCCACCTACTTTTATGCGCATTTGGAATATCGCATAAAAAAAACACTGGATGGAAACACCGTGATGTGCATAAATTCTAAAAATTTAAATACTTAATAAAAAAGTAAAATACTTTTTATCCGATAAGGAAAAATGCACATAAACTACGATGGAAACACTTTTACTGAATAAATTCCTCCATGTGCATCAAAAAGGTCATGTAGTTTGCACTATAACTCGACTAGCAGCGGACCGATCTCGTTCACAGCATCTATATGTTGCTTTGGTCGTTCATTTTATTGGTCTGTCGTCAAAGTATTTCTGTATAATTGTGTTACATGACAGCAGCATCCGCCTCCGAAAACAGTGACCGCATTTATTGTTACTTCTGCACAAGTATTATATATGAAAATCATTATGTTCAGTGGCTTCTCCTAGTTTTATTAGAGATATTTAGAGCCAGTTTATTAGGAAGTGACGGTTCTGTTCTCTTGGACTCGTTGGATGGAAACAGTGCTTTATTCGCAAATATTGTATGAAATATTACAGTTTTGTGCATAATTTAAATTTGAATATTCTGATGGAAACATAGCAACTGAAACTCACTGACCTACAAAATAAAAGCTCAGTTGAACTTGAAAAATTATGATTTAAATATATTAGTATTGTACTGTAGACTAATCTCCTCATAGTTACAAAAATTATGCCAACAATTATTAAAACTATTACTTAAATAACTAGGAATATCAAACAAGACATTGTTTCATTTTATACACTATACATGTTCTGTTGTAAAAAAATATATAATATATTTTTTTTATTGTAAATTAATTATAATAATTTGTTACATTTTCTGGGTACTCAAAGCGCTTTTTTTATTGTATTACATTTCAAAACATTGGTTACATTTACATTTTAATAATTAATTTCATCAGCCAAAATGTTTGATAATAAAACTGTATTAAATTGTATAATGCAAAAGCCAGAAAACAATAAAAACAGAAAACATGTAAAACATTTGTAAACAAGTGTTTATTTTTTTACATTCATTCTCAAGGTCTAAAAATGTGTGTTAAGCATCTCGTTGGTCATTAATTGTGTGAATTTAATGGTGTGACAAATATCAGATGATATGGAAATAAATATTGTGATAATATTGTTGGCCGTATCGCCCAGGTTGGTCACTGAGGCTCTAGTGTGTGTGTGTGTGTGTGTGTGTGTGTGTGTGTGTGTCTGTGTCTGTGTGTGCGCGCGCGCGAGTGGAGATGGGATATTTTTTAACACCGGTTAGAATCATCTGCTCTAATGAGGTGAGATAAGATACTTCAGCGGCACAACACGAGCCCAGCAGCAACTGCAATTATGAGACGTGCAAATAACCTGCCACTGTAACCACACATACACACACACACACACACCACACACACACACACACACACACACACACACACACACACACACACACAAATATACATAGGCCTATACACATTTTATTTATGTGTGTTATAATACAGGTATACCATGTCATAAATCATATGAATTTTATTCATAAAAGGGTTGTTTAATAATCAGTAAACAGCGTTGTCATTGTCCTATTTAATCGTTGATGTTTCGTGTGGGTTCCATTAAGAGTAATATTGGATCCACAGCATTAGTTTTGCTTTAAGAATGGGAAAGATAAACATTAGAGATCAATATAAGTGCTACAGATGCTAAAGAGACGCTCTCGCTCTTTCTCTGCAGTCTAGAAATGGTCATTAATTCTTAATTATTAAAATACTATAATCAAAAAGTCTTTGTAACAAATGTCAGTTTAATGTAATACAATGTTGATACGACTGGCACAGTCAATTGTATTCAATTTAACTCCTGTTTTATTGTTTCTGACCGTGGCCTTCAGTCAAGTCTGATGTCTGTCCCTTCATATTCAGCAGTTAGTTGATCTGAAACGGCCGTAAGTGTCCCATCATCTCATCAGGTGAGGACTCAAAACTCAGCTTCAAACACACTGGAGATGTTACAACATCTCAACAGGACTAGCGTCTCGCTAACATTCACTGTGTTTGAAGAACAGCTCCCAGACCGCAGACGTGTTGATGATTAAACTACTCCTGCAACACCGTGAACATGCCGGAGACTCGTGAAAGGACTAATGACAGGCTGTAACATTGTTTCGTTTTCTTTCGCATGTAAACAACACTTTTTCACAGTTTGCAGTAAATGTGATTATGGTGAGAGATGTTAATAAACAGAATAAATGTAAGTGCAGCTTCAACACTTGTCAGAGTGAAAAACACGCCTGAGATTCATGACTGGAGCGCGTTTGTGGATCAGTGACGTACTCCTGCGTCTGAGAGTCTCAGAAACACAAACCGTCTGTACTTTAGTATTACATAGCACTCAGAAAGCCAAAGTTCAGCTCTCTGGACGTTACTGAAAACTGTTTCCGGAAAGATAGAAGATGTGAGCGTGACGGTGTGTGAATCTAACATTGATCGCACAAGCAGAGTTCGGTTTACTCGCTCTGAGAGGAAAGAGATGAATGGCTTGAGTCAAAGGTCTGGATTACGGGTCGCTCTGGGCTTCAGTTTATGACGGCCTCTGTCAGCTAGAGCAAAACCACGCCTCTGTGGGCGTGTCCTAGAGGAGACCACACCCCCTCCATCATCTCAGCCGACTGTCTGATCGACACACAGAGAGCAGGACGAGCCACTAACAACAGTGTCTCACTCTCTGACTCTGATATATATCTGCATATGTGTGTTTAAGGTTGGAGGGCAGACGATCCCGCTGGGATCCGTGCGATTGATCTGCCGTTTCTCTTTGAATGCACACAATGAGAGTAAGGTTGGGTATCCTTGAAAGTCTTGTGATTTCTGCTTATCAGTTCATATCCTTAACACAGTTTCAATTCCAATGAGGTGTATAAAACAACTCAAACTTTTAGGTATCAAGTACAGAAACTGAACTAAAATGTAAAGATAGTTTTATCCTTATTAAAGTTACAAAACTAGCAAGATGATGTGAAGAAGCAACACTACCACAGATAGCACAAGAAATGCACATTAAAGAGGATGAGCAAACACAGTCTCTCTCTGTCTGTAATAGTGTCTATGTTCCTCCTCGTTTAATTTGCAAAGTAAATGTACTTTCCCATCGTAGCGTGTCTGCTGTGCTCTGGAGGACAGTATTAAACCCAGAGTAAAACACAGACAGAAAAGAGACGAGACGTCATTACAGTGGTTTAATGACACGATCAGGATCCTCCGGACAGCTTTTATTCTCCAGTCGCACGGCTGCTTTCAAATGCAAATATGTACAAAGCACCTAAAACAGGCCATTTGAACCCCAGAGAAGAACCTAATGTCAAATGTGCTTAAAGCCAGCTGCGCTGCTAAACGAACACACACTGATGAAACGCTCCAGTCAAACACATGACCCCTCAAACACGCTAATGACGCATTAAGACAGAGAAACCAATCCAATCCCTCCAATGACTGTACACCTCAGGAACACGACATGCACTGCTATCTAACCCTAAGAAAACACAACGACAGACTATCAGAGACACATCAAACACTGAAACTCAGCTCAGAGACGGACAACTGTCTGACACAACACACTACATACAGATCCAGTCAAACACATGACCCCTTAAACACGCTAACGATGCAATGAGACAGAATCCAATCCCACCAATGACTGTACACCTCAGGAACACGACACGCACTGCTATCTAACCCTAAGAAAACACAACGACAGACTATCAGAGACACATCAAACACTGAAACTCAGCTCAGAGACGGACAACTGTCTGACATAACACACTACATACAGATCCAGTCAAACACATGACCCCTTAAACACGCTAACGATGCAATGAGACAGAGAAACCAATCCAATCCCACCAATGACTGCACACCTCAGGAACACGACACGCACTGCTATCTAACCCTAAGAAAACACGACGACAGACTATCAGAGACACATCAAACACTGACACTCAGCTCAGAGACAGACAACTGTCTGACACAACACACTACATACAGATCCAGTCAAACACATGACCCCTTAAACACGCTAACGATGCAATGAGACAGAGAAACCAATCCAATCCCACCAATGACTGCACACCTCAGGAACACGACACGCACTGCTATCTAACCCTAAGAAAACACGACTGCAGACTATCAGAGACACATCAAACACTGACACTCAGCTCAGAGACAGACAACTGTCTGACACAACACACTACATACAGATTCAGTCAAACACATGACCCTTAAACACGCTAATGATGCATTAAGACAGAGAAACCAATCCAATCCCTCCAATGACTGCACACCTCAGGAACACGACACGCACTGCTATCTAACCCTAAGAAAACACGACTGCAGACTAGTGTTGTCACGATACTGGAATTTCTAACTTCGATACGATACCTTGAAAAATATCGATATTCGATACCATTTTCGATACCAGGGAGAGAAAAAAACTGCCACAACATTAAGGGGGTCAATTATTATTATTTTTTTTGATAAATATAACATGACAATGAGGTATATTTTACATGAACAAAAATGTCTTGAGGTAGTGCACTTGTTCAAGGTGTAGTGTCTAGTGTAGGTTGTGAGTGTGTTGTTTTTGTTGCAGGTCGAGTCTCATCTTCTTTCTGGTGCTACAAGAAAATGCCAAACTTTAATAAAACATTTATTTTATTTTATTTTTGACCACACTTTTAAAATGAACTGAACTATCTAACTTAAGTTAATGGTAATAGATATATGTTAACGTTAGTTAACACGAATAAACAATGAAAAATACTTCCAAAACATTTATTAATCTTAGTTAAAAGTATATTTAAACTAACATTTACTAATACATGTACTAATTAAAATCCAAAGTTCTATCTGTTAATATTTGTTTTCATTGGACCAGAGCGAACATGATCCGATGTATTTTTATTACCTACTGTTATCAAAGATTAAAATATACTGTAGCAAATGCATTGCTCATCGTTCATAAATGCTGGTTAATACATAATATTATTTTATGAACAGATTTTAATGCCGGATTCACATATCACCGCAAACGTGCGTGCATCACACGCGAAAACAATGCTCACTGGATCGACATGAAGACAAATTGCAGAATTTAAGTAATACTTTTTTTAATGAAGTTAAACGAGCACAAGTTAATTTACATTTGACAACAGTTAAAGTATTTAAAGATTCACAGTTAAAGATTCCTCAGTCAGATTATATTAACTTTAATAATTACGGTGAAAAAACCAGACAACACTCATATCAGGTTTGATCGTGCGCACGCGCCCGGACCGAAGTTAACTTCAGGTCTGTGTTTGTATATCGGGCTGTTAGTGGCGCCGGCTACAAACACAGTTAAAGTGATTAGTAATGAAGCTGGGCTCAGGTTGTTGTGCTGTGGGATGTGTTTCACATACATACATTTATTTGAGGCGACCCACCACAATATCAAAACTTTTCCAAAAGGCTTTGTTGAATAACATGAGCACGTAATGCATGTTTAAAAATTAAAACGAGGCGCAGGTGTTTTTATATCACTGTATTTTTGAAGGAACACTGTCTTTAGGAAATGTTTGATGTCATTTTCATTTCATCTTGCATGTTATATGTCTGATAAAGCAGCGTTTGTACGCTCAGTTTACAGCCGTTACAGGGCGCAAACCTCTAACGTTAACATTACGTTATTTCTCCCGCTTTTAAGCGTCTCCTGCTGACAGAGTTGAGTTGCATTTTTAAGAAGTCCGTCCAAGTAGTAATCGCTGCATCTCAGTGCGTCTGATTTAAGAAGCAAACATATTTTGCTTGTTAGAAACAAGCCGCACTCACCATCTTTATATTCACTTCACTTTTGCTATTTAACCAGAGCGAATGAGACGAGACACGTGACAGGCACTGCGGTCACGTGTGGTGTTTGTCAACGCGCCTTTGGAGAGAAGTGAAAGTGACAGCTCGGCTAGGATCGGAGTATCGATACTTCGGAAAATTAGTATTGGTACCGTTCAGATATTTCAGTATCGATACTTATCGAAATATCGATATTTTTGACAACACTACTGCAGACTATCAGAGACACATCAAACACTGAAACTCAGCTCAGAGACGGACAACTGTCTGACACAGCACACTACATACAGATTCAGTCAAACACATGACCCTTAAACACGCTAACGATGCAATGAGACAGAAACGAATCCAATCCCTCCAATGACTGTACACCTCAGGAACACGACATGCACTGCTATCTAACCCTAAGAAAACACGACTGCAGACTATCAGAGACACATCAAACACTGAAACTCAGCTCAGAGACGGACAACTGTCTGACACAGCACACTACATACAGATTCAGTCAAACACATGACCCTTAAACACGCTAATGATGCATTAAGACAGAGAAACCAATCCAATCCCTCCAATGACTGCACACCTCAGGAACACGACACGCACTGCTATCTAACCCTAAGAAAACACGACGACAGACTATCAGAGACACATCAAACACTGACACTCAGCTCAGAGACGGACAACTGTCTGACACAGCACACTACATACAGATCCAGTCAAACACATGACCCCTTAAACACGCTAACGATGCAATGAGACAGAATCCAATCCCACCAATGACTGCACACTTCAGGAACACGACATGCACTGCTATCTAACCCTAAGAAAACACGACTGCAGACTATCAGAGACACATCAAACACTGAAACTCAGCTCAGAGACGGACAACTGTCTGACACAGCACACTACATACAGATTCAGTCAAACACATGACCCTTAAACACGCTAACGATGCAATGAGACAGAAACGAATCCAATCCCTCCAATGACTGTACACCTCAGGAACACGACACGCACTGCTATCTAACCCTAAGAAAACACGACTGCAGACTATCAGAGACACATCAAACACTGACACTCAGCTCAGAGACGGACAACTGTCTGACACAGCACACTACATACAGATCCAGTCAAACACATGACCCTTAAACACGCTAATGATGCATTAAGACAGAGAAACCAATCCAATCCCACCAATGACTGCACACCTCAGGAACACGACATGCACTGCTATCTAACCCTAAGAAAACACGACGACAGACTATCAGAGACACATCAAACACTGACACTCAGCTCAGAGACAGACAACTGTCTGACACAGCACACTACATACAGATCCAGCACAAACACATGACCCTTAAACACGCTAATGATGCAATGAGACAGAACGAATCCAATCCCACCAATGACTGCACACCTCAGGAACACGACACGCACTGCTATCTAACCCTAAGAAAACACGACGACAGACTATCAGAGACACATCAAACACTGACACTCAGCTCAGAGACGGACAACTGTCTGACACAACACACTACATACAGATCCAGCACAAACACATGCGTCACCAAACTGAAAACTGCACTGCGTGTGTCTGTCCGTCACAATATGAGAGACCCCGTCTGTGTCTACAGCACAGTTTATTAATGCACTTTCATAGTTGGCTATTATAATTACTTCCATTTAATTTAGCTTGAGTTACTTCATTTAGTGCTTTCTTCCGTGCCAGCGACATTGACAACACTGTTTTATCTTCCACCTTGTTATTATTTCATACTGTTATCTTCGTGCACGGTTTTATCTGCACACAGTAACATACAAATTATGTTTGCCATTGTGATAAATGACCCTTAAGTCGTGATGAAACTGAAGTAGCAGCAGATCTTCTCTTCTGTATTGTGACGCACATCCAAGAGGAACGTTGATTAAGATGATGTATGTGATAAATGTAGGCTGTTGTTGATTGGATGCTGAGATGTGGGCGTGGTTATAATCACAGAATGACGCATACGTCACCAGAGAGAAGATCCAGTTATCAGGATCCTCTGATTAACATTACAAGGCCAAACACATGTATAAATAGGGAAACATATGCATGGATGAACTGTTCACAATATGTGGGGATGCGATGATCTTCATTAAAAGATGTTCCTGTGTGGCTCAGTGGTAGAGCACTGCGTCAGCAGCGCAAAAGGTTGTGGGTTCGATTCCCAGGGGAACACACATACTAATGAAAATGTATAACCTGAATGCAATTGTAAGTCGCTTTGGATAAAAGCGTCTGCTAAATGCATAAATATAAATGTAAAAGTAGTAATATAAGCTTATCTTTCCAGCGCTCTCCTCTTGCGCTCTTGATCTTGAAATGAGCTGATAATT
>CM049819.1:140000-157500 GCA_027422435.1 Schizopygopsis pylzovi
GTGGACCACTCTATTTTGATATCCAGATTAGAGTCAGACGTGGGCCTAAAAGGTACGGTTCTTAAGTGGTTTCAGTCATTTTTATCCGACAGATCTTTTTTGTCAAACTACAAAAAAGGACATATGTGTACCTTTTTTACCTATATTAGTACCTCAAGGATACGTATTACTACTCCTAAGGTACTAATATGTACCTAATAGGGGTAAAAAAGGTACAAATATGGCTTTTTAAGGGTACTGCTCCAGCGACAAGCTGTTGTACCCCAAAAGGTACAATTTTAAACCCTTATTTTTCTGTGTGTAGGTAACTTCTCCTCCTCCATTGCTCATCTCACCTGTGGCCTCCCTCAAGGCTCGATATTGGCGCCCTCCCTTTTTTCCTCTGAGGTTCTATTCTAAGAAAGCATGGGGTGTCTTTTCATTTCTACGCTGATGACACCCAGATTTATTTACCTATTAAGAGAAATTATCCTTCAGCACTTAGTACTTTACTAAGGTGCTTAGAAAAGGTCAAAATCTGACTAGCTCTAGAGTTGATTGTTTTTAGTCCTACTGATCATTCGCAGGCTAACAGCCTAGATCTGGGCAGCTTATCGGCCTCCAGATCTTCTCGGGTGCGAAATCTGGGTGTCCATCTCGATGAGTCATTAAAATTGGATAAACATATCTCTTCTGTAATTGGTTCCAGTTTTTACCAACTACGCTTGCTATCTAAAATCAAACACTTTTTTAAATGCTACAACGTTAGAGATGGCTGTCCACGCTTTTATTACCTCACGCTTAGATTACTGCAACTCACTATATTGCGGTATTTCGAAATCACAAATCACTCGCCTACAATTGGTCCTAAACCTTGCTCGATTTATTCAAAATAGTCGCAAACGTGAGCACATCACCCTTATACCAAGGGCCCTCCACTGGCTGCCTATTCAATTTAGAATAGATTTTAAAATTCTCTTATTGGTGTACAAATCTTTACATAACCAAGCCACTAGCTATCTCTCGGAGCTGTTGCATTTTTATACTCCCACTAGAGGTCTAAGATCCAGTGATCAGAATCTCCTTTTAGTCCCACAGTCCAGACTCAAACGCAGAGGGGGATCGAGCGTTCGCTGTGGTTGGGCCTCGGTTATGGAACAATCTGCCGCCTGAGATTAGGGTGGCATCTTCCCTATCCATTTTAAGTCACTTTTAAAAACACACTTGTTTGATCTGGCCTACTAATATTCCATTCTTATTACACTGTATTATGTTCTGGATGATTACACTGTTTTAAGAATGTTTATCTGTCATTCCTTTTGGTTTTCAATATATATGTTTTATATCTGTTTTATGTGTTTATGGTTTGATTTTAATGTACAGCACTTTGTTCAGTCTTGTGGCTGTTTTTAAATGTGCTTGATAAATAAATGAACTTGAACGCACTCATTTATACTCTATCTCTGTACTGCGGCTTTTTCCATGCCATCGTCTCCTCGGGATGAATCACTTGTGTCGTCTCGTTCCTCATTCATAAGCTGTTTGGATAACATCAGCTGCTACATAAATAAATGTCAATGTAATAATGAAGGCTATATGAAGATCTAGAGACTGTTGAAAAAACAAACCATCTGTCAACACTGTACTAGACTCAATTACCCACAATCCTCAAGGGAGATTCATCTAAATCTAGAGACAGGCACTAACACATCAAGACCCCTGTTACCCGGGGGAGGGGCGTATCATGCAGATTAGGCTCATTAATATGCTAAACTGATTTATTTCAGTGCATCTCCATCATAAACAGGTGAGAGGGTATTATCAGTCATGGTGTGTGTGTGTGTGTGTGTGTGTGTGTGTGTGTGTGTGTGTGTGTGTGTGTGTGTGTGAATACATAATTATCTCAGTGATGTATTACTGTCCTAAATGTCCTCCACACTTTGGCGCTGGAGTCTCGCCCGACCCGCGAGGACAAACTTAGCCATTCCAATGCACTGACATACGTGTGTGTGTGTGTGTGTGTGTGTGTGTGTGTGTGTGTGTGCTCGTCTCCAATGATGGCTGGTTATATTTATAATATTTACATTAAGAGGCACATTCTGGTTTGACTCATTCTCGTGTAGATGTTTAACACAGCCATCTGCCGGTAATTTACACCAGAGACATTTGCTCATAAACCCGCTCTAATCCAATCAGCACAAGCGACTGCACATCGCTCGTGTCGTTTAACTGATCGCTCTTAATGTGCCCCCTTAATCTCTCACCCTCCTGCTCCACGCAAATCTGCTTTTACATCTGTAATTACTGAAAGAGGCCTGAGATCTCACGTCTGACGTGCTGCGTTTCTGAGGAAAACACACATGAAACGACATTAAACAGCCCCGGCATCATTTCAGACTGAAACGCATTTCCATAAACTAACAACAGTCATTTCTGCTTCAGCATCAGCAAACAGAACAGCAGAGAGAAGGTTTCCTGATCGCTCTCCGTCTGCCGCGGCTCAGACAAACAGATCCAGCAACAGCCACAAGTCCAGCACTACAACAGTCTTGAGGAATCAGGTGCGTTTCTTAAGAGACGTCAACATGAGGCACGTTCTTGAGATCAAAAGCAACTTAATGCACAAATGCACAATTTACTTTAAAATCTGGGGGGGGGGGTAACTCGCAAACGTAGAAACACAGATTAATGCATAACAAATATCAAGGCCAAAATAAGCCTTTCACATTAATGTTAATTAAGCATCGTGAACTAACACCGAACAACCGTTTTACTGCATTTACTTACTAACTTAAAATTGATTTACAAATGTACTGTTGTTTATAATCATTAGCTAATGGAATTGTACATTATAAAGTATATGCAGAAATCAACTAAAATGAAGAAATGCTGTAAAAGCTGTATAGTTCATGTCACCTGATGCACAAACTAATGTTAACTAATTAAATGTAAAAGTTTTTCAACCACTGAAAAACTCAAACCATCTGTAGAGTAGCAGCTGTTTTCTGTCTCTTCTGCTGAGAGCATCAGGTATCAGTTCAGAGCCGATAGCAAATCATCATTAAACGTGAATCGCTCTGTGATTGAAGAGGAGAAGTCACCAACACATACCACTGAATCAACACCAATTACAAAAAAGCATCACAACGACAAATTTCAATTTAGGAAGAACTACTGCACGAAATGTGAAAATACATTCAACACCATTCTGTAATGCTGTATGTAGTCAAACATACATTACATACAGATATGGAGGACTAGCACACCTTGATACCTCATCTAACCCTGAGGGTAAAACACTAGACTCCCCCGCTGAAGATTCCCCAGGGAAATACATCTCTAATGCAGAAACTCACACAACGCCTGCCGCGTCCGTTTAACGAGATCATTCCCGCTGTGGCATTCACAGAAAGTCAGAGCGAATAACTCAAGACTCTGCCCGCAAGCTGCTTTACATTTTCTCAAACGCGTCGACACGGAGCGAAGGAAACGCATCTCAATATCCTTCTTCTCAAAAGGACAAATGTTTCCCGCGGACACAGCGGTGCTGCATTGGTATTCTGCTCTGAGTTTAGCCGAGAGCCAAGCAGTATCAAGCTCTCCACGACCTCCGACTCGCATCCCAACACAGAAGAGAGAGAATACTGAAAAACGAATAACAAATGGAGAGCAGAATCTATTGTGTCTCATTTTAAAACCAATGAAGAGTTTGAGGGGCCTGACAGAAGCGTCCCAACACCCCCTCCAAAGGCTCAAAACATAAACATAAAATATTATATTGTTTTATAACCCACTTTGAGAATGTATAGTAAAATATTGTTATGTACTGCCCTTCAGAAACCACATATGCTATTTACATATTTCCCACAAGACAAAAAATAATAACACTTTACTTCTGTTCTTCATAAGGTGCATTTCATTCTTGAGCATCGGTGAGTGTTTGGAGATTTTGTTTGAATCTCTCAATTGCCCTCCGTGAGAAAGCTGTATCTCTACATCACACAGTGACTGCTGGGTCGGGTCCAAATGTGCAGAAACCAAAAGAATGTGCAGCAGCAGCAGGACTTTTCTGTAGAACAGTGGGCAGTTTAACTGCTCAGGAGAGAGAAGGGTCTCATGAACAACTATCAGAAAACACAGGAGATACACAGCATCAGAAGAACCAAGAGCTCAACAGCATCATGTGTGTCAGTTCGGTTATTGTGAATAGATGCAGATATCTGTGAGAGACCTTCATCACGGCAGGACCACAAACTAAAAACAAGTACATTTTATGGCCCCTCTACTTAAATGATAAATAACAGGCATGTTCAGCTACATATACAGGGAGAGAATACCTTATACACATAATTACATTTGTATAACATACTGTGATAATTAAAGTTGATCACTGTGCTATACGTCTTATATGTGGAAAATACTTAAAATAGTGAAGGTGCCAAAACTGTAACCAACGGAAAGACAGTGTGAAAAATGAAAAATAAAGAACTGGCTGAGATAAAAGGCGAAGCACAGATGAGGTGAGATGAGGAGCAGAGATAGATAGAAAGACGACAGGAGAAGAGAGTAAAACCAATGGGTCTGGAGGAGAGAGAGTAACGGATGAGTATATACGAGTGTAAAATGGATCTCGCCCGAGAAACTGGATTGCTTTCTGGAACTGAAGACAACGAGCAATTGGGAGAGAATTGAATGAAACTAGCTTTAGAGAAGAACAAAATATAAGAAGCAGTGATTCATCTCTCTTAGAAGAGCCTGAACCCTCTAAAGGGCCTAACACACGTCCATTCAGAACAGCAAGAGATGGACAGAGAAAGTCCAATCAAACCAGCACTACTGTCTGTAATGGCGCTTTTCCACTGCATGGTACGGCACGGTTCGGTACGGCTCGTTACGGCACGGCACGGCTCAGTTCGCGTTTCCACTGCAGTTTAGTACCGCTTTAGAGTGGGCGGGATTATTCACGTGTCGTTATAGTTGCGCCGCCTCTACTGTGGTGACATCATCATAAACGCACAACAAACAAACGTACAACAAAGGAGCATATCGACGGAATTCTGTTCTTCATTCCCGACATGTGAATGTTTTTAACAGCAACGGACAAGCCTGTGAAAATGCTTGGGATTTACCCCCAGCAGCAGAGACTGGTGTCAGTGCCACAGGCTGTAGATGAGGAGGGCAGGTGTGCTGCGTTACTTGAATAGTTAACAAATCATGTAGAATGTTCTGTGAATTATCAATAAACTTTTGAATATTATTTCAAAATGTTCAATGTATCCCTTGTTTTTTTATTTATGTGTTGGTTTGTTATTTATGTGAGGTTCATTACGTGCTCATACAATAACACATTTTTAATATAGTCTGGAGGTACACTTATTCGATCAGATTGTTTTTAATTGAAGCAAAACACAGATACAAAGGTAAAAATATAAACAGAAAATATACTCTAAAAATATACAAAGTGCAAAAAGTATATACACAAGACTTTTTAATTCCGCGTCACCCATCAAGCTCTCGCAGGATCCGCTCCTCGGCTATCAACGAGAGGAACGTCTGTACTTCCTCAACAGACCACGAAACAGCTCATTTTTGGTTGATACAAACAGGTGCGTTTCTTCAAATAAAAGTTGCGTTCGCTCCTTCGCTGGTTGTGCTGATTTAAATCTAGTGGGTCTATGTTGGGTCTCGTGTCGCAAGTTCAGTGACGCAGTACTGAGGATTTTCTCCGGCCAATCAGTGATCAGTAGAGTTTACACGTCACATTTTGGTAACGGTACGGATCGCTTGGAACCCCGGCTGAGGTGGTACTAAAAAGGTACCAGGTACAGTACCCAGTGAAAAACCCCCCAAAAGTGAACCGTACCGTGCCGTACCATGCAGTGGAAAAGCGCCATAAGAGTCAAGGGTTCTGCAGATTGAACGCCATAAACAGAAGAATGAAACATGGGGCTAAACGAACGACACCTCGTCTGAAACATTTCCCCCGGATGCATCCAAACCTATGCAAACACAAAGAAGCAGAAGAAACGTCTTACCTTCTTTGCAGTATTTCCCTCGGAAGCGCGTGTGGGAGCAGTCGCAGTGGACCTCGCCGAACTGGACGCTGCAGTATCCTCCGTTGAGGCAGGGGTTTTGCTTGACGCACAGATACTCCAGATCGTTATGGATGCCGTTGCTGTTGAGAAGAGTGGGAGGCATCTCGCCGACCTTCAGATTGGAGATATAGCCCATAAAGGGAGGCTCGTATTTGACCGTGCTGGACGTGAGCGCGGACAGACGCACGTCTGGCGGTATGCCCCCCACGAACAGGTCGCTGACGACTGCCATCTCTTTCCGCTTAGAGTGCACTTCCACCACTTTGGTCTCGCCGTCCACCATCAGCATTGTCTCGCGGTAGTTGCGGGTGAGCAGCACCATGTGCCAGCGGTCATCGCTGACGCGGGTCTCCATCTGCAAGGCAGCCGGCTCGGCGCAGTGGATGGCGAAGCGCAGCTGCAGGTGTCCGCCGCCGATGAGTAGCTCCAGAAAGTCACAGTTCCCGCCGTCGTCCAGGTACAGAACCAGCGCTTTGCTCACGTTGGTCTTCAGGCTAAAGCTGAGCTCTCCAATGGAGCCGGCCTCCCAGCGGGCGTAGCGAGCCCACTGCCCCGGGGCCCCGCCGAACTCCAGGGCCCCCGCCGACAGAAATAGTCCGGCTAACAGCAAGGGCCACAGGGGCCAGAGAGAGGACCAGCACCCGGACTGCATTTCACGCACCCCAATGATACGAGCTCAGATACCTGTTGAGATAGCGCTCAGAGTTTATCTTTGAATACGATCGCAGATGAGGCCAAGATGGGCCAATCGTTCACTCGTTTTCTCTCTCTTTCTTGGCCTGTCTCCACTTTATCCAGATTCTATCCGTAGTCTCTCCATTGGTCGGTGCATCAGGGCGTGATGAGGGATAGATAGGAATTCCTGCTTTTTAGCCCCAGCTTGATGCCAATTTAAGTTTTCTCTGAAAGGTTTCTAATTGAGGTTTCAAAGCACTGTTATTCTTGGGTTTTCTTCAGGCTGATGCAGCTATCGAGTCCACAGGTGATGCTCATGGCTGAGTCTTTACCTGCAGGTCACTTGTCCATGTTCATCCAAATGGCCTTATCCTACATGAGGAAAGATCTACTGATCTCCAGATTCTGGCATTCTCCAGACCTACAAGACAAAAGGGAACATTTGATTAGCATACTGAATGCAACCAGACAGGTTATGGTTAGAGACGAATATTCATTTACAAACTGCGCAGACACTGCTAAATAACACAGTCAACTTCAGAAATGCTGCTGTGTGAACCAACAATCACAATGCTCTGACATAAAACTGTGAAAATGCCAAAGTCATGTTTCAAAAAAGCAAAACGCAAACGCTCAGCCAGACCTGCACGTGACACGAGTTCATTCTCGGTTCCACACACTGTATCGTCTGTCATTATGCCCATGTCTCTTAATGAAGGTCTGTGCTGAACACTGATGTTTATATTACAGCACTGCTCTAATCTCATCTGAAACAAAATGGAGCTGCTGTCTGGAAAGGCTGATTGCTTCTCTTGACCCATCTGCCTTCACTAAGACCTGCCCATTATTTCTGAAGAGAGAATTTAACTGCCCGCATGAAGCGCCCACAATTAAACACTCGTCTTCCTCCACCGGATCTCTCAGCTTAGCAGATCAGCCCTTCTTTGGGGTGAAATATTCCTCAGACTTTAACTGCTTGTCATCCTCCTCGTTTGCAAGTCGCTGTGAATAACAGCATCTGCTAGATCAATAACTGTTTAACTTCACTGAATTAGACCACTCCTATCCCTTTAACCACACCCCACCTTCTAAGGACATTCCAGCCAATCGGATGTGCACAAATTGACTGACAGGCACAATACGCTGATGATCTTCTTCAATCAGAAGTGTGTATGCATGACATTATTCTCACATATCATAGATCACACACATACACACACACCGCAGAGTCGGACGTGAACTTCAGCTAAAAGATCCTAAAGTGTTGTTTTAGTGTAAAATGTAATTATAAATGCAGCAAACGAGTATGTTAATATTGAGCAACCACACTGAATAAATCTCACAGGAGCACATGGAGCCATGTTGAACGTGAGCCATTTATTAAAGGGTCAGTGATTGTCAGATGATGATAATGAGCCTCTTCATGCGTATGAATATATAATGTCCACTTCAGAAACAGCAAAGCACTTATTCAACATCCACGTGCCCCGTGGGTCACACCACCGAGAGAGAGAGTGTGTGTGTCTGTGTGTGTGTGTGTGTGTGTGTGTGTGTGTGTGTGTGTGTGTGTGTGTGTGTGTGTGTGTGTGTGTGTGTGTGTGTGTGTGTGACGTGCTTGTTGAATCTGGTGTCGGTAGCACTAGGACGAGTGTTAATGTTTGCTTTTGCGCTTGGATAAGTTTGTGTGCGAGTGAAACTTAAACACGATCTATCGGGTCATTTTCTGCTTGGCTGCTCTGGTTCTTTCAGTGTTTTTCTGTGACCGGCTGGGCTTTCTGATCTCTGCCATCAGGTGCATGTGTGCACTTCCTCTTCCACAGGAAACACTGCTAGACAGAGGTCATAGTGCTGCGTTGACCTCTGATCTGTAACCCAGTTGTGCGGCATTACTTTTTTTATATACTTCAATTGTTTCACTTACGTTAGTTTTACGTAGTTTTGCTTCTCTTTTCTTCTTACACCATTTTAATCAAACAGATGCTTTGACAATATGAATATAAACTATTTGTCTATATCTATATGTCTGTATGTAACACGATGCCGGTGTCATGTTTGTCTGTGAATCTCGACTGTGTCCGTCGCTGATGCCCTCTGAAGTCATTTCTCTGTCAAACAGCTGTTACATCATCATGTCACTTCATTTAAATATCAGCTCATTAAAAATAAAACCTCCTGAAAAAGGTGTCTGGCGCGATGTTCACACAGTTAAACTGACATTCGTTTACAGCGACTAAACTCCCCAGAGATCTCAGTGTTACACGTGCTGCATGTGTTGGAGCTGAACTCTCCGTCTGATTCACGTCATTTCCAGCTGTTCGCTTCAGTGTGTCTGTATAGTGCTGTTCACAGTATTCACAAGTAACTGAACCCCACACATCCACAGAGCAGCCAAAAATCCCTGAGAGGTTCAAGGAGATGAAGAACAACCCTCAGCTGGAGGAGAAAATAATCCGATCCAGACTAACACAATGACATTTGACACGGTTTCTGAGCTTCATCACATTCTGATTTTGGGGATTTCAGGTAAACACGTCATCAGAAAACAAAGTGAACTGCTGCCGTCCACTTAAACCGAGACCGTCTTCCAGAACTGTTCTGAACAAGAATCAGATTCACAGAGGACCATTGAAATCTACTGTTCTTACTTTAAAATGCACAATTTTCCCCAGTGTGCCATGAAGCGGTTTCCATGTGAGTCTGTGAAAGAGAACGAACACACAACTTAACTAAAGTGTCAAAAAACGATTTGCCTCCCGCACACCAAGAGCCTCAAATCCACACCTTATTAGAGGCTGGACTCTGGTCTGGATTAATTCAGCCGCTGGTTCCCAAACCCACCGATTGGATGAGGGACTGATGGAAAAAGGATGAGACCGGAAATATAAATGGGAGCGGGAGAATGTGACCAATATGAACATGACTCTAACGAGCTACAGCACACAAGCTACCAATCGACTTATCAAATTAAGTAATCGTATCACATATAGCTAGAAGCGCTCAAATGACCAATGGCTGAGGAGTAAACCATTCAACAAAATAATAAAGGTGTTACACTGTCAATATATAGGTAGTTTCCCCATTACTGATCATCAGTCAATCAATGGCCTTTAGTCGGCAGTAATCAGATCAATATGTCAGAGGTTAAGACCGTTCACAGACGATCTTTTCAGCCGCTCCATCTGTTTTTACATTAATAGCACGTGTTATTGTTAAACGGTCCAGTGTAAGAGACTCTACAAGTCAGATTTAGTTGTACAGAGCTTTTCAGGTATTGCTTCAAATCAGCGTTACATCAACAATCATGATGTTAACGTTTATAATATCTTACTAACTTCATGTCATATAGTCACATTTAGTTAAGCGATGATATGGTTTACATTTTGCGACAATGGCTTCAATCGAGCAGTTGAGATTTGCTATGTAGTGTATATTGCTTTATATATTGTGTGCAATGTTGATAAACTTATATATTCAACTTCATGTAACAGAAGACTATGTTTCTTCAGTGGTTCTTTGGTTGCTATAAAGCACCACTGCCATACAAATAAGGCCCTGTATCCTTTTTTAAATGTTTTCTAACTCTCTCTTAGTCTCTTAGTTCAGTTGGGGAAAGGATTAAAAACTACATTAAAATACAGTATACTTCTTGAAGATAACGTGATTCTCAACCTCTTTGTCCCCAAAGCTCCCCATAAGGAAATATTCCAGGGCCCAAACACAAGACCCTCAAAAATAAAATACATAAAAGTAGTTCATAACAGCTTTTGCCTTTGTTCTAAATTCCCATTCATTGCACACCTACTGTATAGGAGTGACATCTGAAATCTGAAATCTGAGGAGGAGAATGGGGTTCCTATTATGGTTCTACAAGCCAGTGAACCGCTTTCAGTGCTATTTAGCAGCACTTGTGTTTAAAGCGTAGAGCTGATGTGATAATGCAGTTTCAGTGAGAGAGAGAGAGAGAGAGAGAGAGACGCACCACAGCAGCACTAGTGTGACTTCATCACAAACACTGACAGCTGTCACTCTGAACACGCCTTTCTAGATCGAGTGCACTGGCAGATTGCATTCTGGGAGCTGCAGTCATACAGGGCCTGTTCTCTTCCTCGGATCCTTCTGGAGCTCAAAACTTGTGAGTGATATTTAGACCGACGCGCTGCACTAGAGCTACAGACTGCTTAAAGTGTCTATACTAGACAACTTACCCCATAGAGTGTGATCACGTGCATAGATTTTGTTTTATTTAACTGGTTTGCACTCTATCTGCCATGTGCCTTATGTCACTTTATCTCTTTTTTTATTTTTTTTATTGTTCTACAATGTCCTCATTTGTATATCTGTATAGTTTGTATGTACATATGGTTAAACTGTATTTATCTGTATTTGAATGTCTACTGTCAGTGTTTAATGTTAACTGTATGCACCAAGGGTCTGAGAGTAACGCAATTTCAATTCTCTGTATGTATGTACTGTACATGTGGAAGAATTGACAATAAAACTTACTTGACTTGACTTGACTTGAGATTTGTTGCACATTGTCACAAATATTAACGCATGTTAAATGAACGGTTACTTTTGGCTGGATAATTTTTACAACCCTGTCTGATGGGAAGCAATAAAATCCACCGAGAGGCAGAAAGAGACAAAGTGATGATCAGGGCTGTGTTCCACTTCAGATTTGAATGCTCTTTCCTCGCTAACGTCCTCCCTCCAGATGAAAATAACTAAATGTAACAGATGTATGCCAGTAAGGGCTGTGTGTAAACCTCACTCCCCCTCCCACTCTAGGGATTGACGCTAGAGGCTGTAGCCTTTGGCGTTCCTTGTTAGAGCGCCCACCTCCCGCGTCGGAATCCCGGGTTCGAGACCCGCTCGGCACAAGCACGAGTTGGGACGGTGCGGACCCGTGTCGGGGGGTGTTACATAAACAATTGACTATGATTGTGTAAAACAAATCTAAAGGTAGCTACAAGTATTATGCGTCTAAAGAAATGATCTCAAAATAACACTGTTTATAGTTTTCCTATAGTTATGTTGGTGTGAGTTAAGCATAATCGCATTGAATCATGAGATATGGAGATCTCTTCAGTGTCCATTTATGAAGGTAAATTAAGAATATTTTACAACCAATTAAAGACATTATGGAATAAATTATAGGGAACACGATACATAATTAGTTCTCTAAATGTGAATGTCTAAGGATAACTGTTAGAGTGTATTAGCAACATCTTAAAATTTGAAAATACAACTTCAAATCAATCCCCATTACTTTTAATTAATTTTACAAATAGCTTAACTAGAACATGTAAATAACCTTCACTGTATCTGCTGATCACACTGCACAAAATTTCCTCTGGATTTGTCTTGTTATCCAGGCAAAATGGCAAAAGGAATTGCAAAAACTACATAAGTAGTAGTCTATGTTTTCTGAGAGATTAATCAGCATGAAGTGAATTTATGATTAAAAAGGTTAAACATCTGTCAATGAGCTCAGATAAATCAAAGTTTTCAATTTCCCATTGACATATTGATATCTGGTCTGGAGTTTCAGCTTGAGCATGAACTCAATTAATCTGTTTAGTGTCCCAGAAAACATGACTTCACAGCCTCATTTTGCATCTCAGTTAAACGTATCCTGATTTAAGTACGTTTAGTGTCAGGACTTACTAAAGACGCGCAGTGAAGAATTAGCACTGAAAAGACGTGGACCACCTTATCTGTGCGTTATTTTTGCTCCTGACCTTATTGAATACGCATTTGAAGGAGCTTCCCTATCAGATGCAAAATTTATGGTAGCACCGTATTCAAAGAAATTACGCAACGTGTTTTACTAACGTTTGCGCTCGTCAAATTACTGACATTAGCGTCATTGTTTAACATCCAAAAAAGCACGTCTTAAACTATTTTGCGCTAGAAATGGCTGCAATTATTGTTGCTAGAGGAGGCACCGCAGAGAACAGAGAGAAGGGTGGAAGGAGAGGATTTTTCCACACGCACTAATTTATTTGGAAAGCCAGAAGAACACATTATCCGAGCATATGGTTTTGTTAATAAATCACCCGCAGAAATCCCCACACCCATCGGCGATGTTTTGGAATTGCGCTCTCGCATATGCATGCATAATTCAATTCCATGACTATGAATTTAAGACTTTCAGCTCTCTGATTTAAGATTCACAAAAACCTGGTTTATTGTACTACAGTAAATAAACACTTTACAATTAGTACATTGACTTGTACAATGGAAACACACAAACACGACGCACACCGATGCGGAGTCTGAGTCATTTCCCATATAACTCATCCTCTCTAGCTGTGTGCATCTATAACAATGAGGGTAAAAAAATATTTGCATTGAATATAATGCGTGTTCATGTTCGGTCGGTGACTCGGGTTCAGCATGTGTTCCTGCTGCGCTAAAAACCCTGAGCTCCAGCGCAACGCATCACTTCCTGTCAGAGGAGCGCATGAAGGGCAGAGGCGTAGCACACTGCGCTGATAAGACGCTCCCCGGTGTATCTCTCATCACAGCGCTGATAAGACGCTCTAGGGCACTACTCTGGGGACGAGGGGGCCTGACCTTCAGCGCCACTATCTGTGCTCAAACCATCAGCATGTCTGGGTGGGATTGCTGTGATTTCCTCAGCCTGCGCTGATCTGAGACCAGCCAAGGGATGTGTAGGAGAAACACCGCTTCGTAAACGCTGGTCTCAGGTCAGGTCAGAAACGATTTACATGCGGTTCAATCATGTGCAGCTCCGCAGGGCGTCAGCGCCGCTCGTATCCTCACACCAGAAAAACACCTTCACGTGTCTCCTACACGCGGGCAGAAAAACAGAGTCAAACAGTGAATTATTGTGTTTCTCAGCCTCACGCCTGTAGGTTTCACCTCAAGCTAATGATGTGCATGTTTAGGTGTGCAATTAACACGCATGCAAATTAATGTGTTTTGTGCTAACGGCGATCTGTCGTCCAGAAGCAGAGGAACACAACGCCTACGGAAAGACACGCACCTTTCAGCTAAATGTTTAACCTCCTCATATGCTGCTCTAAATCCTTTACTCTACGAGAACGTGACTTATTTTAATACAATTTCATACTGACAAGGGCATCACTAGCCACAAGCCCCCCAGAAGTATTCCTGACAAATCAATGGGATTGACGTTTACCGACCTGAGTGTGTGTGTGTTTCCATCAGCTCTTTAGAATCAGAATTAGCATAGCCAAATCCACGAGTCAATCACTCTCCTGATCTAATCGGGCAAAGGGGTTAGCAAAAAGGTCTGAAGCTGTTCGTGAATCAGTTTGACTTATTCAGACCGTTCATTTGCGCACTGGATCGTGTGCAGCGGTTTTTCAGTACAACAGGATATTTTATAAGATTAGCTGGATATTTATCTATTCCACTGTAGGAAACTGAACTCTAATGTCTTCTATTATATGTCCATGATGAAGCAGCTCTTAATGGAGCATGCAGCTTGTGAACGACTGCTGAACACGATTGATTTAATTTGATGGGGGTGGGGGGCTGAAACACCTCTGCTCACTGATACAGATTCTTTAGATTGTTATATTTATGTGACTGAAGACATTAATTTCAAAATTGGTAGTTTCTGAACACAATATTTGCGATCTAAATGCAATGTAAATGCTTGACTACAGAAGAAGTGGTTCCTGATTCTATACGTATATGGAGAAATGCTACTGTTTCTCTCCACAGCCCTGCGAATTTACTAAATCAATATCAGTAGCACGGGTGATATTTAACAAGCGTTTCATGAAGCATCATGTTCTCAGACCTTATCCGTCTTCATCTGGTGGATTGGCTCAGAATACAGATGTTTGTGAGAGGATCTGCTTCTGTTGCATATGAAAGCTGAAACACGTCCTGATCGACGCATCTCTGACGCTCACATCGCCCTCGGAGCCGCGGCGAGGCTCGTCCTCCAGCGCTATAATCAGTTCTGCCATCTGGCGCTCGAAGGTAAAGCGCTGGGCGGAAGTTTAATGCGCTTGAGTGAATGTGGCTAATCACGGCTGTAAATCTGGGCTAGCATCTAATGCAAAACAAATGAAGCTAGGTCCTGCCGTTCATTACCCTAGAGCACCGCCTGCACCTTTTCACTTTATTTTCTCTTGTTTTTCCTCTCTTCCTGTCTCTCAAGTCAAATATGTTTATCCAATCAGCACTGATTACTTCTGCTGTTAATAAAGCCTCTTTGAGGCGGTTTTGATTAGCCAATCAAACGCAGCACGTCTCCTCCTAATGGCGCCGCTTTCCGGTTTCATTTACACACCAAACAACGCCTCTGCTGTGCTTTTAGCCGTGACGCTCAATCCGCGGAGCTAGTGTGTACTTCCTGCTGAGCAAGACCTTTGGAAAGACGGAGTGAAACACTGACTCTCTGTGGAGCCGGTGGACGCTTTAGCACTGCTAATAAAGAAGCACCAGACTAGTATTGTCCAGCTCGGTTCAGAGGGCAAAGGTCAACCTTCACACAGCATGCATGTCAGATACGACCTCTTCTCTGAACAACTGGGATCTTCCTTCTGCCTCCGGATAATCATATTCATAATGAATAATTCAGTCTGCTAACAATTCAGCCATCAGTCATCTTCAAATGCATGCAAACTACTGCAAATCATCGGCCTAACTCAGGCATGCATATTAATGAGTGGGCGGGGCTTTTCATTCTCATCAGCATCTCCTGTTGAAATATTAATGTGTTCCAGCAGACGGACCTCTCTGCAAACGCCCTGCGTCTCTAACAGCGGCGTTTAACAGAAATCATTACAGCAGACAGACGGAAAGATTTGAAACAGCGAGGCCTCCGCGTCAATCATCAATAGCGGAGAGGACGAGGAATCGTATAAATAATGAAAACGTCTTGGCTAAGAGATTACAGCGAGACTCTTATCGAACAAACAGATGGAGAACTGCTGGACTCCAGAGCCTTTGATGCTGAAATCAGATTATTGAATTAAACCGCCAAAACGACTGAATCAGCAACGAGATCCGATCCGAGACCCGAGAACCAGTCGTCTCACTCTCTGACTGTCTCTCGCGCCACTGGGTTTGTGGATCGACTCAAATGTTTTATGGGTTCATTCCATAGGCAAAATGTTTTTTCTACTGTCCAAACTGTATTTTCTATCACCCTACACCTAAATATTCCCCTCACACAAAACTACAGACATTTGTAAACTCTCCAAACACTCACTCTGTGTGATTTATACGCCTGTTTCTCAAGGACTCCAAAAAATGTCCTCACAAGGTCACAATTATTATAAACAAGTATTAATATCCTTGCAGGGACATTTGGTCCTTATATACCTTTGGTCCTGCTCTGGGTGTGTGTTTGTGGTGTGTGTGTGTTTGTGGTGTGTGTGTGTTCGTGTGTGTGTGTGTGTGTGTGTGTGTGTGTGTGTGTGTGTGTGTACTGTATTCCCTACATTAAGGAAAGGACATGACATGTGCCTCCATACTTGGATGTTGTGCTCTGCACTTCACCCATCCAAATGCACACACACAGCAGTAAGTAGTGAACACGCACACTGACACAGACACACTCAGACACAAACACTCACATACACACACACATACACACTAACCGGCACGGGTGTGAAATGGCTGCCGCTCGGCCTCCATTTTCCACGCAGGCTCTGTTTTTTGCGTGACTCTAAGAGTCTGTTATTAAAAGCGCCTTTTCACTTTCAGCGATACTGCAGCCTCCTGCTGCCGTAATTGAGCCATTTTCTCCCTATTTGGTTTTGTGTTGTGAATAAAAGCGTCGTGCGGCGAATAATACCTGAACACACAAAAGCCAGAGAACAGCCATGATTGACTGTCATTAATTCAGAGAGAATAGTTTATAATTTGAGCACGCTTCTGCATGTATTAAAATCAGAGTTTGATGGGAAGACGCGTGTCCTGCTGAGGGAGTCTGACTGCTAGAGAATAACAGCATGTGCCGCTCTGCAAGGGCAATACATGTCAATGTTTGGATTTTACTTCTTTGAAGATTCAGAACAAAAGCCTGAAAACAAAAACCATCCACTGGTTTAAATGAAGAAATCAAATCTGCCACTTGAGCAGCATTTCTGCATCGTTTTCACACCTGCGATCTGACTAAATTAAATCAAGTGGCTGTCAATCATTCTAGCACATGCTTCCTTTCTATGCAAATCAGGCTCATTTGAAATGATTTCACCAAAGTCAGCGTAACGGAGAAACTCTTGCCAGTGAAACATCTACAGTCATCTGTCATGGTCAACAGGACCGTCCAGTCTACGAAAACAAGAGACACCCTCCATCATGAAGCTGTCAATCTCTGTGTGGAGATTGACATCACTCTGACATCACTCGCAGGAGGTCACTGATCCCGCCCTCCACAGCTGTCAATCAAAGCGGACACCTTCACCTCCGCAATCGTGTCATGAGACACCTGAATAAAATCTCACTAATACCTCGAAACCTTAAAACTACAGCTTTTCACTGTTTCCATTCAAATCAACATAGAAGTGAGATCAGATATTTGACCCAGGACCCCAAAAAGAGTATATGTTTTGGAAACAATTGAGAATAAGCTTTCCATTGATGTATGGTTTGTTATGATAGGACAATATTTGAAATTCTGGAATCTGAGGGTGCAAAAAAATCTAAATATTGAGAAATCTCCTTTAAATTTGTACAAAAGTTGTATCAATTTGATATATTTATGGTTAGGAAACCTACCAAATATCTTCATGGAG
>CM049819.1:160000-177500 GCA_027422435.1 Schizopygopsis pylzovi
AACGAGTGGATTCTGACAGTCAGTTTGGACAAAACCAGACAAATCGGTGTGATCCAGAGAAAGAGCAGATCTCAGGGATCAGAGAAGAGCTGCAGTCCCCTGCCACTGATATCAGATCATCCTGGATTCAGATTCAGTTAAAAATGTGATCAAGCTTCAGTAGAAGACACACAATGTGAATAAGCAAAAACTGTTCAGGAGTCACAGATGCATTTACCAGTAAAAGCACACCAGCATCTAAACACACTCACTCTGAAACTCAAGCCGCTATAAGCCTAAACCATTACTAAAGACTCACAAAACCTACATGATTATCCTGATCAAACGCCAAATCTGACCTCCAAAATAAACGCCAATGTTATTTGTCCCTAAACAGAACCGCTAAATTGGCACATTACTTTATTTAAACCGAGACAAATGCTCTCCAAATACAGATGAAGAGATCATCGTCTACAAACAGAGACAGATATCATCCGGGTATTTAAAGTGCACCCTGATGTTTATAAATAAAACTTCAATAATTAACAAATATATTCATTTTCCAGCAAAGAACCGCTGCTGTAAGACGCCATTTCAGACAGGTTTACTCAAACCATCCAAACAGGTTACTGAATCTGACCCACACTGTGCATGACCTCTGATTCTACACGATACTTAGAGAAATGCTCAGTGTTTGTGTCCATACAATGCAAGTGATTGGGTTTGTTCCACTAAAGAAAGCCATACAAGATTGAACTACATGAGGGAGAGCAAATTATGATTTCTGGCTGGACTGTCCCTTTAAGACAAGTCCTTTATTCTCAGCCTGTCCTGATAATCGCCATTTGCATTCTTAATTGTAAGTACCCTGGAAAGACAGCATCTAAGAACATGACTGCAAAGCAGTATGTGATGAACGGCTCAGTATACTGCAGTGATGTATACCGATCTCAAAATAACAAATTACAGTAGAACTAGTCATAGTAAGAACCAGAAAATGACCTACAGACGCTCTCTGCCTTATTTACTATCTCACTTCATAAAACAGTCAGAGGACAAGAAATACCGCTGCTGTAACATAAGAGACACACACAGGTTTTAATATACTTCTGGGGACATTTTGTCCTTACAATGGAGGAAAAACCTGTACACAAACACACACACACACATTCATCACACACTCTCTCTCTTTCACCCTATATTTCACTCTATATTCTTCTGTTTGTCCTAAAAGTGTGTAAGAGTGTCAGCGTTTGATTTGAACTTCATTTTGAGCTTCTGATCTATTGATGCTCCAGTGTTTTTACACTCACAGGAGACGTTTTACAATCTAAAACCATTTAGAATTGAGGTTTGAATTTAACTGCATAACGTCAACACATACGCTTTAATGTCCAAACCCATCTAAATGCTATTATTGTCATCGGTGTGTGTTTAAAAATGGAGTACCTCCATACATCTGCAACAAGCCTGACAAGAACTAGAGGAATATTGATGTCAATCAAAATATGTCATTGTCACACACACACTCATTGAGCCTCTGCTGAACGTGAGCAATACTGAAATAAGTAAAAGCAACATCACTGTGAATAGATAGTAAAAGTTCAAGCACCATTGGTGTTGATCACTCAGTTATAATTCTGTCTGTTCAAGCCGGTGCAGATTTTAGATCCACAGGAAAGCATAAAGCTCCAGCTCGTCTGCTGTTCCCCGCGGTGAGGAGTTACAGGAGGAAACCCGACCCGACCGGCGCGCTGCTGCTGCTTGAGTTCATCACCAGAGTGTGTGCGCGTGTGTGAATGCGTGTGTGTGTGTGTGAGTGAGTGAGTGTGTGTGTGTGTGTGTGTGTGTGAGTGCGTGCATGCGCATTCGTGTGTGTGTGTGTGAGTGTGTGAGTGCGTGCGTGCGTGCGTGTGTGTGTGTGTGTGTGAGTGCATGTGTGTGTGTGTGTGTGTGTGTGTGTGTGTGTGTGTGTGAGTGCGTGCATGCGCATTCGTGTGTGTGTGTGTGCGTGCGCGAGAGTGTGTGTGTGTGTGTGTGTGCGTGTGTGTGCACGTGTGTGTGTGTGCGTGTGTGTGAGTGCATGTGTGTGTGCAAAAATAAAACGTCAAACTGCTGCTGGCCGTCTCTGAGTCAGATGACCACGGGTTTGTTAAGATGCTCCAACCGACAGACAACAGCCAAGACAAACACCACAGTAACTCAGAATCAGAAATTAAAGGCTGGGTTACGACACCACTAAACCCAGAACAGGTTTTAAAACACTAGGCATCGAAACACTTTGTCAGAGGTTACAGAAGAAAAACCGGTCATGATACACGAATCGACTGATGATCACACACTACCAGAATTTCACAACAACCTCAGAGAAACTTGAGCCTCGCTGCTCTGAAACGCACAACACATGAAAACAATGTCTTGATGAAATCAATCAAGCAAAACAAATCAGCACCCATCTTAATGAATCAAGTGCACTGATGAGGTCAGCAGATCTTGTGACAGATTTACTGCCAAAAGCACCGCAGGACCGATTTATTTCTCGAGCCGACAATCACCTCATTGTCTGAAAAAAAACAGCTGACTTATTGACAGACTGTGATCAGATATTTTGGGTCTTCAGATACACACACACACACACACACACACACACACACACACCACACACACACACACACACACACACACACACACACTCAAACAAAATCACATTTCCTAGACAATATTTAATTTCTCAGTTACACTGATGGACGTTTCTTGAGTAAGTGGGAGAACAAACTCGTATGAAGAACTAATATAAGGAGAGAAACTGATCAATGAGCCATTAAATTCAGCTCCATCAGAGGAAGAGGAGCAGAAGTGAACGAGAGCTCTGCATGGCTACCAAAGACTCCTGCCAGAGTATAACAACATTAAATTGGGCGTTATTGCATTTTAATTAGTTGCAGTCCGTCTGCGAAAAGCCTCCTGGCAGAAAAACACCTTGAGCAGCCAAAGGTTCCCTTCAGAGTAATTTACTCCTATGATGAAGGTTCCCAAGAATCTCATGTTTAACACTGCATTCCTGATCAAACAAACACAATACTACTGCACATATATCCAGCTCAACACACACACTCACACACACACACGTGCCAAACTCCAACAGCAGATCTGGTTGATCGTCACCGAATATAAACTCAGTCAGAATATGTTAAGATGTTAACGGCAATAACTGGGTGAAGCGTCACATTCACTCATTGTTTTAACACTCTTCTTTGTTACAGACAATCTGTTCAGCTCTAATATCAGTCAGTGACAGATAATTAAACTAAATCTCAAACAATAATGTTGATAAAGCAAACTGAAGAGAGACAATAGCAGCAGAAGCAGCAAAAGACTGTTTGGTCAATGGCATCTGATCACATGGAAGAAGTTATGATCATATCATGTGACCTGAGGACAACAACAAAATAAAAATCTCAAGCCAAAGGTCAATGAATCCTCTGCCAGCCAAAAGAAAAAGACAAAACAATCGATAAGGATCAGTATCGGCCAGAACAGACTGTTGATTACCAGCCCTGAAATTAAACATCCTCGCTGTTTGGAATTTACATATTGAAATGGAATATTGATTTATATATGCAGTGTACTTGCTGTCCATACAAACACGCTCACACTCAAGCGCACGCACACACACACACACCACGTGTGCGCACACACACACACAACACACGACACACACACACACACACACAGCACACACACACACACACACACACACACACACACACACACACACACACACACACACAGAAAGTCAGTGGATAAAACTAATTTCTCATGATTTCTGCTGGTCAATTCTGCTAAATTAGTTTTTTGGTCATTAAAATGACACCAGAGGCTCAGAGAGCAATGAACTGTGGGTAATACATCAGTAGAGCCAAGAAGGCAATGACAGGAAATTAGCAAGCAAAAGAGGTCACATGGAAATGCTGAAAAGGCTTATTGAACTAGCATGCCGTTAAATCTATCCATGTGCATAAAATAATTATAATTACTCCTGCTAATACTTATAATTAAGTGCACACTGGAGATGAAGTCATACATGTTAATTAAAAAAAAAGAACAAGCAGTAATCGGAGCGGCTGAGATGAACGAGAAGCAAGTCGCTGGGTAAAGATAGTCAGCGAGCCAAGAGTCTGAGTATTGAGTTAACCTCCTCCCACAGGGTCACGAGTCTGAACCTGGCTTCAGACGAAACCAGATCCGTTACATGTGGAAAAGCCAAGCTTCACATTATCCTGAGCTGAAGTTAACCGACTGACTAACACTGAGAGTCATGCAGATCTACACAAAGAGGAGCGACCAGCTGAAAAGCACAAGTGCGTCACATCTTTTGTCAAACGTCCATCACTAATGGAGTGTGAGAGTGAATCCTGCACCTGCTCATAGCCTGCAGCATACACAACACCTGACAGAACAAACGCAGGCAGTGATCGTCGCTGGAACACACCGTAGACCCTCACAAACCAGCAGCTGATTAACATAATGAGATGCTGAAGGAACAACATGAAGCTCAGAGAAAAGCATTCAGCATCATCTTTAGCAGCCGTGTGATGAAGAGCTCTCACACACACACACACACGTAAATGATCAGCATTCTTTTCTCACTGCTGTGTGTGTGCTTTTGGATGTGTTAAATGCAGAGCACAAATTCCAAGTATGGGTCACCAATACTTGGCCAAACGTCCTTGTCCCTTCCCATATATGTGAATCAGCATCTGTACTAATACACCACAGAAAATCTGTAAGGGTCTGTCATGTCTCCCTTTCTGTGAGAATTATTTAAATGAATGACAAAAGCTCAAGAACAGTCCAGTGAGACACTGTTTGTGTATGTACTCGCTTTCCCTTCATATATAGGTATATGAGTGCATATAAATACAAGAGTAGAGAGTTTACTGCCTTTAAAATAACATCAGATGTACAGCAGGACTGATAATAACACTCTGCAACCTACATCTAATCAAGAATGACATTTGACTCAGCATGTTGTCAGAGTGTGTGTGTGTGTGTGTGTGTGTGCATGTGCATCATGGCTCCCTGAGAGGAAATGACCTTGTCCCCAAATGCCAAAAACAAAGACGCCTCCATCTTTCTTATTCTCTGCAGAGTGGGAGCTTCATTATGTGCAGCTGCTGCATATGCTGCTTTTCCTCTTAGGTCTCATGTCAATCTCACACATCAGCGATAATCTCACACTCGCAATCTGAAAGGCGCAGACTCACACTGCTTCAGAGTGAAAAAAACATGAATAAAAGAGACGTGCAGCGATGATGATCATGGCGATGAAGATGTTATTAAAATGTTTTTGTCTGTTCCACCAAAACTGCACAACTTTCTGCATAACACACTGTTTTTTTTTTCTTGTTTACACTTGGCCAAACATGTAATCAGTCAGCACTGGTATTATGAAAATTAATCTCCACACCGCCATCTTTTATACACACGCAGACGAGACTCTGACTGTTTTCAGCCAAGCATGAGATTCTGAGCTGAAATCACAGGCTGTCAGATGAGAGTTAAAAACAAACCAGAACGTCAAATTACAACCTCCAGCGAACACATCATCCTTCAGTCCCGAACACAGTCAGACAGAACTGCTGATCTGGTGATGTCACTGACTGATGATGAACATGTGATCTGTGTGTTTCTGTGGTCAGCAAATGAAAATGCCAAGAAATAGTCTTAATTCATAACTCCTCAAGTCCTTGAGCTCGGTAAGGTCATTGGTTCAAATCCCAGACAACATAAATACTTTAAAATAATGTTCCTGTGGCTCAGTGGTAGAGCATTGCATTAGCAACTCAAAAGGTTGTGGGTTCAATTCCCAGGGAACACACCTGAAAATAAAAAAGGTATAGCCTGAATGCACTGTAAGTTGCTTTGGATAGAAGGGTCTGTTAAATGCATAAATGTAAATGTAATGTACACCTTGGGCTTTATTCGTTAAGCAGAGGCTTTCATCCAAAGTGACATAAGGAACATCATAAGCAACCTGCCATAACCTGATTCACTTTGGTTAAAATCATCTGCCAGACACATATGTTTTTTTTTCTTAGAAATACATGGAATATTTTATAACACCTATACTCATGATTAAAGATAGATTAGATCAACTCAATTACAAATGAATCCTGAGTTTAATCAACACTAGACTCACGCGCTTCTGGAGAACACCTCAGACTGATTCTAACCAATTGACCAGATAAACACACACATGAGTGCTTGAATGCTACACTTTCATTAGATCAGAGTAAAGCTAAATAAAATTGATCAATAAAAATTATGAAATAAAAAAAGTACACCTATGATTAAAAACTGAATCCGTATGAAACCACCAACAACAACAACAACAACACGCGCATACTGCCTGTTGAATAATATACACAAAAAGTCATACAGTAGAATAATACAGAACTTCTGTTTCTTTATTAGGTAACAACCAGATGGGATGTACAACTAAGCAACTTAATATTTGCTTAGTCAGGCCAATAAAGCACATTTGAGTTGAACAGAGTAAGACAGATAAGAGCAAATGGCTGTAACACACTCTAAACCAGGGGTAGGCAACGTCGGTCTGGAGCTGCCCATGGTGCTGAAACCATGTGTCACTGGAGCTGTCCATGGTGCTTAAACCACATGTGACGCTGGAGAAGGGGTGGGTGATATGGAAAAAATATGATCACGATTTTATCATGATTCTTTGTCATGTTGGTTTTACTATTTTGCAAGTTGTCTGAGCAGTACAGCCAATGTAATTTCCCTATTATAAAGCCAAGTCATTTTATCTTGTTAAAAAACAAGAACAAATATACACATTACAAATACACATAATATACAAATAAAACAAACTTTATTTGCAGGCACAATAGGTGTATTTAGCAGGAGCATTCAAGAAACTGAATGAACAAATAAAAAATGTAAGACTATATAGACTGCTTTCTAAAGCACCTGTATTAAAGTTTGTCAGTCAAGAATAGTGAGTGATTTTTCTCTGTGTTTTGTTGTTTTATTAATGTTCAAGGAATAGTTACCCCCCCCCCAAAAAAAAATTGTCATCTGTCTGTTGATTCTGTCATTTTGTTTTATGTTTATATCATATAATACTCAAAATAAGTTTTAAACCTAAGTGAGTTTCTTTCTTCTGCTGAACAGTTGGTGCTCCTCGGTGACTTCCATATTTCCCCTTCTATCAAATTCAATGTGGACCAGCAACTGTTTGGTTTCCCTCATTCTTCAAATTATCATCTTTTGTGTAAGCACAAGATAGAAATTAATACAGGTTTGTGACAACAAGTGAGTGAGTAAATAATGACAGAAATTAAATTGTAGGGTGAACTATCTCCTTTAATGACAGTCGGCTGCATGTTTAGTACTTTTCCTTTAAGACCTGCACGCGTCAAATATACAAGCACGTATCCGTTTGTCTCGGCTATTTACATTCATATTAGACAACCAATTAAGTCTATACATAAACCTTGTGTGTTTTGACCGTATTAGCTTAAATGATAACTTAGTACAGTAAACAGGCGCTGTTTGACAGGGTTTTAGAGCACGCGCTTCTGGTGTATGTGCTCAGAAAAAGCGGACGTCAGACCAGGGCACGAATGAAACGTTTAACCGGCAAGGCTTATATGTAAATAATGCACTTTTTCGATCGCGAACAAGTGTAGTGTCCTGTCAGAGTAACTCTACCGCTGTATGTCTTGTTGCGCACTTTATAGAGACGGAGGCGCCAGAACTGCAACTAAAAATGTGCGCTGTAGCACGATACTACGATATTTCTTCAAAAGCAAATCGTGGATACATTCTTATCATCCACGATAAAAAAATCATCTTATCGCACACCCCTACGCTGGAGCTGTCCGTGGTGCTGAAACTATCTTTGCCGCTGGAGCTGTCAGTGGTGCTGAAACCGTCTGTGATGCTGGAGCTGTCCGTGTTGCTGAAACTGTCTGTGGTGCTGAAACTATGGCTGTTTCCCTATATGCTTTCTTGTCTGTGCTTGTGTTCTTGTGAAAAGTGCTTCGCTGATTTCAGAGACGTGAGCTCCACACGTTCACCGGGTGCTCAGTGCTCATGTATCCGCCGAGAGCAGCGTCACCAAGGCTAGTCCTTTTGACATCTGCAGCTGGCTCTGATGCCTCAGTTAAACATGAGGTAGAATTCGTTTTGGGTAGATATAACCAGAAGTCTTTGGTCTCATGAATCTATTATTTCTTCCAGGTCATATCGTTTTGGCTGAGCACAAAGTTATGTTTCATAAATTATTTATTCATCGTAATACAGCGCGGACAGTTGCATACATTTGACTTAATTGTTTGCTTTTGTCTTTATTTCCTGTTACATAAGTTATAATTTTATAATGGCTTTCATTATTCTTTAAAACTGACATTTAACAAAAAAGGCAGAGTTGTGTTTGTCATTTAATTTTTTTTATAAAGATGCATCTCAATAAATTAGAATGTTGTGGAAAAGTTCATTTATTTCAGTAATTCAACTCAAATTGTGAAACTCGTGTATTAAATAAATTCAATGCACACAGACTGAAGTAGTTTAGGTCTTTGGTTGTTTTAATTGTGATGATTTTGGCTCACATTTAACAAAAACCAACCAATTAACTATCTTAACAAATTAGAATACTTCATAAGACCAATAAACATTTTTTTTAGTGAATTGTTGGCCTTCTGGAAAGTATGTTAATTTACTCTATATGTACTCAATACTTGGTAGGGGCTCCTTTTGCTTTAATTACTGCCTCAATTCGGCGTGGCATGGAGGTGATCAGTTTGTGGCACTGCTGAGGTGGTATGGAGCATTTTACCATAATTGGATATCGGTTTTGTAAAAGAAAAAAAAGTATAGTTTTTTTTTTGTCACATGCACAATTATACAGAGAATAACCAGCAGTGAAATGTCTTCTCTGCATTTGACCCATCCACGTGCACACACACTTGGAGCAGTGGACACTGTTCACTCACACTGTTTGAGTATAGTTCTGTGTAAATGCATAGATAAACCGCGTCAGCAGTTTTCATAATTTAGAATGACAAAAAAATATTTTAATAATTCTGATAAAACATGCCAATTAAGAAATGCAATAAAATACGATGTTTTGTTTGTTATAGCTTATTTCAATATTCCAGAGAATAATATTCAGCGAATTAACATTATCCAGTGAATTATTATTCACTCTTTAGTCTATTAAACAGATTATAAACCTAAAGCTGTAGTTTAAAATGTAGTTGATATGACTTCTGTCCTTTATTATCTCCATTTAAAAACATCAGACATTCTTTTGCTTATTGTTAATATCAGTGTTGCTGATGATGCTTTTTATAAATATAATGATTTTATTGTTGTTAATTGAAGATTAAATATTTCTTGAATGTTAATTTTTCAACAGTTTTTTTTTGTTGTTGTTAAGATGACTGAAAGGAGGAAAAACCAAAGTGAAGAATGGACTTACTTCAATCTGTTATTTATGTACTTTATAACAGTAAATAAATATTGGTTCTGCATATCGGTTATCGGGTACATAAACATGCAAATAATTGGTATTGATTATAAAAAATCTATATCGGTCTGATCACTAATCAAAATGCAGTATTTTCTCTCTTTTACTCAAACACACACACACACACACACACACACACACACACACACACACACACACACACACACACACACACACACACACACACACACACACACACACACACACACACACACACACACACACACAGCATGGAATGTCATCTTTCACATCCTGAGAGAAACAGAAAGACAGATACAGAGACGGATCAGAGCAAACGGTCGTCACAGGTTCTGAACACACAGGATGAAGAGGACAGTTTTGGATGGAAGATCAAACCTGCGGGTCACTCCTCTGGTTTACTGCTTCTTTTATTATTGTAGATCACATTCATAAACTGCTTTGGATGACCACAGCTCTTAATGAATACATGTACTTAAACTGGGAATGCATAATTCGTAGAACAACATTATTTTTATGATCGCATAATTAATTGTGAAAAGCATTGACTGCAGCGTTCAATTTAGATCTGCTCATCTGATGTCAAAGGCGTTTACTCAAAGTTATTTTTCTCTAGATGCCCTCTTTACTTGTGTATGTAACTCAAAAAGATGTGTGCTTGACAAGAGTAAAACATCCAATGGTTTTCTGTCCCTAAATACAGACAAATATAAAGACAAACCTACAAAAACTCCATAACCAATTAGAAATGCATGGCTGCAGTTTATTTTAATGATGTGCCTGCGCGAATAAACAACAATGTTATCTGACTCAAAGTTATTTATTCTCTAGATGCCCTCTTTACCTAATAGCATGTATGTAACATCAAAAAGATAGTGTGCTTAGAACTAAGAGTAAAGATAACATTTTCAGATAGCAAATCTCTTCTGCATCAGGCTTAAATACATGTGCAAATATAAAGACATCAACCTACAACAACAGTCATAACCAAGTTAGACAATGCATGGCTGCAGTTTATTTTAATGATGTGCCTGCGCGAATGAACAACAATGTTATCTGACTCTTTTCTTAATTTCAACATGCTGCCATTTTTTCCCTAATAGCAATTAATTATAGCATGCCTACAGATAAAATAATAGTTTTAGAACTAAATAAAGATAACATTTTCAGATAGCAAATCTCATCTGCATCAGGCTTAAATACATGTGGCTCTCGAGCATCAATCACAACAACAGTGATAAAGTTCACCAATCACAGCAGCGGACGTTTGCTTGTGAAAGAGACGACGTCACCTGAAATAAAGTGTGTGGCAAAGGATGCAAAATAATCTTAAAATGCATTTTACGACCCCTTCAGAGAGAGTTTTGCTCAACGTGAGCTCAGTGACTGCCTGCAAAACTGAGGTTCAGCTTTACTCAAGCAGCAACCTTCAACATCATCCCGTTGTAAACCCAGATGAACATCTGCCAACAGAATAAACACAAAGACAAATCTCATCCAGCTCTTAATGCTGATGTAACGCTTTAACCCTACATGTTCAGTTCTGAATAAATCATTCAGTAACGCTCTGATGTCTATGAGATCTAATCACTTCGCTGTCTGTGCTTCTGTGAACATGGAGAATTTCCCACATCATTTCATTCAGTCACCATGGATTGATTTGTAAGATTCTTCTTAAATGAAATGGAAGGAATTCACTTTCAACTCTAGGTGCAGTAGGCACGTGCAATTCCTCTTAAGTGAAAGAAACTCTCAGGAAACGAGATCAGAGCAGTTCAGAGCGATCCAGCTGCAGTTATTTCAGCTCAATCTTCAGTGGCACGATTACTTAAATTAAACCGTTTGAGTTCTCGGGCTACCATTATTAAAGTCACTGTTCTTCACGATTTCATTCAAAGGTTCTGTTTCTCTCAAAACTTAAGCAGCAATTGCTCAACCGTGACCATGAAAACCAAGAAAAAACTAAATATACATTTGTCTTAGTCATTCTCTTGTAGATTCTGTTATCAATTACTCAGCCTCGCTTCATCCCAAACCTCTATGATTTTCTTTCTTCTAGTAGAGACTGATAGTGCTGCTCACTCGAAGCAATTACAGTAAAAAATGGACACTGAAGCTTTGATGCAAAAGCAACATAAAAGTACAATAAAATATGACTCTGTATTCAGTCACACAAACTGATAATCGTGTGTTCGTGAGATTTCACATGAGAAGACGACAAAGCTCTTTGCTTCAGTTGACCCTGCATGGAAAAGAGTGGTTTTCTTATTTTGATTTTGATGGCAAGGAAAGTCAAAACAGTGTAAAACCGCATGCGGGCGAGTAAATGATGACAGAATATACCATTCTAAGTGAATAGACTCTTGTATGTAAATCTTCTCTAAGCACATTAGGCCTCTCAAGAAGAAAATAGCCTCAGTTTTTACCAAAATGGAAAGTGCACACCTCCATCACAAGACCGTCTCATCAGATGTGTGTGAAGTCTCATCACGTACCGCTAATCAGCATCGGTGATGATCTGGATGATGTGAACGGTGGAGGATCTGCTCACTTTAGCATTCAGCTCATTTTAGAGGCACTTCTGATCGCCGTGCTCTCGTTACTTCGTTTTAAGATCTCTTTACCCAGGGCGGAGAGAGAGAAATGAGGAGGATCTCAGGCTGGCTGGTTAGAGGAGAGGGATTATAATCAGATTAGCGGCACTGCTAACAGTCGGCAGCGATCTCTGGGCGTCGGGGTCGAGCCGCTGTCAAGGCAGGTGAGGAGGTCACGTCTGGAGCATCGCGGCTCTTTCAGCTGAGCTCCGGATCAGTGTTCAAAGACAAAAAGAGCTTTTTAAGCTGATCCCTCACTTTATAGAGCACAAAGAGCTGACAGGAACTAAACTAACAGTTAAAGGTTCTGAGAAACGTTAAAATACAGCCGTGCCGAATACAGCACACTCACATCGAGCAATATATAACATAGCAAATCTCAACTGCTTGATTGTTTATACCGTAACAATGTCAACCACGACTGAGGTGAGACCCTTGAGCAAGGCACCGAACCCCCAACTGCTCCCCGGGCGCCGCAATGTCGGCTGCCCACTGCTCCACTTGGATGGGTTAAATGCAGAGAACACATTTCACTCCTCATTATACTCTGTATAATTGTGTATGTGACAAATAAAGCTAATCTGAGCTTAATTTGTACTTTGCAATTTGTACTTGTACCATCTCTAATCTGATAAATGCTACTCTAAGGAATGAAGACATTATAATCATTAAATTTGTGATTTTCTGGAAAAATGCTTCCAGACAATGTGTGAAAACGCTTCACCAGTAAATTTGACTTGACAAACATAAATGCCTTGCACATATCTGGCCAGTGAAGACCAGGATCTTAATTATGCTAGATACATTTTTACCCAACATGAATACATTCAGACTCCTGACAGACGTCTGCCAGATGAAGCTTCAGCAAATCTGAGGAAAAGACCTTAAACTTTCCCTCACAACTGGTTCCTGTGGCTCAGTGGTTAGAGCATCTCGTTAGCAGCGCAAAGGTTGTGGGTTCAATTCCCAGGGAACACACATGCTGACAAAACATGTATAACCTGAATGCACTGTAAGTTGCTTTGGATAAAAGCGTCTGCTAAATGCATAAATGTAAATGTAAATAAATGTAAACTACATAAAACTCTCCTGCTGAGGAGACAAAAACTATTAGTTAAACATAAGGAAAATGCATTTAACACCAGCTTTTGGTTTGGAAGGAGAGCTACTGAGATCTGAAAGGTTGTGAATCTTTTCTACTCCACTGCAGCCATTTTTACTTGCACAAGCGATAATTTAATTACATCACCACATTATGTGTGCAAGCATTATTTCAAGTTTAATTTACTGGTTTTCACACACTCGGTTCAAAAGCAGCTTTACAGGAAACAGTGAAGTATAGACCCCAGTGTTCAAGACAGAAGATTGAGCAGTGAAAGAAAAATCTCTGAGATGTTTAATGACGAGAATCAATCAAAGAATCAAATGCTGAATATATGGAAGCTTATTGGAAACAATGAAGGTCAGTGATTCCTCGGATGTGTGTAGTGCTGCTAAATCTCAGAAAACCCGGGGTCACCCACAACGCTTCCAGAACCGGATCAGCCTGACACACACATACACACACACACACACACACTCAAACACTTATATATATTTTTTGTATTCCTTTATTTAACCAGGGGTGTTATATTGAGACTATAGTCTCTTTTACAAATGGTCCCTTGCCAATAAAGGCAACACTTAAAAATAGAAATAGAGAGAGACTCCTCATCTACAACAAACAAAACATACCACATTATACAATAATATGACAGCACCACAAAAACCATACCACAACACCTAATAAGAGCAGAAATTAAAAACAATAACAAATTAAATATAACACAATAATATATCAGAATAACCAAGACATACAACAAGCAATATAAGAAGCCACAGGCTGAAAACAAAAACAGTAACCTATATACAATCACACTTATATCTGAAGGTTTTTGTGACATATAATTTAAAATCATTAAGTGTGATAAACGTGCTTATCTTCAACGGTTTCTGCAGAGCATTCCAGGTTGAAGGGGCATTTGTAACGGAAGGCAATTTTACAAAATTAAGTTTTTACCGCAGATATAATAAAAAGAATGGTATTTTTAGACCTAAGATTGTACCAATTGTTTTCTACAAGAGAGAAGACGGATAAATAAGAGGGCACACAAACACACACACAGACACCCTTATCCACACACACACACACACACACACCACGAGCACCACCAGGATCAAAGACTGTATCAAACAACGGGTGCACACACTTTATTCCAGATTATGCGCAACACAACAACACAACACACAAGCATGCTTATAGGGTCATACAATATCTTAGTTTAACATTTCTTTTAGCTAACATGTCTCACACCTATTCACACTACAGAACTTTGCACTCTTTATACACACTCGCACACTCTTAAACACTCAAATATGACAAGCACCGTGCTGTACATTTACACACACAAACTTTCATACTCACTGTCTAACTGTTATACACACTCAAACTCTTATGCACACACACTTTAAAACCTCTTATGCGACATTGCACGCACACACACACTATGACAACACACAACAAACACTCGTATACATCACATCAAACACTCACATTACAAACACTCATATACACACACATACCGGACACACCTACACACGGACAGCTACTCAAACACATTATACACACACACACCTCAAACACTCTTAACACACTCAAACACATCTTCAAACACTTACACACTAATTTCATGCACAAACTTGGACAGCACAACAAACACTCTGCAGGAATACACACACAGCACTCAAAGGGTTGGAACACCACACACACTCAAACACTCTTATACACTACACTCAAACACTCTTATGTCATTTACAAACACACACTGCAACAACTTATACACTCATGTATATGCACAAACACTCAAAACACCACTCAAAACACTTAATGACATCACACACATAACAACACACCTCTTTACAACAGTGAAATTCTTATACACACACTCACACTTTATGACACACACTCACACTTTTCATGATTTCACACTGTCACACAGCAATCACACTGCACAGACCCACACACACACACACACTTAGGCATTAAAGTTTTAATGGTTTACGGGACTTTCCAGTATTGTTAATTGGTTTTTATACTGTACAACTGTATGTGCTATTGCCCTACACCTACCCGACACCTAAACTTAACCCTCACAGGAGACGGTGCATTTCTAATTCCCTCAAAAAACTCAGCTGTATGATCCTATAAGCATTTTAAACTTATGGGGACACTATAAAATGTTCGCATAAATCACCTTCTCCTTGTAATACCTATGTCAAACCTATGTTCCTGATACAAATGTGTGTCCTAATAAAAACATTTTAATTCCACACACACACATTTCCACACTTACATCAAACACACACTCAAAACTCTATACACAACACATTTATGCACACTCAAGCACTCTTATTCACACTCACACGGGCTTAAAAATAATATGTAAACACACACTCAAACACTTTCTATACACACACAGACACTCAAACACTTCTATTAACACCTCACACTTTAAACACTTATATTTCACACACCAAAGCACACTTTCATACATACACACCAATACTAATTACACTACACACACTTACACACACTCAAACACTCTTATACAACTGTCTTAATACACACTCAAGCAACTATACACACTCACACACATTATACATTCGCACACAAACACACACTAGCAAACACTTTCATAAGCACACAGACACTCAAACATGCTATTACACTGGCCCAACCAATTATTACACTACACAAACACACACTTTCATACATACTCACACTCAAACACTTATACACACTACACTTATAAACTTAAAACACTAAACACTGCATTGACTTACATTGCACACAAACAAACAACAACCCACCGCAATCTTATACCCACTATCTCTACTACTTTCAAAAACACACACACTGCAGCTCAGCAAGCGGTCATCAATAACATACTGATTTACCGCACAGTCAATAAACCATTTGCATACTAATAACATGTCACGGGGAACCACACAGCAAGAGTATCAGTGTGCAAAGCGACCACAGCAATGTGAACCATTTTTGACATGGTATGGCTATATTCGCAAGGACACTTTCAGACATTGGGCTTTAATTTAAGAGCCGAAAAAAGGAGCAATTCTTTGGTTATAATAATTAGAAAATTATCAAAGGGGTTTCCGAACTTGTACAGAGCAGATCAACTTCAATATTAACAATAATTCACAACTCACAACCTGCTATTACCAAAGAAATGAAGTATTGCACATCATCATCATACACCTTCTCTTTGTATAAAGACACTGTCTTGGTCTGGGATAGCGTATAGCCTATTATTAAGGCTCTGCGGGGTGTAGGATGTTATCTATCGCACCCAGCGGAGGAGCTGAAGCTTAAGTCGGCAGCACATTGAACACATGAACTCAATGTTTTTAATAAAATCCTTTGAATTTCAGCACATTTGAATGAACATAATACAGACAAGAGATAACGAAATAGCATAAGAACGACTGTCAACGCCTACAATAACCAACAGATTTAATTTGTGTGTGTGTGTGTGTGATGAGTGTTTGTGTGTGTGTGTGGGGTGTGTGTCTGTGAGCCCCACGGAACCAGTATTTGAGATCGTTGATGGAAACACAGTGTTTAATTCTGTCTCGTTTCTACGGCAGCTGCTGTAATAGCATGCCAAATGGGTACGGAGACACACGAACTCGTTCAGTGAACATTCAATAATCATCCACCAGTGCACTGCTTACACACACACAGCCATCATGTCTCCAGATCCGGAAACACACTGGAGACTTTACACATCAAACCTGACATAATCCGAAACAAGAGATCACCTCTTTCAACGCTCTCTCTCTCACCTCTCTCTATCACACACCACACACACACACACACACACACACTCTACACACACGGGTCCGTGTTCCTATCGGAGATCACACTGACACACTTCAGCATCACATTATACAAAATTAGACATCGTCATGATACTGATCAGGAAAATCCAATAATGAACGAACACACACAAATACGTCTTATCACACACACACACAAACACACACACACACACACACAAACAAACACACACACACACACACACACAGGGAGAGACAGATCAGCTTTACCTTCACAATACTCAAACTGCGTCTTATACACACCTTCTTCCTCCCAAATTCCTGCGCTTTACACTGGAATCTCAAACCGGAATAATGTCAGTATCCGTCAGAGAGCAAAACGTCTCGATCCTGCACGTATACGATGGGAGCTGAGCGCCACGTCACCTGCAACCTCTCATCAGCAACACACACACACAAACCCACACACAGACACACACACCACGCCGCACGA
>CM049819.1:182500-346106 GCA_027422435.1 Schizopygopsis pylzovi
ATCATGTCTCCAGATCCGGAAACACACTGGAGACTTTAGAGATCAAACCTGACATAATCCGAAACAAGAGATCACCTCTTTCAACGCTCTCTCTCTCTCTCTCTCTCTCTCACACACACACACACACACACACACACACACACACACACGGGTCCGTGTTCCTATCGGAGATCAGACTGACGCTCTTCAGCATCTCATGTGTGTAAAATTGGACATCGTCATGATGCTGATCAGGAAAATCCAATAATGAACGAACACACACACACGCGCACACACACACACACACACACACACACACACACACACACACACACACACACACACACACACACACACACACACAGGGAGAGAGAGATCAGCTCTTTACCTTCACAATGCTCTCCCTGCGTCTCCGTCTCTCCTTCTTCCTCCCAAATTCCTGCGCTTTTCTCTGGAATCTCAGTCCGGAATAATGTCAGTATCCGTCAGAGAGCAACGCGTCTCGATCCTGCGCGTCTTCCGATGGGAGCTGAGCGCCGCGTCACCTGCGTCCTCTCATCAGCAGCGCGCGCGCAAACCCGCCCACAGAGACACGCCCCGCGCCGCGGTCGGAGACGAGCTGCAGAGAGCGACGCGACGCACAGATCCTGGAGATCGACGCTCTTCTCCAGAAAGAAGCGCTAGAAACGCCCCTCACGGAACGGAGAGTTTAGATCCTCCACCATGTTCCACCTGCAGTCCATACTGAGCCGTTTCCAAATCACCAGCTGCTGTCAAACACGAGTCTCACGTTACTACCCTGCCCAAAACACAATAAAACACGTAATGATTTAATGGTTATGAAGGGAATTGTATTGGTTTTAATAGAAACTATAATGGTGTCTACTGGTATGTGATGGCTTATTTTGGTGGGATGGAAAAATGCCCAAAACACACTACAAAAAGGAAGTTTGTAATGGTTTTACTGGGGAAAGCTAATAGTTTGTAATGATATTTAATGGAAACCATTGGGCTTCTGTTGATTTATTTAGCAGGATACACACTATATAGCCAACATCACCATACAGCCACACAGAACCAATGACCTACATGAAGAGCTGGAACGGTTTTGGTGTTTCTAAAACAAACATTAACGTTGCTGAACACACACACTTATGAGCTCGATGTTTTGAGTAGTCACGCTACCCCTTCAAGTCAAGTCAAGTCACCTTTATTTATATAGCGCTTTTAACAATACAAATTGTAACAAAGCACTGCACAATATCAAAATAGGCAAAATGTGTCAATAATGTAAAATGACAGGATTTAACACTCAATTATCAGCTGAATGCATTTCATTATTGAATTTAGTAATGGCATTGTCCAGCTTAGTTCAGTTTAAATAATATCTGTGCAATCAAGTCGATGATTGTGCTGGAAATGAAGTGTCCCCAACTAAGCAAGCCAGAGGCGACAGCGGCAAGGAACGAAAACTCCATCGGTGACAGAATGGAGAAAAAACCTTGGGAGAAACCAGGCTCAGTCGGGGGGCCAGTTCCCCTCCGGCCAGACGAATCAATAGTTTGTTCCAACTGCAGCAAAGTCAGAGTGTAAGTGGTCCACTGGTTCCAGGGTCTTTCCCCGATGGATGTCTAGGTGACGAGTTCCTCGCTGGAGATCTATCACTGGGGCTCATCTATGTGTCCTAGACTCCGCTGACGGTCAGGGCTGTAGGGGCTGTAGAGGTTGTCTCCAGGTGCTGATCCTCCATTTATGGCAGACTTTGGTTAAGTCAGTATAATCGCTGATGGTTGGCTTCCTCTGAGGTCCTCCGAGGGGTTGTCATCGTCTCTTCTCAGGTGTTCAGTCATCTCAGATCGTTTAAGGGTTGGATCCAGATTGAAGCTTGTGTAATTCCTAGCTACCACGGGATGTTAATTCCGTGACAGAAACATAGAAACAGTAAAACAATTAGCGTAGCAGTTGTTCCATCCAGGAATAACCCTGGATGAAATTATCAGTAAAGCTAAAGCATAATAATGTGCATTTGTTCAGATAGACTGGCAGTACAAGATTGTGAGATGCATTATATAAATGCTTGGCTAAAGAGATGTGTCTTTAATCTAGATTTAAACAGAGAGAGTGTGTCTGAACCCCGAACGTTATCAGGAAGGCTATTCCAGAGTTTAGGAGCCAGATATGAAAAAGTTCTACCTCCTTTAGTGGACTTTGTTATCCTAGGTACTACCAAGAGTCCAGAGTTTTGCGACCTTAGGGAGCGGGTTGGATTGTAGCGTGATAGAAGATTAGTTAGGTATGCAGGAGCTAAATCATTTAGGGCCTTATAGGCAAGTAATAATATTTTGTAACTGATACGAAACTTAATAGGTAGCCAGTGCAGAGACTGTAAAATTGGAGTAATATGGTCATATTTTCTTGACATGGTAAGGACTCTAGCCGCAGCATTTTGTACTATCTGTAGCTTGTTTATTGAAGATGCAGGACAACCACCTAGCAGTGCATTACAATAGTCCAGTCTAGAGGTCATGAATGCATGAACTAACTTTTCTGCATCAGAAACACTTAACATCTTCCGTAGCTTGGAAATGTTTCTAAGATGGAAGAATTATGTTTTTGTAACATTGGAAATATGATTTTCAAAAGATAGGTTGCTGTCTAATATAACACCCAGATTTGTAACTGTAGAGGAAGTAACAGTACATCCGTCTAGTTGCAAATTGTAATCCAAGAGATTCTGTGTACTGTTTTTAGGTCCAATAAGTAATATCTCGGTCTTATCTGAATTTAATAGGAGAAAATTACTGGTCATCCAATCTTTTATATTTTTAACACACTGTGTTAGCTTAGATAGTTTAGAAGTTTCATCTGGTTTTGTTGAGATATATAGTTGAGTGTCATCAGCATAACAATGGAAACTAATCCCGTATTTTCTAATAATATTACCAAGGGGCAACATATATAATGAAAATAATAGAGGACCTAGGACAGATCCTTGTGGTACTCCATACTTTACTGGTGATAATTGAGATGACTCCCCGTTTAAATAAACAAAGTGGTAGCGATCGGACAGGTAGGATCTAAACCATCTTAAAGCCTGCCCTTGAATACCTGTATAGTTTTGTAATCGATCTATCAGTATGTCATGATCTATAGTGTCGAACGCAGCACTAAGATCAAGTAAAACTAGCAACGAGATGCAGCCTTTGTCTGACGCAAGAAGCAAGTCATTTGTAATTTTAACAAGTGCAGTTTCTGTGCTATGGCGGGGCCTGAAACCTGACTGAAATTCTTCATAGATATCATTTTTTAGCAAAAAGGAGCACAGTTGAGCAGACACTACTTTTTCTAATATTTTCGACATAAACGGAAGATTTGAGACGGGCCTGTAATTTGCCAGTTCACAAGGATCTAGTTTTGGTTTCTTAATAAGAGGCTTAATAACTGCCAGCTTAAATGGTTTTGGGACGTGACCTAAAGATAACGAGGAGTTAATAATATTGAGAAGCGGTTCTTCTGCTACAGGTAACAACTCTTTCAGTAATTTAGTGGGTACAGGATCTAATAAACATGTTGTTGGTTTAGATGCAGTGATAAGTTTATTTAGCTCATCCTGTCCTATAGTTGTAAAGCACTGCAGTTTTTCTTTGGGTGCGATGAATGAAGCTGAAGTATTAGACGCTGTAGAATCTACATTTGTTATTGTATTTCTGATATTATCTATTTTATCAGTAAAGAAATTCATAATGTCAGTCTTTGTTTACAGAGCATGACCTCAGCAGGGCAGGAGATAAAACTGAACAGCATCTCTACAGCACACACAGCCTACAGAAACAGATAATACAGATGCGATAGTGTTTCTGCCATCTAGTTTTACACTCGCTAGAGAAGTGTGTTTCTCTGGAGTATTTTTAAAAATGACTTCCATCCTTGAATATTTAGTATGTATTTTGTACTTTATTATCACTATTTTATCTCGTTTCTATCCATGGCAAGACCCAGCAGAGGATAAGTTTGGATAATGGATGGATGGAGATTAAAGGACACACACACAGAGACACACGCTGCTGACCAACACAATATACTGTCAGTCACTGACATACACACTCATAAAATACAATAAAGCTCATCAAATGTGCTCTGATTTTAGATAGTAAACAACAGTCTGAACTCAAACCGTGGTAGTTTCTATTGTATACTAAAACTACTAAATTAAAAATTGTGGTGGAAAAACCAACAGCAGTAAAATACTGCAAATGACACAAGTTCATTTGATAAGTGCTCTTATGCAACATCCATTTTAACCCTGAACACTGAAAAAGTACACTTCAAAATAGCATCAATATAAAAACTCTAGAGGTTCAAGGTTCAAGGTTCTTTATTATTCGTCACATACACAATCATACAGAGTATAATCAGTAGTGAAATGCAAGTAGAATTGAAGAAAAATACAGTATAAACATGAGGAAAGTGAGGAGAAAAAAAATAACCCCCAGACTCTGCGAACGTTCCGTCGGGGCAGTCAGGTTCCCCGAAACCCAAGTTTCGATGGTGTCAATTGGATTAAGAGACCAGTTGATCAAATCCATAATCTTTTAGTTTGGAGAGCAGTGCAGAGAGAGTCTCTCAATACGAGACAAGGGAGCAAAGCAGGGAAGATAAGGGTTAGGACGGGGAGAGAAAAAATGCGACCGCCTCCGTTGAGAGCAAAAGAGAAGGTCATGCAAGTCATCCAGTTTAGATTGACGTCCTAATGTAATGATCAAGATCACTCAACTTCCACTTTTAGATTTTGAGACTGAGGTGTGAGAAAGTGCAATTATATATATATATTTATATGCCTGGCTTTGGGGTGGATTATCTCAGATAGAAGCCTGAAATGTTCCTCCACGACAACATTCTGCTGTAAAAATAGAGCTTGAGCTAGAGCTAGCCTACTTTTTTCATGCATTTGGGGAAATGAACAGATGTAATATGCTGTCAGCATAACAAATAATACAGTATTTTACAGTAAGTAGGTTTATGAGTGACATACAACAGACCACGCATTAGGGCTGCACGATATATTGCATGCGATAGTCATGTTGTCACAGTTTGTCTTCCTCTGCCTTTGTCTCCTCACCCTTATATGGTCCTTCCTGTTTCCCAGTCATTATTAGTTCAGTTAGTCCCAGCCTTGTGTCCTGATTATGTTCCAGGTGTGTTGAGTTAGCTCTGTCTATTTATAGTCTGTTCTTCCCCATGTTTGCTGTCAGTTGTTAAACGTCATTTGTGTGCATCAGATCTCCAGGTCAGATCATTTATATCCATGTTCCTGTGCTCTTTGCTTTCTGTCATTAAAGACATTATTATTTAAAGTATATCCTCGTCTCCCTCGTTCCATATCCCTGACGGTACGTGACAGAACAACTGACCTACTAAAATGCAGAAGATGAGACTGGAGCTGGCGTCGATCAATGTGGCTCCGAAGGGCGGTGGAAATAGCCACTCGGGAGCCACAATCTTCATCTTCCAGGACGGCCGTGACCTGGAGGAGTTTGTGGAGGAGTTTGTGAACCATTGCCACCTCACCACATGTGATGACCTTACCTTAATGGAGGGATTCTGGTGTGGGTTGGTGGAAGATATCCGTCTCGTCATGCCGAGAGCTGATCCGAGCTGGTCATTGAAGAAATACATCAACTTCGCACTGTGGATCGCCGGATCGAACTTTATCGTGGGCGAGATGGAGTCTGGCCCACAGTCATCACATGTGGCTGCCGCTCCGCAGTCCGTGCCACCAGCCATTCCCCAGTTGAGCTCCGCCTCAACTACCGGCGATGACTCAGAACCCGTCACGCCAGCTGCCTTATGGCCTCCACCATCTTCATCTCCGCTGGTCCCGTCCAGCTCGTCTTCGTCTCTGCTGGTTCCGGAGCGCCGCCGCGAGCCCATGCTTCCCGAGCGCCGCCGCGAGCCCGCGCTTCCCGAGCGCCGCCGCGAGCCCGCGCTTCCCGAGCGCCGCCGCGAGCCCGCGCTTCCCGAGCGCCGCCGCGAGCCCGCGCTTCCCGAGCGCCGCCGCGAGCCCGCGCTTCCCGAGCGCCGCCAGTGCCCTCCAGTGCCTGCACCTCGCCAGTGCCCTCCAGTGCCTGCACCTCGCCAGTGCCCTCCGGTGCCTGCACCTCGCCAGTGCCCTCCGGTGCCTGCACCTCGCCAGTGCCCTCCGGTGCCTGCACCTCGCCAGTGCCCTCCAGTGCCTGCACCTCGCCAGTGCCCTCCAGAGCCTGCTCCTCGCCAGCGCCCTCCAGAGCCTGCTCTTAGCCAGCGCCCTCCGGTGCCTGCTCCTCGCCAGTGCCCTCCGGTGCCCCTGATGGTTCCGTCCAGCTCTCCAGAGCCCCTGCTGGTTCCGTCCAGCTCTCCAGAGCCCCTGCTGGTTCCGTCCAGCTCTCCAGAGCCCCTGCTGGTTCCGTCCAGCTCTCCAGAGCCCCTGCTGGTTCCGTCCAGCTCTCCAGGGCCCCTGCTGGTTCCGTCCAGCTCTCCAGAGCCCCTGCTGGTTCCGTCCAGCTCTCCAGAGCCCCTGCTGGTTCCGTCCAGCTCTCCAGAGCCCCTGCTGGTTCCGTCCAGCTCTCCAGAGCCCCTGCTGGTTCCGTCCAGCTCTCCAGAGCCCCTGCTGGTTCCGTCCAGCTCTCCAGAGCCCCTGCTGGTTCCGTCCAGCTCTCCAGTGCCCCTGCTGGTTCCGTCCAGCTCTCCAGAGCCCCGGCTGGCTACATCCAGCTCTCCAGTGCCTGCTCCTTGTCAGCGCCCCCGAGACGGTGTGCTGCCAGAGCGCCCCAGAGACGCTGCGCTTCCCAAGCGTCCTCCAGTGCTGGTTCCGTCCGGCCCTCCTGAGCCCCTGCCGGCTCCGTCCGGCTCTCCTGAGCCCCTGCCGTTTCCGTCCGGCACTCCTGAGCCCCTGCCGGCTCCGTCCGGCTCCCCGCTCCTCGCCGGCCTCCTCCAGTGCCGGCTCCTCGCCGGCCTCCTCCAGTGCCGGCTCCTCGCCGGCCTCCTCCAGTGCCGGCTCCTCGCCAGCCTCCTCCAGTGCCGGCTCCGCCCGTCTCTCCAGAGCCCCTGCCGGCCCCGTCCGGCTCACCAGAGCCCCAGCCGGCCCCGTCCGGCTCACCAGAGCCCCAGCCGGCCCCGTCCGGCTCACCAGAGCCCCTGCCGGCCCCGTCCGGCTCACCAGAGCCCCTGCCGGCCCCGTCCGGCTCACCAGAGCCCCTGCCGGCCACGTCCGGCTCACCAGAACCCCGAGCGACCACGCCTCCTGAGCGCCCCCCTGAGAAGAGGAGTTACCCCAAGAAAATTTTGGGGGGGGGCTACCCGCCATGGAGGCCGCCCGAGCTCCACGCTCCGCCGTGGCCGCCTGAGTCCCCGGATCCGCCGTGGCCGCCTGAGTCCCCGGATCCGCCGTGGCCGCCTGAGTCCCCGGATCCGCCGTGGCCGCCTGAGTCCCCGGATCCGCCATGTGTCCCGGAACGGGCACCGCCCTGGAGGCCACCTGTCCGGTCTCCTAGAACCTTGAGGCCTCCAGAGCGCCCACCCCCCCTCCCCTTTCGATGTCATACGGCGCGGGACGCGCCTATTGGAAGGGGGGTAATGTCACAGTTTGTCTTCCTCTGCCTTTGTCTCCTCACCCTTATATGGTCCTTCCTGTTTCCCAGTCATTATTAGTTCAGTTAGTCCCAGCCTTGTGTCCTGATTATGTTCCAGGTGTGTTGAGTTAGCTCTGTCTATTTATAGTCTGTTCTTCCCCATGTTTGCTGTCAGTTGTTAAACGTCATTTGTGTGCATCAGATCTCCAGGTCAGATCATTTATATCCATGTTCCTGTGCTCTTTGCTTTCTGTCATTAAAGACATTATTATTTAAAGTATATCCTCGTCTCCCTCGTTCCATATCCCTGACGGTACGTGACACATGTGCATCTTTTCAGTAAAGATGGTTCTGTGATTAGCCGTAAATCTCCATCACCTGTCTTCAAATGGAGCGGCATTTAATACACAGAGCTGTACGTAGTTCACTGACAAGCTCCCTGACGTAGCCCCTGGTCAAGCGACCACTGTTACCATATTGGAAGCATTTTAAATGGACCACTGACCATTATGAATCATACAGCAGTTAAACACAGCCTCCAAACACAGGCCCATTGGTAAGAAAGAGAAACAGACAGAATACAGAAGAGAAGTGCCTTTGAATATAACCTTGTGAATGTCTTTAATGCCAACCACACAAACAGATCCATAAAGACACACATATAGATGCATGTTCTTGTCTGATTCATCTTTAATTTTGTTTATTCTTTTCTATATGAAGTAGATAAACTATATCAATAAACAATAGTTCAGATGAACCAAATGAGTATTGTGAGCCTTCACTTAATCGACACTGAAGCAGATTTACTAAACAACAGCTCATCTTCACCTGACAGCACTTCATAACACACACAAACGATATGAGAATGACAGATGGTCACAATTGCACACAGAAATAGAGTAGCACTGAATTCTAGCAATCTGAGCTCTGAGACGAATATGAAATGTACAGCATCTTTGTATTGCTTACCGCAAACAATAATTTCAACTCGTGTAAAAACCATGCTCCTAAATCAAATATATCAATATTGAAATCAGTTCTGTATCTCTGTCCAGTCTGCTCTCCGTATGTTTGTTTTCAAACTCACAAACATCACACATCAGCTGTTAGCCCCTCGTGAAAAATAAACATACCAAAATATATTTGAAATACATTTATTTTGTGCTAAGTGTACTACAGATACATTATACATATTTATGTACTTAATAAAAATACCCTGAAATGTGCTTTTGGTATACTAAACTGGTATACTTGAAGTCTGTTAATTTGGAACAACTAATTTTGTACTTAATGCACTTAAATTGTGCAGAAGTTGTCCAACTAAAGATATTGTCAGACTTTGTCTTCCTCTACCTTTGTCTCCTCACCCTTATATGGTTCTTCCTGTTCCCCATCATTAGTTGATTAGTCTTCGTCTGTGTCTTGATTGTGTCCCAGGTGTTTCCAGTTATGTCTCCCTTTATATAGTCGGTTCTGCCCCATGTTTGCGGTGGATTATTGTTAATGTCAGCGTGTCAATGTTCTTACCTGTGTTCCTGTGCCTCCTCCGTCTGTTCGACATTAAATACCCCGTTTGTTTCTATCCTCGTCTCCTCGTTCCTGGATCCCCGTGCAGCACCGTGACAGAATAATCCACCCTAAAATGACGATGGAATTCGCCGCCGGCGTTCTCGCCCTTATCCGGCGGGATCTCTCATTTGTGGAGTTCGCCGGGGAATTCTGCGGGCTGGCTTCGGTGACGGAGCTCCACGACGCGGCAATCCTCCATCTATTTCGGCTCGGGGCAAAGTACCAGCGCCCTATGGATCTCCCAGACACTACAGGATTGTGTTGGAGAGAGGGGATCTACCGGTGTCTGGGAAGTTACCGGTCCCGAGTCGAAACCAGCCCACGAGTGTCTCCGCTGGCCCCGTTCAGATCTTCTTCGTCTCCGCTGGTCCTGCGGAGCTCTTCTTCGCTGGTCCCGCCCAGCTCGTCTTCGTCTCGGCTGATTCCCGAGCGCCGCCGCGAGCCCACGCTTCCCGAGCGCCGCCGCGAGCCGGCGCTTCCCGAGCGCCGCCGAGATCCAGCGCCTGCTCCGAGACTGCGCCCTCCAGTGCCTGTTCCGAGACTGCGCCCTCTAGTGCCTGCTCCGAGACTGCGCCCTCCAGTGCCTGCTCCGAGACAGCGCCCTCCAGTGCCTGCACCTCGCCAGTGCCCTCCAGTGCCTGCACCTCGCCAGTGCCCTCCAGTGCCTGCACCTCGCCAGTGCCCTCCAGTGCCTGCACCTCGCCAGTGCCCTCCAGTGCCTGCACCTCGCCAGTGCCCTCCAGTGCCTGCACCTCGCCAGTGCCCTCCGGTGCCTGCACCTCGCCAGTGCCCTCCGGTGCCTGCACCTCGCCAGTGCCCTCCGGTGCCTGCACCTCGCCAGTGCCCTCCAGTGCCTGCACCTCGCCAGTGCCCTCCAGTGTCCTGCTCCTCGCCAGCGCCCTCCAGTGCCGGCTCCTCGTAAGTGCTCATCGATGCCTCCGCTGGTTCCGTCCAGCTCATCGATGCCTCCGCTGGTTCCGTCCAGCTCTTCAGAGCGCCAACGAGAGTCAGCGGCACCCGAGCGCCAACGAGAGTCAGCGGCACCCGAGCGCCAACGAGAGTCAGCGGCACCCGAGCGCCAACGAGAGTCAGCGCCACCCGAGCACCCACGAGAGCTTCCAGAGCCCCTGCTGGTCCCGTCCAGCTCTCCAGAGCCCCTGCTGGTCCTGTCCAGCTCACCTTGGCCCACCTTGGTGCCTCCTCCGTCTGTTCGACATTAAATACCCACGTTTGTTTCTATCCTCGTCTCCTCGTTCCTGGATCCCCGTGCAGCACCGTGACAGATATACTGAATATATTTGATTATGCTAAAGTGGAACTATTCCAAGCATACTTTAGATACACTTTAAATATCTTGCATTTAAAGACAGGTACTATTCAAAGATCATACAATCCTCAGCAATAGTGACATTAAAACACATTTTGATTGATTGTTAATTTTTTATCACATTTTCTTTAAACAAATATGTGAATATACTAACACTGGAAGTCAAACACAAGGAGGTCGATAAAACATCATCAGCTAATCGACAAATTGAAATTTAATTTCATCCTGAATTCTATTATTTTTCACATACGGAGGAACCAAAATATGGTATTCAAAATCGCAGTTGCTCGCCTTCAGTTTTTAGCTTTTTTGTTAATGACAGAATCCGATAACGTGTTCATATCAGAAGCATTTGAGATGCACGCAATTCAGAGTGGAAACAGAGCCAATGACTTGTTTTGAACAAATCGGTTGAGCGAATGAGTCAAATGAATGTGATTTGAACCGAGAGGAAACAACCAGCTATTTATACCAAATTTCTACTGTACAAATCAATTGAATTACTTTAATCACTTAAAAATCTATTCAAATCAATTTAAATCACTCCAAACATAAAGATATTCCTCATAATGCTGAACTCTAACACCCAACAGTATCTCTCTTCACTCTGTTTTTATATCTGCTGCCTTTACAGTGGGAAATACCACTTCTATATATTTTTAATTAGCGGTCAATAATTCAGGCCTGATGGGTTAGTGTGCAGTGATGGCTCTGAGAAATGTTCCCCTGAAGAAGTGAAGAGATGCAGCTCTCGGGTCTGTTTTTATCAGTCTGTCCTGCATCTCGCAGGACAAGCCATATGAACTGCTCAGGTCTCCATCGCTCATGTGTTCTTGCAGGGAATGAGGAGAGAGATGGGGAAAGAGAATATCAGTGAGAAAGTGTAAAACGCTGATTCAGTATGTGTGTCCAAGCCTGCAGGATTTCCCTGTGCGATGTCTGACTCCGAGACCCAGAGTTTCAGGTTATGTAGCAGAAGATGCTCAACAGACACAATCTGATTCCTCAATTTACTCTGACCTTTTCTGCTGATGTTTTTTGGAAGGTTTTTTAAAGGTTAATTATTCCATCATTTCCTGGCTTTGCTTGTCTTACATCATTAGACATTACCATCATTTATTCCATCTGAAAAAATAATGTCAAGATTTTCAGTGAATAAGCCAGTTTGGAAAGTCCCTTTGTAACTCCCTCTTCTGAGATGAAAGTGACATTAACCGTTCTAACAGGTTTCTTGTTTTAAAACGTTCCCATCAAAAATACAATATAAAGACCATAAAGCTCAGTTTATACCCAATCGCACAGATACACATCATGTCTCGATGCTTCTGTTGGCTTGTGATGACTCCTAGATTTAAAATCTGTAGGCCGTCTGAGTAGTTTTATCTATATATCTACAAGATGACCATTAACATTTAGTGCCGTAATAACAGAGCGCTGGGCTCGGACACAATTTACTGCCAGAGAGTCACAGATGGGTCAGTGAAATCAATAACGCTGAAAAATCCTGCAGGAAGGTGTTAACTTGACCTCTCAGAAAGCTGTCTGGAAAGGTGAAATTACTGCCAGATCCATCGTCACCTACAAACCCATGTGAGCAACAGGACGAGTGTGAAAGCATCTTAAATACACATATGAACCGAGTTTAATAATACTCAATACATGTTTTACTGCTGTGGACGTAAACAGAGATAAAACACAATGAGAAGGACTTGATAAAACATCATAAAGCATCCAGATCCTCAGACTAAATATATAAGTCTCGCACTGACCCCTCGGTTGATTACATTCTGTTTCACATTAAAACGTGACATTATTCAAGCACCAAACTGCCATCAGGGAGAGACGGTGTGTGTTTATAGATCCACCTTTGCTTATCTAGCTCTGGAAAACGTTACATCTCTTTAAAGAACTGAAAGTTTTCCCATTTTCTGTTTCAGTTTTTCCCTCCTTATATTCAGGTCAGTCAGATATTGCTGTTCGTGAATGGAAATGAAAGTTCAAGAGTAGCATGTTCATCTAATCCTGTCAAACACAGCACAAGAATTCTAATGAATCCTATAATTCAAATGAACATATAAACTAACAAAACATTGAATAATGTACATTAGAGCATCGCTGTGTTGTTTCTGCACAATTAAACTTTCTAGAACCTCCACCATCACAGTTACTAATTTTTTGCTTAACTTATTTATTTTTGTGTGAACTAATCAACCTAACACTTTAAACTGGGTATGGTAATGTTCTTCATTTTTAAGTCACTTTGGAAGAAAGTATCGGATAAATTAATAAACGTAAAAGTAATTTTGTGTGTGTAAATAATTACTCTTATGCATTCCCTTTCTAAAATGAAGTTTATTTAAGTGTGCTATTAGTATACTTCTTTTAAACTATAATAAGAAAGTATACTTTTAGTCTACTTTTTATGTACTTCTCAGAAATGGGCTTTATATACTTCTCAGAAATAAACTTAAAATGACATTTAAGTATATTTAAATTATACGTAGAAACAGTCTAAATATATTTGAACTTTACTTGTGCTCCTAGAATCTGTGGTTTCATTGTTATATGGTAGGGGGCGCTAGTACACATCTACCCTACAGAATTTCCAAAAAGACACATGTGAAGAAACCGAACCAACAGATGCTTTCACGTATAATCTAACACGATCATCAGACATAAAACAGCATCATAACTGTGTAATGTTATGAATACAATGTCACCAAGTAAAGGTAATAATGACTGTCAAGCTTTGGGGTGTTGATTGACTCCATCTACATTTTGATTATCATTCTGAATACAATTCATAGTCTTTTTCAGCTTTTTGTTCAAAATGTGGTTTATTTCTTTATCTTTCATTTATGAAACTTACCCACATTCAAGTGTTTAAAAAATAATGCATAAATCTAGAATACAATTTATTTGTTTAAAAGCAGATACTCTGTTCTTTCTTTTGATGTTTTGTATGTTCAGATATTTATATAACAAATATATACAAATTAATACCTAAATAGGGACATAGTAGTATACTTAAAGTATGACGTAAAATATTCTTAAAGAAAACTTGCCGTATAAAACTTCTAAACTAGTAGTTTACTGAGACTATACTTCTATAAGTACTGTAGGTATACTAAAAATGCTACTACAAGTATTTAATTAGTAAATTATCAGTATACATATAAGTTCATTTTTAGTATAGTTGCAGTACAAGCTAAAATATTTGATGTAAACTTGTTTTGTACTCAAAGTTTACTACTGTTGTATGTAAAAGTATACTTTTATATACCAGAAATGGTCCAATTTAGTCCCAAGGAGTATTGAAATAGTACACTTACAAGTATACTACTATTTGTACACTTACTATATAAAGTTTGCTTAAAAAATATACTTGAACTTTACTTAAGTATACTTAATAAAATAAACTTGAAGTATGCTACTTTTTGGTAAGGGTTTGTGTAATTTTTATACATATCAACAAAAATTCAGTACCTTTGTTGTCATTGTAGAATAGAAGAAGAATATAATTTTTTATTTGTCACATACACAATTATCCAGAGTATTACCAGCAGTGAAATGTGTTCTCTGCATTTAACCCATCTAGCAATCTGAGCTCTGAGACGAATATGAAATGTACAGCATCTTTGTATTGCTTACCGCAAACAATAATTTCAACTCGTGTAAAAACCAGGCTCCTAAATCAAATATATCAATATTGAAATCAGTTCTGTATCTCTGTCCAGTCTGCTCTCCGTATGTTTGTTTTCAAACTCACAAACATCACACATCAGCTATTAGCCCCTCGTGAAAAATAAACATACCACAATATATTTGAAATACATTTATTTTGTGCTAAGTGTACTACAGATACATTGTACTTAATAAAAATACCCTGAAATGTGCTTTTGGTATACTAAACTGGTATACTTGAAGTCTGTTAATTTGGAACAACTAATTTTGTACTTAATGCACTTAAATTGTGCAGAAGTTGTCCAACTAAAGATATTGTCAGACTTTGTCTTCCTCTACCTTTGTCTCCTCACCCTTATATGGTTCTTCCTGTTCCCCATCATTAGTTGATTAGTCTTCGTCTGTGTCTTGATTGTGTCCCAGGTGTTTCCAGTTATGTCTCCCTTTATATAGTCGGTTCTGCCCCATGTTTGCGGTGGATTATTGTTAATGTCAGCGTGTCAATGTTCTTACCTGTGTTCCTGTGCCTCCTCCGTCTGTTCGACATTAAATACCCCGTTTGTTTCTATCCTCGTCTCCTCGTTCCTGGATCCCCGTGCAGCACCGTGACAGAATAATCCACCCTAAAACGACGATGGAATTCGCCGCCGGCGTTCTCGCCCTTATCCGGCGGGATCTCTCATTTGTGGAGTTCGCCGGGGAATTCTGCGGGCTGGCTTCGGTGACGGAGCTCCACGACGCGGCAATCCTCCATCTATTTCGGCTCGGGGCAAAGTACCAGTGCCCTATGGATCTCCCAGACACTACAGGATTGTGTTGGAGAGAGGGGATCTACCGGTGTCTGGGAAGTTACCGGTCCCGAGTCGAAACCAGCCCACGAGTGTCTCCGCTGGCCCCGTTCAGCTCTTCTTCGTCTCCGCTGGTCCTGCGGAGCTCTTCTTCGCTGGTCCCGCCCAGCTCGTCTTCGTCTCGGCTGATTCCCGAGCGCCGCCGCGAGCCCACGCTTCCCGAGCGCCGCCGCGAGCCCGCGCTTCCCGAGCGCCGCCGAGATCCAGTGCCTGTTCCGAGACTGCGCCCTCCAGTGCCTGTTCCGAGACTGCGCCCTCTAGTGCCTGCTCCGAGACTGCGCCCTCCAGTGCCTGCTCCGAGACAGCGCCCTCCAGTGCCTGCACCTCGCCAGTGCCCTCCAGTGCCTGCACCTCGCCAGTGCCCTCCAGTGCCTGCACCTCGCCAGCGCCCTCCAGTGCCTGCACCTCGCCAGTGCCCTCCAGTGCCTGCACCTCGCCAGTGCCCTCCAGTGCCTGCACCTCGCCAGTGCCCTCCGGTGCCTGCACCTCGCCAGTGCCCTCCGGTGCCTGCACCTCGCCAGTGCCCTCCGGTGCCTGCACCTCGCCAGTGCCCTCCAGTGCCTGCACCTCGCCAGTGCCCTCCAGTGCCTGCTCCTCGCCAGCGCCCTCCAGTGCCGGCTCCTCGTAAGTGCTCATCGATGCCTCCGCTGGTTCCGTCCAGCTCATCGATGCCTCCGCTGGTTCCGTCCAGCTCTTCAGAGCGCCAACGAGAGTCAGCGGCACCCGAGCGCCAACGAGAGTCAGCGGCACCCGAGCGCCAACGAGAGTCAGCGGCACCCGAGCGCCAACGAGAGTCAGCGCCACCCGAGCACCCACGAGAGCTTCCAGAGCCCCTGCTGGTCCCGTCCAGCTCTCCAGAGCCCCTGCTGGTCCTGTCCAGCTCACCTTGGCCCACCTTGGTGCCTCCTCCGTCTGTTCGACATTAAATACCCCGTTTGTTTCTATCCTCGTCTCCTCGTTCCTGGATCCCCGTGCAGCACCGTGACAGATATACTGAATATATTTGATTATGCTAAAGTGGAACTATTCCAAGCATACTTTAGATACACTTTAAATATCTTGCATTTAAAGACAGGTACTATTCAAAGATCATACAATCCTCAGCAATAGTGACATTAAAACACATTTTGATTGATTGTTAATTTTTTATCACATTTTCTTTAAACAAATATGTGAATATACTAACACTGGAAGTCAAGCACAAGGAGGTCGATAAAACATCATCAGCTAATCGACAAATTGAAGTTTAATTTCATCCTGAATTCTATTATTTTTCACATACGGAGGGACCAAAATATGGTATTCAAAATCGCAGTTGCTCGCCTTCAGTTTTTAGCTTTTTTGTTAATGACAGAATCCGATAACGTGTTCATATCAGAAGCATTTGAGATGCACGCAATTCAGAGTGGAAACAGAGCCAATGACTTGTTTTGAACAAATCGGTTGAGCGAATGAGTCAAATGAATGTGATTTGAACCGAGAGGAAACAACCAGCTATTTATACCAAATTTCTACTGTAACAATCAATTTAATTACTTGAATCACTTAAAAATCTATTCAAATCAATTTAAATCACTCCAAACATAAAGATATTCCTCATAATGCTGAACTCTAACACCCAACAGTATCTCTCTTCACTCTGTTTTTATATCTGCTGCCTTTACAGTGGGAAATACCACTTCTATATATTTTTAATTAGCGGTCAATAATTCAGGCCTGATGGGTTAGTGTGCAGTGATGGCTCTGAGAAATGTTCCCCTGAAGAAGTGAAGAGATGCAGCTCTCGGGTCTGTTTTTATCAGTCTGTCCTGCATCTCGCAGGACAAGCCATATGAACTGCTCAGGTCTCCATCGCTCATGTGTTCTCGCAGGGAATGAGGAGAGAGATGGGGAAAGAGAATATCAGTGAGAAAGTGTAAAACGCTGATTCAGTATGTGTGTCCAAGCCTGCAGGATTTCCCTGTGCGATGTCTGACTCCGAGACCCAGAGTTTCAGGTTATGTAGCAGAAGATGCTCAACAGACACAATCTGATTCCTCAATTTACGCTGACCTTTTCTGCTGATGTTTTTTGGAAGGTTTTTTAAAGGTTAATTCTTCCATCATTTCCTGGCTTTGCTTGTCTTACATCATTAGACATTACCATCATTTATTCCATCTGAAAAAATAATGTCAAGATTTTCAGTGAATAAGCCAGTTTGGAAAGTCCCTTTGTAACTCCCTCTTCTGAGATGAAAGTGACATTAACCGTTCTAACAGGTTTCTTGTTTTAAAACGTTCCCATCAAAAATACAATATAAAGACCATAAAGCTCAGTTTATACCCAATCGCACAGATACACATCATGTCTCGATGCTTCTGTTGGCTTGTGATGACTCCTAGATTTAAAATCTGTAGGCCGTCTGAGTAGTTTTATCTATATATCTACAAGATGACCATTAACATTTAGTGCCGTGATAACAGAGCGCTGGGCTCGGACACAATTTACTGCCAGAGAGTCACAGATGGGTCAGTGAAATCAATAACGCTGAAAAATCCTGCAGGAAGGTGTTAACTTGACCTCTCAGAAAGCCGTCTGGAAAGGTGAAATTACTGCCAGATCCATCGTCACCTACAAACCCATGTGAGCAACAGGATGAGTGTGAAAGCATCTTAAATACACATATGAACCGAGTTTAATAATACTCAATACATGTTTTACTGCTGTGGACGTAAACAGAGATAAAACACAATGAGAAGGACTTGATAAAACATCATAAAGCATCCAGATCCTCAGACGAAATATATGTCTCGCACTGACCCCTCGGTTGATTACATTCTGTTTCACATTAAAACGTGACATTATTCAAGCACCAAACTGCCATCAGGGAGAGACGGTGTGTGTTTATAGATCCACCTTTGCTTATCTAGCTCTGGAAAACGTTACATCTCTTTAAAGAACTGAAAGTTTTCCCATTTTCTGTTTCAGTTTTTCCCTCCTTATATTCAGGTCAGTCAGTTATTGCTGTTCGTGAATGGAAATGACAGTTCAAGAGTAGCATGTTCATCTAATCCTGTCAAACACAGCACAAGAATTCTAATGAATCCTATAATTCAAATGAACATATAAACTAACAAAACATTGAATAATGTACATTAGAGCATCGCTGGGTTGTTTCTGCACAATTAAACTTTCTAGAACCTCCACCATCACAGTTACTCATTTTTTGCTTAACTTATTTATTTTTGTGTGAACTAATCAACCTAACACTTTAAACTGGGTATGGTAATGTTCTTCCTTTTTAAGTCACTTTGGAAGAAAGTATTGGATAAATTAATAAACGTAAAAGTAATTTTGTGTGTGTAAATAATTACTCTTATGCATTCCCTTTCTAAAATGAAGTTTATTTAAGTGTGCTATTAGTATACTTTTTTTAAACTATAATAAGAAAGTATACTTTTAGTCTACTTTTTATGTACTTCTCAGAAATGGGCTTTATATACTTCTCAGAAATAAACTTAAAATGACATTTAAGTATATTTAAATTATACGTAGAAACAGTCTAAATATATTTGAACTTTACTTGTGCTCCTAGAATCTGTGGTTTCATTGTTATATGGTAGGGGGCGCTAGTACACATCTACCCTACAGAATTTCCAAAAAGACACATGTGAAGAAACCGAACCAACAGATGCTTTCACGTATAATCTAACACGATCATCAGACATAAAACAGCATCATAACTGTGTAATGTTATGAATACAATGTCACCAAGTAAAGGTAATAATGACTGTCATGCTTTGGGGTGTTGATTGACTCCATCTACATTTTGATTATCATTCTGAATACAATTCATAGTCTTTTTCAGCTTTTTGTTCAAAATGTGGTTTATTTCTTTATCTTTCATTTATGAAACTTACCCACTTTCAAGTGTTTAAAAAATAATGCATAAATCTAGAATACAATTTAATTGTTTAAAAGCAGATACTCTGTTCTTTCTTTTGATGTTTTGTATGTTCAGATATGTATATAACAAATATATACAAATGAATCCCTAAATAGGGACATAGTAGTATTACATTTACATTTATCAGACGCTTTTATCCAAAGCAACTTACATTGCATTCAAGTTTCAGCTCTTGCTTTCCCTGGGAATCGAACCCATGATCTTGGCGTTGCTAGCGCCATGCTCTACCAGTTGAGCTACAGGAAAGCTAGTATACTTAAAGTATGACGTAAAGTACACTTAAAGAAAACTTGCCGTATAAAACTTCTAAACTAGTAGTTTACTGAGACTATACTTCTATAAGTACTGTAGGTATACTAAAAATGCTACTACAAGTATTTAATTAGTAAATTATCAGTATACATATAAGTTCATTTTTAGTATAGTTGCAGTACAAGCTAAAAACTTTGATGTAAACTTGTTTTGTACTGAAAGTTTACTACTGTTGTATGTAAAAGTATACTTTTATATACCAGAAAGTGGTCAAATTTAGTCCCAATGAGTATTGAAATATTGAAATACACTTACAAGTATACTACTATTTGTACACTTACTATATAAAGTTTGCTTAAAAATATACTTGAACTTTACTTAAGTATACTTAATAAAATAAACTTGAAGTATGCTACTTTTTGGTAAGGGTTTGTGTAATTTTTATACATATCAACAAAAATTCAGTACCTTTGTTGTCATTGTAGAATAGAAGAAGAATATAATTTTTTATTTGTCACATACACAATTATCCAGAGTATTACCAGCAGTGAAATGTGTTCTCTGCATTTAACCCATCCGAGTGCACACACACTTGGAGCAGTGGGCAGCCAACGCTGCGGCACCCAGGGAGCAGTTGGGGGTTCGGTGCCTTGCTCAAGGGTCTCACCTCAGTCGTGGACCATTCCTGCCGGAGCCGAGATTCAAACCCACAACCTCGGGTTACGAGTCCGACGCTCTATCCATTAGGCCACCACGGCCATATTTAATATTCTTCTATTCATTCTTCTTTGAAATGGTTAGGGTTAGGTTAGGTTCTTTCTGAGGCCAGAAAAAGACAGAAAAAAATAGATATTTTTGCTCTTTATCTATATTGATATTGTCATGTGTCATGAGCTTTCATATTTCATATTGCTCCAAAAGTAACATCTGATCTTCTGTCGCTCCTGCTGTCTCACTCACACAAGAGGTTTCATTTTGATTTAAACACAATCCCTCTTTCAAAACGAGAAGTAATGCCTATTTATTTTTCTAAATTCACTTTTTTAAGTTTCATTAACTTAATTGAGTAAAATGTTTGGCATGTCTAACCTCCAACGGGACTTTAAAATGACGAATTATGTGTAGAAATCAAACAGCTCAATGTAACGGTACTCCAGTTTACTGAAGCATTGCAGTGTTCTGACCAGCAGCATTCGATATGGACTGAAATCACAGCTGCGGTGTGTGTTTGTGAGAGAAATTCTGGTCTAGGCTAAAAACCCTGGCCCAGACGACTGGCATCAACGGTGCCTATGCAAATAAAACTGACTTGATGACAGTCATGCAGACTGGCGTCCTGTTACCACAGAGACACAAGTGTGTTTTACCTGCCATCTGTTGCACAGCTGCTAACTGTAAATCCTGAAGTGCTCGAGCTCCCAGGCCCCTGAGAGCTCATGATACTGACAGGTGTTTTTATGCTAATGAGATGTGCAGTAACCAGGGCTGGCGTCTGTGGGGCTGTGCATGCTTTCCAGAGCACATGAGCAGATGCTGATGTCCGGCCGTGAGGATGCCACTCTCAGCCACTCTAATCAGAGAACATGGGATCAGGGGCCGGATTCACGAAAATCTTCTTAAGAAATAAGTTAAGAAATGTCTTAAGATAGATTCCACGAAGTTCGTAAGAATGTTCTTAAGTGCAATTCTTGAAAAATTCTTAATAAGTTCTCAATTATATTCTTAAGAACATCTTGTTTTTTTTCTTAAGAAGAAAATAAGAATGAAAAATGTCTTTATCTGAGTGAATAAATGACGCACTGATAAACTCACCCTTTATTGTCTTTTTGCGCTTCCTGCATATTACCCTCGTAATCATAATCAGCACGTACACTCTTTTTAGTCGCGTGCTCAGCTTCACGTTTTTAATGTGGCGTGTTTTTGAACAGTCTGTCTTGAGCTGTAGCGATATGTTTTCGGTTGAGCTAAAAAATAAAGATGGCATCTGAAAGTAGCATTTGGTGGTTAGCTTGTGTATAAATTCATATTTCTGACTAACTTTTTGCACTTTTGGGGTTATTTCTAGCGAGAAACCAGTGTTGTAGTAATTAAATATGAATTTAGTTATCACCAAAACTCGTTCTATATTGTTGTAGATCATTAAACCGTCACGCTGTCTGAACTCAGTTTCGCGAGGTGTTTCCGTGCTAAAGCGCTGCTTTAAAAGTCATTGCCTGTACGTTTTCGGATGCAGCCTCTGTCGTATTTATAAGCTAAAATAAATCGTCCAATTAAAGCTCCCTATCTGACTCCTTTTTGTAGAGTTGCTACTGAGTTTTGAAGTCAGCTAAAAGTAGCGTCACACATAGGCTAATCATGACCGATCATTGTTTACATTAGCATCCCTGTCACTCCAGAAAACTCGTGCACATCCCTATTAATAGTCCTACTGTGTAGCCTATTGTATTTAGTGCTTAAATATAACAATTAATTTGAAATAGCCCAATACATTTATTAAATCATTCTTACTGGTTGGGATTTAAGACAAGTCTGGGGCGGTCCTAAATTTAAGAAGTTATTTACGATGATTTTTAAGAAGATTCTTTTCAAGAATATGAATTCTTCGTAAGTTTTGTCTTAAGAAAAAAATTATGAAAAAAGATAAGAATATTCTTTAGAATATTTTTTGGGAATACAAAATATTCTTAACTTTTTTCTTAAGTTAAAAAATAAGAAGAAAATGGCAGTTAAGAAGAAATTTCTTCTTAAGAATGTTTCGTGAATCCGGCCCCAGGTTTGGAGCAGAATGTAGAGAAGCTGTTCCCACTGCTACTCTGCTGATGAGATGAGAGATGATTTGTATAATGTGAGGCAGATCTGTGTTTCAGCTTCTGTTCTGAGCGCAGGGTGGGTTGGGATGTTCTGCCGTTTGTTTTTTCTCCTTGAAGGTTATTTGTAGCATCCGTGCGATCAATACCTCTATTCCCTGAGCCGGTGACCGCTGTGATGTCCACTGGTGTACAGCGAGAGAGCACCCGATTCGATTCTGGACCTCAGTGTTTTTTTGTTCCAGCCAGTAAAGCTGCTTCATTGACATCAAGAGAGAAGCTATTTATAGCTTCGTTAGCATCGAGTCAGAGTACAACGGCTAAGAGTGAATGATTTAGTGTGAACAGAACCTATGCACAATCATTGTGGTCTTTCAGATACACATTTCATCAATGATTCGTCTCTATATTCTGAATTTGCATTAAATTTGGGTATGATGCATGAGTACTCGAGGCAGTAAAATCATACTGCTAAATGCTCTAATTCAATCAGTCACATCGACCTAACCCTATTCCTTAAGAAGTCGCACAAACGGGGCCAACCGTATTACAAGTATTACTTCTGTTTAAGTCTGTTGAAAGAAAAACATATAAATACAATACAGCTGCAAGTATAGCATCAAAAACACAGCAGACACATGCATTTAACCACCTGCTAGTCTTTTTTGTTTTTATTTTTTAATTCATTTTTATAAAAAAAGAAATATCTTATCTGAATGGTATGATATTTGGTTGACTTTTGTTGTTCCTGGGAAAAAAAGAATGAATGGTCATACATGTATTCTTGGAGGACTAAAATGAACAAACTGGAAACACATAAAATACATATTTTTTAAGCGTACAATCTACAAATCAGCTATGATCCAGATCCAAAAATCGCACGGCGAAAAAGGGGTTAAACTCTTAAACATCAACACTAAAACACACACAGTGTCTAACTGAGATCAAATACTCAGACTCAATGATACAGAAAACATAAAATTTGAACAAAACTAAACTTTGACAAAATGTAGTCTTTGATAATGGATAAATGACACTTTTATTAATTACAATGTTTTAAATATAGCCTATTTTCAATGTTTCTCCTACAGCCTCATTTAAATGATGTAAGTTTATTTAAAATATTTTTATTGTTGCATTATTTGATTTTAATCTGATTATTCACTTTTGCACAGAGTTCTTTCCATTCCAGGGCAAATGTTATTTCTATCTCATATGGTCTATGTTTGCTCTTTGATTCACAAACATGATGGTCTTGTGATTGGAGGAAAGTCTTCTCATGAGGTTGTGTTTTCCCTCTAGTGGAGGTCAGACTAGAAGAATACAGAATGTAATCAGGATTTGTGCTTCTTAAACTTGAGTTCAGTTGTGTTTCATTAGCTAGCGTATTTCCAGGTCACTTCTCTGGGCTTTGGGCGGCTGTTCTGACCCTCTGCATCGGGTGACTCAGCCATGAGTGTACATTCGGCCTTCCCTTTTGTTTTTCTTATTCTCTTGAATATTTGACCTCATTCATTTGTCTTGTTAATCGAGTTTGGCAGTATTTGTCCTGCGGGGAAATCTGGACAGATCTATTTAAATGCATCTATCTGAGCTGCTGTAACCCATGCTCTAATCTCATTTGCCATTTCAGCACTCGCTGTATGATGAGATACATGTTAATGTTGGACATATTCGTCGAGTGTTGTGGGTCACCGTTGGTCTCGAATCACAGCTGCGTGTGTGAACCCAGCGTGTGTGTGTGTGTGGATTAAAATGCCACGAGGTGCTAGCAGCTCCTTATCAGTCTCTGAGCAGACAAGAGCTGTTCTTATTGATTTATTTTCACCTGATCGGGAGGCCAAGAGTGACATATCACAAGTGTGTGTGAGAGAGGAACGGGAGGTGAATTATTTTATTTTGACTCCTATTACACTATATAGCAGCTGAGAGAATGGGAGCCGCAGTTCTAGTTTTGTTGACTAAAGGTGCTGTTCTGTGGTGTCCTTCAGAATAAAACAGCTTAAATTTTAAAATTCAAAATCGTATTGTTATGAACTATATTCTTCTGATTTAATAAATTGTTGGCTGCCCAAAAAGAACAACAAATCATTCTACAGCAGACCACACGAAATTAACACAAATCACCTCAGCACATGGAAGAGGGAACACAGACACTATGAAGCTGCTGAGATAAGTTAATGAGATGACACTTCACTCAAGCAGGGTTCTGGTGAAATATCTGTCCTTTATCTGCTCTGATCTGACATCTAAACCCCCTCAACACAGAAGGTTCAGTTTATACGAGTTCTTCCATTGGCTGCGCTTTCATCCCAAAGGTCTCAATCCAGAACTTTGATTGTATTTGTTTATATTAGTGCTGTCATACAATTAATCGCATTCAAAATAAAAAAATTGGTTTAACATAATATATCTGTGTGTACTGTGTATATTTATTATGTATAAATAAAGTTTTAAATATATTAATAAAAATAAATATTTACATGCATTTACATGTATGTTTATATTTATATAATTTATATTACAGATAAATATATTTAATATACAAACAACATATTTGTATTAAATATATGAATATAGACATAAATATACACAGAGCACGCACATACATTGTGTAAACAATTAATTAATTTATTTGTATTTTTGGATGCAATTAATTTTTTGGCATCACTGGTTTAAATCTAATGTGTAAATTTAATTTCTATCATCAATTTATTGGTGATAAATTGGTGACTGGATGGATTCCTATTATATGTAGTCAATTTAGATATTTAAGTTATGCATTAAAAAACGGTCAGTTCTGAGAGGATCTTTGGATTCCACACCTTCACTTTGTCATCTTGTAGCTTTTCTTCTCTCTGCATTTTCTGTTTGGAGTGTTCCCCAGTGAATTGTCAAGTTTGGGCATCCAAGGGCTGTCTTCTGGACATTTCTGCTCTAAATACATTATTTGGTGGTGATGTTTATTATATTTTGTTTGTTTGTTTCAGCATATTTTTGCATGTACACATCTCCGCGCACATCATGTGCAGCTGGTATTTTTAGTATTTCCTGTTTTTGACATGTTTGAACCTCTCTGACTCTCACCCTTATGTTTCTACACAAACACAAATTACACTAGAGGAAAACAGGAAATAATAGTGGAGATGGACATGATGAACACTCGCCAGATATCTTGCTGACAACATCAGTAGGAAAAAATCAATGTAAAACAAATATGACCCTGGAGCACAAAACTAGTCTTAAGTCCCTGGGGTATATTTGTAGCAATAGCCAAAAATACACGGTATGGGTCAAAATTATTGTTTTCTTTGTGAGCCAAAAATTATTAAGTATCAGTAATTAAGTAAATATCATATTTCATTAAGATATTTAGTAAATGTAATACTGTAAATATATAAAAACATAATTCTTGATTAGTATTATGTATTGCTAAGAACTTCATTTGGACAACTTTAAAGGAGATTTTCTCAATATGTAGATTTTTTGCACCCTCAGATTCCAGATTTTCAAATATTTGTATTTGTATCAGCCAATATTATCCTATCCTAACAAACCATACATCAATGGAAAGCTTATTTATTCAGCTTTACGATGATGTATAAATCTCAATTTTGAAAGAAATTTACCCTTATGACTGATTTTGTGGTCCAGGGTCTAAAATGATCCATCTAAAAAAAAAAAAACAGTACTCACAGATGAATCTAAGACTGACAGGAAACAAACATAACGCAGTGATGCTTCTCCCGATTACTGAATCCTAATGATTTTATCAATTTTTCTTTAACACACTGACCAACACAAACAGACTGTCCACACAGGGGAGCGACCTGTTGTATAAAACACCATCCTCTGTTAAAACTGCTGATAATGCTCCAGTCTTACTGTAAGAATGCAGAGACATTGCTTCACCATCTCGATGGCATCAGTTAAATGTCAAACACCTCTGCTGCTTTCGGACAATCTCCAATCAGCGTGCGTTAAAGAATGAGAAGCACAGCACCGAGCAGATGCTGGCATGTGGACGAGAGCTGTGAAAATGCCCTCACGCAAATGCCAAGCCATCACTCAACATCTGAGAGGTGAAAATCAGATTGAAAGTCCTGTTCCACATCACTGTTGGTGAACGTGTCGAGTTATGGACACAGTCATAGTCAGAAACCTGGCTAAAACCAGATGAATACATTATTTTAAATGAGTCTGGCCCCAAAGATTACTGTTATAAAAATGAGCCACGTCCAAAAGGCAAAGGGGTTTGCTACAAAGGGGAGTTGCTACAATTTATAGCAATATTCTTAGTATTTCTCAGAAGACAGGCTTTAAGGATAACTCCTTTGAAGTAATGGTGCTTCATATAACATTATCTAGAGAAAAAAGTATTAATGATAAATACCACATGATGTTTGTACTGGTTACTGTATACAGGCCACCAGGGCACCATACAGACTTTATTATTTATGAATTTGGTGATTTTCTATCAGAGTTAGTGCTGGCTGCAGATAAAGATGCATTAGGATCAGCATTCATAGACATTTTGAACTCTATCGGGGTTAGAAAACACGTGTCAGGACCTACTCTTTGTCAAAATCATACTCTAGATTTAATAGTGTCACTTTAATTGATGTTAATGGTGTTGAAAATCTGCAGCAAAAACTATGATTTTTCAGATCATTATATGTTCTTGTGTAATCTCCATTTAGCTAAAGCTGTAAATTCAACTCCTTGTTACCATAACCATAACTTCTATCACAAAAGACTGCTTTGTAAGTAATCTCCTGATTTATCTCAATTCCTCAGCACATCCAACAGCACAGAAAAACGATGATGTAACAGAAAATATGAACTCTCTCTTTTTTCAGAAGTCTAGAAGTCTTGAAGTTGTCTAGCACTTTAGATATAGTTGCTCCTTTACGCTAAAGGAAGAATAAGGAAAAGTGTCCAACACCGTGGTATAATGAGCACACTCGCGCCCTAAAGAGAGCAGACTGGAAATGGAGTGCAGTTGGAGGAAAACAAAACCAGAGGTATTTTGTATTGCTTGGCGGGAAAGTACCCTATCCTGCAGAAAAGCATTAAAAACTGCTAGATCTGATTACTTTTCCTCTCTTTTAGAAGAAAATAAACATAACCCCAGGTATTTATTCAATACAGTGGCAAAATAACAAAAATAATAAAGCACCAACAGGTGTTGACATTTCCCAACAGCACAGCAGTAATGACTTCATGAACTATTTTACTTCCAAAATCGATACAAATTGTAACCATGCAGCCGTTAGCTACAGTATCACATCAAATAGTGCACTATAGATCATCTGAGGAACAATTCCACTCGTTCTCTACTATAGGAGAGGTTGAATTGTATAAATTTGTAAAATCAGCTAAACCAACAACATACAAACAAATTAAGCTCGGATGAGCTTTATTTGTCACATACACAATTATACAGAGTATAATGAGGAGTGAAATGTGTTCTCTGCATTTAACCCATCCAAGTGTACACACTTGGAGCAGTGGGCAGCCGACTGTGCAGCGCCCGGGGAGCAGTCGTGGACTTCCTGTCGGAGCCGGGATTTGAACCCACAACCTTGGGTTACCTCGGGTTTCAAGTCCAATGCTCTATCCATTAGGCCAACGACTGCCCATAACAACATAATACCCTATTCCATTTAAACTACTAAAAGAGGTGCTTCCAGAAGACATAGATCTTCTTTTGGATATTATTAATTCGTCATTGTCATTAGGGTATGTCCCCAAAACCTTTAAATTGGCTGTTGTTAAGCCTCTCAATAAAAAAACACTTGCCCCAAATATTAGTTAATTACAGACCTCTCGCTCCATTTTCTGTCAAAGATAAGAAAATGCAATAACCCACAATATATCCTTTGGAGAAAAAAAATTATATGAGTTCCAGTCAGGATTTAGAATCTCATATACCGAGATCTGCTCTCTCCTGCCCTACACCTAAAATCCATGCCATTGTAATTGTAAAAAAGTAACATCATTGATTCTTTGAAATTACATATGGTACAACATGGTTGACCCAACCAGATTTAAGAAAAGAAGTTTTAAATGAGAGAAAGTGGACAAAAGGGGACGCTTAACCCCTAGATTCCTATCAAAAGATACAGTATGTAAAAAGAATAAAAACAAGATCCCAGAAGCCTATTTGTTCCAATTCTAAAGATATTATAACAAGGACCATTCGGGTTGTTGATTTCTGGTCATGCCAAAGTTTGATTCCGGAGACATTGAAACATACCGTAAAACTTTGTTAGTTATTATAAAAGCGTATTTACACCGATCTTAATTCCTAATTCTTTAGAATTATGGTTAAGTTGATTTGATCTAACATGAAACTTAATTAATTTTAATACTTGTAATGATTTACGTTAATTCTATCTAATGCGGAAAGTCTTTCTCCTACAATTAGTGATCTAATTTCGAACTGACACATTTTAGAGGAATAAGGATCTTGCTGTGCCTGAGTTCGGACGGTATTCCGTCCGGAAGGTAATGAGGGATCACGTGTTGATTGGGTATGCAATACATGCTAATTTCTTTAACAAATTTGAACCAACCAAAGCTATACTATGATATATGTCTACTAAAAACTGATACCAAATTCCTTTACTAATAAACATTAACGGTTCATGGTGCCCATAGGGCATTGTATCCATTGTACTTGATTTCGGCAAATCTTATATGTACATATTACCGTGCTATGAGGGTCTGATAGATTTTCCGTAGTTTGAAAAAGACCTGTGAGATTAGTTCCATGGTGAAGGGTAATGTTTGAAAAGCTGATAAGAATATCATCTTACTCCTGTTTTACTGCTGAGACACTTAAACCAGGCTTTATTCAGAGCAAGAAATAACGGTAATAATATAAAAGAATGTTCCATTTAATTCTTGTTGTGAAAAGGAAAGATCGTAACACGCAAAGCCCTTCACCCGCGGAACGACTGCCGTCATTGGATCGTTCCAGCCGGGTCCTTTCTTACAGTGGTGACCCCGAGGACGTGATCTCGCAAAGACGAGAACGTGATTCTCGCAGAGACTAATACGTCATTCCATACTAGAAAATGCAATAATCCTCACAATTATATTCCTTCTTGGAGAAAAAAAATATATATGAGGATTTCCAGTCAGGATTTAGACAATCTCATAGTACTGAGACTGCTCTCATTAGAGTGACAAATGACCTGATCTTATCATCCGATCGTGGTTGTAACTCTCTATTAGTGCTACTGGATCTTAGCTCTGCGTTTGACACTATCGATCACAACATTCTTTTGAATAGATTTGAAAACTTTGTTGGCATTAGTGGAAGTGCATTAGCATGGTTCAAATCGTACTTATCTGACCGCCATCAATTCGTAGCAATGAATGAAAAAGTATCATATCGATCACAAATGCAGTATGAAAGGCTCAGTGCTAGGACCATTACTTTTCAGACTTTACATGTTAGCCTTGGGAAATATCATCAGGGATCACAGTGTTGGCTTTTACTGTTATGCTGATGATACTCAGCTCCATATTTGTTCACGGCCAAATTTGAAACATACTAAATTAAAAACTTATGGAATGCACAATCGATATAAAAAAACTGGATGACGAGTAATTTCTTACTGCTAAATTCTGAAGAAAACAGGTGTTAATTATCGGACCTAAAACCCCCACAAGTAAAAACCTAGAACACTGTCTAACACTTGATGGATGCTCTCTCGATTCTTCATCATCAGTCAGGAACCTAGGTGAGCTATTTGATAGCAATCTCTCCTTTGACAGCCACGTTTCTAGAATTTGTAAAACTGTATGTTTAAAATGGTAAAAATATATCTCTGCTGCCCTCAGGAAGACGTCCCCGCAGCATCCGATCCCGCACTAGCCAACTGAGGGATAGCTTTTCCCCTCAGGCTATTAGGCAAATGAACAGCAAAAACTAATACACCCTACAGCACACTCCCACTTTACGATATGCCATGCACTGCACTTTAACACAGGTCAACTGGACTACATGCACACACTGCACTAACACAACAACCTATCTGCTACCACTGGATACCATGCAATGCACATCCATGACATTGTGTATCCGGCCTATGTAAAATCTGCTGCACCTTCGCATATTGTGTGTGTATATATGTGTACATAATGTAGAATGTGTACATACTGTATATTGATAACTGTAAGTATGTCTTAAAAAATCCACTGTGTGTACTTAGTATATGTATGTGTATTCTGCACATTGTCTTCTGTATAAGTCTGTAAGTATGTACTGTCTATATGTAAATTGTTTCTGCACTGTCTGGAGCACGCTCTCAAGAATTTCACTCACCAAGGCACGTCTGCTGTGGTGATGTGACAATAAAAGTGATTTGATTTGATTTGAAATCTTGTTAATTATGTATAACGCCCTGAATAATTTAGCTCCTCAGTACTTGAGCAAGCTCTTATCGCATTATAGTCCTCCACGTCCACTACGATCTCAAAACTCTGGCCATTTGATAGTACCTAGAATATAAAAATCAACTGCCGGCGGAAGATCCTTTTTCTATTTAGCACTGCAAACTCTAGAACAATCTACCGAACACGGTTCAGGAGGCAGACACACTCTGTCAGTTTAAATCTAGATTAAAGACCCATCTCTTTAACCTGGCGTACACTTAATACACTAATATGCTTCTAATGTTCAAATCCGTTAAAGGATTGTTAGGCTGAATTAATTGGGTCAACCGGTAACACTTCCATTGACACACTATGTACTTGTTGCATCGTAAGAAGATTGAAATCTATGCTAATTTTAGTCTGTTTCTTTCTTATTCCGAGGTCACCATAGCCACCCAATCCAGTCCGTATCCAGCCCAGATGGTCACTGTAGTCACCAGATCCAGTCTGTTTCCAGATCAGTTAGTGGATCAGCACCTAGAGACGACCTCTGCAGCCCCTACAGCCCTGAACGTCAGCGGAGTTCTGGACACCTAGATGAGCTCCAGAGACAGATCCCCAGTGAGGACCACGTCAAACCCCCGATGTCTCACACCTAAATCAGACAGAGAAATACTACAGCTTGCACGGACAGACAGGCAGACAGAGATATTTTATTAATCACATCATCATCTCTTCGACTTGCACCTTTGATACCAACCCTTGAACTCAGAGCCATCGGCTTTGATGTTGAATATGTTCGACATCCTCTTCTGTTCTTCTGCTCTCTTTGGTTGATGTTATGTTTTGTCAATGTATCTTGCAAATCACAAATTCACATGCTTTCACACATGCATGCAGTGCATGCACATAATACATATGGAAGCGTGGCTTTCTTGTGTTGAACATTTTGTTCATGGTTTATTACCACAAACACTCTTCATGTGTCATCAGCTTTTGCTCAGGGAGGCATTTTCTGATTTAATTAAATGTTATATTTGCCATAAAAATACTGTCTGTCCATTTGTAGATGCTCCAGAGATGCAGAGCAAGTGCAGTGTGTTTCTTCCTGCAGGATGAATCCGGATTGGAGAACATGACTGTGAGCTCAGATCTTCTCAGTGTGAAGTCTGAACCCTGTGTCATCCCTCCGTTAGGCCAGTGTTAATTTCGTAGACGAAAATGCAGATGAAAAATATTCATCAACAAACCTTTTTTCTGTGACTAAGACGAGACGTTGACAAGCTAAAACTAATATCTGATGATTAAAACTATGACGAAATGTATGCCGCGTCTTCGTTAACAAGACGAGACGGGACTAAAATGTTATTTGAGGACTACCGGACATTCAAAATATATCCTATAGGCTAAATTAACTGTCTTGTCTTTCAGAATGTGCATCTCTGTAACTGGATAAGGGGCGTTTGCATATCTAGTCTCAGTATGGCAGGCACAGTGGATGGATAGGATACCAAAACACGAACTAGTGATCTGAAACAATGGCCTCAGCACCCAATGGATTAGGGACTAGGTGACCAAGGCAAGGCAAGGCAAGGCAAGTTTATTTGTATAGCACATTTCATATACAGTGGTAATTCAAAGTGCTTTACATAAAAGAAAGTGAAATATTCATTCACAGCAATAAAAACAAGGAGTTAAAAATAATAAAATAAGGACATTTAAAATGATATAGAAATTGATTTAAAATGAAATTTAAAACAGTTAAATAGAAAAGGATTATACATAAAATAATGCAGTCAGTTAGGACCAGACATCCCATTTTTCCTATTTGAAAAATTGAAAAATAATGAAAAATATGAAAAATATTGGTCCTATTTGGTCAAATAGGACCAGACATCCCATTTTTCCCGGGAGTCACAATTTGTTGTCGATTAAAGTTGGGATAGACAGAATTGCACTGATAGAAGTGCTCTCTCTCGCGCACACTCCACTTCTTCAGTTCTCATACAGCGTGCGATCAGTTCTCAGGGCTCACTGCTCAAATACACACACAGCAGTCCAAAAGTCTATCATGTAGAGTATCTCATGTAAATACAGTCAGTTATGGCTTAAGTGAGCATAAACAGGTGGGTGAAAACGGAATGCATGTCAGATACATGCATACCTTCCGTCTTCAAGGGACAGCATTCCTAATTATCTGTGTCATAAATGTTAACCGACAAAAGATGTTAAATAAATGCATACTTGTAAAGTATACAGCCGAACAGGGAGAAGCCGATTAGTCACCAGAAGAAACGGACAGCAGCTTGTAAGTGTTCGTAATACTTGTTCATAGATCTGTTGTTTAAATTATATACTTGCTGCTAGGAAGGAATACTTCGTTTCCTACCTATTTTTAGTCAGAATTTTCGCTGAGGTTTATATTTTTGATTGCACTTACTGGTAATTATAATAATTTGCGCCTCCATTGCTCCTTGGGCAAGGTGTTAGTTTTGTCTCGAGCTATTAGCACTCTGTTGGTTTATTGGCTGGGCAAATCAGAAGCTGGTCACAGCAACTGTTAAAGTATTTAAACTGCTTGGTTGCTGCTTTAAGTTGGGAGAAGCCGATTAGTCACCAGAAGAAACGGACAGCAGCTTGTAAGTGTTCGTAATACTTGTTCATAGATCTGTTGTTTAAATTATATACTTGCTGCCAGGAAGGAATACTTCGTTTCTTACCTATTTTTAGTCTGAATTTTCTTTGAGGTTTATATTTTTTATTGCACTTACTGGTAATTATAATCATTTGCTCCTCTATTGCTCCTTGGGCAAGGTGTTAGTTTCGTCTCGAGCTATTAGCACTCTGTTAGTTTATTGGCTGGGCAAATCAGAAGCTGGTCACAGCAACTGTTAAAGTATTTAAACTGCTTGGTTGCTGCTTTAAGTTGGGAGAAGCCGATTAGTCACCAGAAGAAACGGACAGCAGCTTGTAAGTGTTCGTAATACTTATTCATAGATCTGTTGTTTAAATTATATACTTGCTGCTAGGAAGGAATACTTCGTTTCCTACCTATTTTTAGTCTGAATTTTCGTTGAGTTTATATTTTTGATTGCACTTACTGGTAATTATAATCATTTGCGCCTCCATTGCTCCTTGGGCAAGGTGTTAGTTTCGTCTCGAGCTATTAGCACTCTGTTAGTTTATTGGCTGGGCAAATCAGAAGCTGGTCACAGCTGTTTTCACTGTAGCCTATTAGACAGTGTATTTATTTGATGTCTGAGCGCTGACGCGGAAGCGTTCAGCCTGCTCGTGTGAAGACAGACGAGGGTAAAGACCGACGACTTTTTCCTGCGTGACTTTACCCGAGCAACGACACCGAGCAACACACTTAAGTATAATTTCTATCTTCCCTCACACACTCTCCTTTGCTATCCTCTATCATGTGTTTCGAAACCATTCCGGTTGTCTCTCGACCACGCTCTAACATCACACACAGATGGCAACGTAATCCTGCTAACCTATGCCCTATCTCTACATCTTCTACTACACATCTTTCTTTCTCCATGGCTCTCTGGAATTGTCAGTCAGCTGTCAACAAAGCAGACTTCATTTCCGCTTTTTCTTTACAATCCACACTCAGCATCTTGGGCTTGACTGAGACCTGGATTCGTCCAGAAGACTCAGCAACCCCAGCTGCTCTCTCTAACAATGTATCTTTCTCTCACACACCACGTCAGGCTGGCCGGGGTGGGGGCACTGGTCTGCTCATTTCAAATAATTGGAAATACTCAACCTACTCTCCCCTATGCAATTACAACTCATTTGAATCTCATGCGATTACTGTAATAGCTCCTATAAAACTCCAGATTGTGGTAATTTACCATCCACCCTGGCCAAATTATAGCCCCCTTCCTAGAGGAGCTGGATGGGTTGCTGTCCTCTTTCATGGAGGATTGCACTCCAATCTTAGTTTTTGGCGATTTCAACATTCATCTAGAAAAGCCTTATGCTACAGGCTTTCATTCACTCCTAGCTTCATTTGATCTCAAACGCCTTACCACTACTAGCACTCACAAATCAGGCAACCAACTTTATTTAATTTACACACGCGATTGTACTGCTGATAACATTCTGGTACAACAACTACATATCTCTGACCATTTCTTCATTAAATTTACATTACACTTTGCTACCCGGGTGCCACCAACCCCCTTACCAGTTACCTTTATACGAAACCTACACTCTCTTTCTCCCTCCCATTTTTCCTCTGTAGTATCCTCCTCTCTTCCCTCACCTACCCATTTCTCATCTCTGGATGTGAATGCAGCTACTGACACTTTATGCTCTACCTTAACCTCTTGTCTAGATGACATTTGTCCTCTCTCCTCCAGGCCAGCACGAACTGCCCCTTCTAACCCCTGGTTATCTGATGTTCTTCGTGAACATCGGACCAGACTCCGAGCAGCAGAGAGAAAATGGCAAAAATCAAACGATCCGTCGGACCTGAGTATGTATCAATCATTGCTTTCATCTTTCTCCGCAGAAGTCCACACTGCCAAATCGTCACATTTCCATAACAAGATCAACAGTGCTCCAGTAATCTGCGTAATCTCTTCAGAACCTTTAATTCTCTCCTCTGTCTCCATCCACCACCTCCCACCACTTCTATAACAGCTGATGACTTTGCAACTTTTTTTTACAGACAAAACTAAAACAATCAGTAGTCAGTAGACCTCCAACCAACTAGATCCACTGCTCAAACTCCAATCTTCTCCTTCTGTTCCCTCACTGAGGCGGAAGTATCCAAACTTCTCCTCTCCAGCCATCCTACAACATGTCCTCTAGACCCAATCCCCTCTCACCTTCTCCAAGCAATCTCTCCCACACTCTTACCAGCACTCACACACATTATCAACACATCTCTCCTCACAGGCATATTCCCCACTGCATTCAAGCAGGCTCGGGTTGCCCCACTGCTCAAAAAACCTATATTAAACACTTCTCTTATAGAAAACTACAGACCTGTCTCTCTCCTTCCATTCATAGATAAAACACTCGAACGAGTTGTCTTCAACCAGGTCTCATTGTTTCTTTCACAGAACAACAAACTGGATGCTAAACAGTCAGGTTTCAGGAGTGGCCATTCAACTGAGACTGCGCTACTCTCAGTCACTGAAGCCCTGCGAATTGCAAAAGCTGATTCCAAATCATCAGTCCTCATTCTGCTGGATCTGTCTGCCGCTTTTGACACTGTCAATCATCAGATCCTCCTGTCCACCCTCTCATCACTGGACATCACTGGGATTCCACTTTGCTGGTTTGAATCCTATCTCACTGGTCGGTCTTTCAAGGTGGCCTGGGGAGGGGAGGTATCCAAAGCACATCAATTGGTCACTGGGGTTCCCCAGGTCTCGGTTCTTGGACCCCTCCTCTTCTCCACATACACTACATCACTGGGTCCCATCATACAGGCACATGGCTTCTCCTACCGTTTTTACGCTGATGACACACAGCTCTATCTCTCATTTCGACCAGATGATGCAACAGTAGCTGTACGGATCTCAGGCTGCTTGGCAGACATCTCGGCATGGATGAAAGAACATCACCTACAGCTCAACCTGGCAAAGACTGAGCTTTTTGTCTTCCCTGCTACTCCAACTCTACAGCATGACTTCACAATTCAGTTAGGTTCATCAACAATTACCCCATCAGCTTCGGTCAGAAATCTTGGTGTAATCTTTGATGATCAGCTGACCTTCAAAGAGCACATTGCGAAGACTGCTCGATCTTGCAGGTTTGCACTTCACAACATCAGAAATATCAGGCCCTTTCTGACAGAGCATGCTGCACAACTTCTTGTCCAGGCCCTTGTCATTTCTAGGCTGGACTACTGCAATGCTCTTCTGGCTGGACTTCCATCAAACACAATCAAACCTCTACAAATGATTCAGAATGCAGCGGCACGACTGGTCTTTAACGAGCCCAAAAGAGCACATGTCACACCTCTCTTTGTCTCCTTGCACTGGCTACCAGTTGCAGCTCGCTTCCAGTTCAAGACACTGATGCTTACATATAAAACAACCACAGGGTCAGCACCCACCTACTTCCACTCACTATTACGAATCTACATCCCTTCCAGAAGTCTAAGATCTGCTAGTGAGCGACGCCTCGTGGCACCATTACAGAGAGGCTCAAAATCACTCTCCAGAACATTCTCGTTCACCATTCCTGGCTGGTGGAATGATCTTCCCACCCCCATCCGGAATGCTGGATCCCTGTCAATCTTCAAGCAACAACTGAAAACTCATCTCTTTCAACACTACTTGACTTCATCATAAAAAAATTAAATAATAAAAAAAAAAATATATATATATCTTTTTCTATATCTTCATCTTTCTCTTTACCTTTCTCTCCTTCCCTTGCTAGCTTGTATTTATTTGAACAATGCCTAAGACTTGGTGTTAGGGGCACTTCCTCTGTCTGTTTGCCTCTTCAAGATGAATCGCTTTATGTATTCCCCAATTGTAAGTCACTTTGTATAAAAGCGTCTGCTAAATGACTAAATGTAAATGTAAAGTAAACCTACTGTATCTGAAAAAACGAGTTAAATTTGTATCTACACAACAAATGAGAATGTATTCCATATTTTTCCTTGATTCAAATTTTTCACAAGTTTAATTGATTTGGTCTAAAGAGAGAAGAATTGATGACTATTTTTGTTTGAATACTACATATAAAATATTTACCAAAATAAATGTTGGTAACTCCAGTTTGACTAAAAGTAATGATTAAAAGTTGACTAAAATGCAATGACTTATTAAATGACTTATTAATTACATGTCAATTAAAGTCGACTCAATTAAAACTATGAATGACTCAAATTATTAAAATGTGACAGACTATTATGCATTTTCTTCTCAAGATAAAGACTAAGAGTAAATCAAAAATGTCTGCCAAAATTAAGACTGAATCAGGCCACGCTACTCTGCAGAAAAAAATAAAGACAAATATAAGGCATCATTTTAATGAAGGTGTAAATGGAATCAGTACAAAGGATTACACCCCTCCACAAACATTCTGTCTTTGTGTGTGTGTGTGTGTGTGTGTGTGTGTGTGTGTGTGGCCAGTAAAATGCCTTTAAAGACCATAACAGTTCAACAGTAATAATCTAAATTATTACCAGGTTTAAAAATCAGCTCATCTACAAGGACGTAGAGAGGATGATGATGATCTCTTTTCTTTCCAGAGATTCGAGACTCCAGCTGCCCCAGAAAGCATCAGTCTCAAAAGACACTCAAACTAAAAATAAGCATGTTTTTCCATTGAGCTCCAGAAATGACCTGCAGACGCAATGAGCAAAAAGACAATTGTATATAATTTTTTATTTATTTGCAATCACTCCCAACTTTAATTTTTTTATTTGTTATTTGCATGCCTATTTTACATTAGGTATTGCCAAGCCACAGACTTACACACACATTTGTAATGATATAACTATCTCTTTTTTAATTTTGAAAAGTATTTGTTTTCGTGACAAGACTTGAGGGGGTTCTCCATGCATCGCTCGGACAGAACGAAAGAGCTCACAGGGAAAAGCAGAGGTGGGGGTGTTTGTTTCTATTTCAACAACTCGTGGTGTGATGAAAGGAACCCACACTCTATTAAATCCTTCTGCTCCCCTGATCTGGAATTTCATATGCTTCTGTGTCGACCATTCTGGCTACCGAGGGAATTTACAGCGATCATAATCACAGCTGTTTACATTCCCCCTCAAGCCAACACAGACCAGGCACTCAAGGAACTGTATGGGAATATAAGTGAGCAGGAAACCGCATACCCAGATGTGGCATTTGTTGTTATGGGGGACTTTAATAAAGCCAACTTCAGAACAATAGCCACAAAATACTTTCAACACATCACCATCAACACGCGTGGAGATTGTGTCCTGGACCACTGCTACTCCCCCTTCCGGGACGCATACAAATCCCTCCCCCGCCCACCTTTCGGAAAATCGGATCACTCTTCCGTTCTGCTCCTGCCTGCTTAAAGTCAGAAACTGAAACGTGAACCACCCGCCCTCAGGGCAATCCAATGCTGGTCGGACCAGTCGGACGCTATACTACAGGACTGTTTTGATCACGTGGACTGGGACAAGTTCCGGGCAGCGTCTGACGATGACATAGAGGTGTATTCAGATTCTGTAACGTGTTTTATCAGGAAGTGTATAGAAGACGTAGTTCCGACAAAAATAATCCGCATCTGCCCAAACCAAAAACCGTGGATTGACAGCGATGTTCGATCAGTCTTGTCAGCGCGGACATCTGCTTTTAAATCCGGAAACACTGACGATCGAAAACAAGCCAGTTACCATCTCAGGAGATCCATCAAAGCCGCCAAAGGACAATATAAAACAAAGTTGAAGAACAATTCAACACCAACAACCCAAGAAACATGTGGCAGGGCATCAACAACATCACAGGTTTTAAAGGGAATAAACCAGCTACTGTGAACATTGCCGCCTCTCTACCGGACGAGCTCAACACTTTTTATGCTCGTTTCGAGGCTGACACCACTGCCCACACAGAGAGCGCTCCCGCGGCTGCTGCAGAAGAGGTGAGTCCACTCTCCCTTTCTGTCGTGGATGTAATCCGATCCTTCAAACGGGTGAACATCCGTAAAGCTGTGGGTCCGGATGGCATTCCAGGCCGTGTGCTCAAAGCATGGGCTTTCCAGCTACCCGGGGTTTTTACAGACATCTTTAATCTGTCCCTCTCTCTGTCTGCTTCAAAAAATCAACCATTGTGCCCAAACCTAAGAAAAATTAAATCACATGCTTGAATGACTGGAGGCCCGTTGCTCTGACCCCCATCTTCAGCAAGTGTTTTGAGAAGCTCGTCAGAGAACACATCTGCTCTGTGCTGCCTGCTTCACTGGACCCACCACAATTTGCATACCACAGTAACCGTTCCACAGACGATGCTATTGCCTTCACCCTGCACACTGCTCTCTCCCACCTGGAAAATAAGAACACCTATGTGAGGATGCTGTTCGTGGATTATAGTTCGGCATTTAACACCATAGTGCCTGCCACACTGGTTGCGAAGCTCCAGACTCTGGGACTGAACAGATCTCTGTGCAGCTGGATCCTGGACTTCCTGACAGGCAGAAGTCAGGTGGTCAGAATGGGCAACAACACCTCATCTTCTCTGTTCCTCAACACTGGTGCTCCGCAGGGCTGCGTCCTCAGCCCACTCCTGTACTCCCTGTACACACACGACTGTACAGCAACACACAGCTCCAATGTCATTGTCAAATTTGCTGATGACACAACGGTGATAGGCCTGATCACCTACAACAATGAGACAGCCTACAGAGAGGAGGTGATTACCCTGACTAAATGGTGTCAGGTGTTGAAAACTGTGTTCTTCTAAAGTGTAGAAACTCAGAAGAGAAGACCAGGAGACTTCGGATTGGATTGTCAGCAGAATTTCTTTATTCTATGACCTGTGTTGTTATCTGCAGTCATCGAAGATCTCCTCTTAAGTCATTTTTACAGGGTATCTTATAGGTCTTTTTGGAGGAGGGATTCTTAGAGGTGGAGACAAACATCAAACAAAGCAAACATCTGAGGGAGGCGTTAGTTAATTACAGGAACCTTCCCGTGGTCCAATAAACCTAACAAAGTTTGAATCTCTCAGTAGTCTAACTCCTTGATCTTACCATTACAAAAGGCACAGCTGTCCCAAGCCCAAATGGTCAGGAAACAATCTCAAGCACCTTTGCCTTGCCCGACACCTCTTAGTCAGGACGTGAATTCAAATCAAACATAGAATAACATTTGTGATCCTTCAATCCCCTCTTTGAGAGTTCTAATAACTCTCACAAAAATACAAATTTAGACACTTAAAAGTTAATTCTTGTAACTTGTAATCGTTACAGGCACAGTGTACATGTTCTGTGTTGCTTATATGTAATTGCATGCTGACACAGAAACAAAACATGCAATTAGTTTTGCTGAAAGATCGTATGTGAGTCTCTGCGTTGTGTATTTTTTTTCTTCTTTCTTCTTTCTTCTTTCTTTCTTGTGTGATAGTTGGCAATGGGCTGGTTGTTTTCTAGAGGTTGTGGCTTCATCCGCAGGTGATAGGGTGCAAGGATCTCAGGACAGCCATCAAATGGTATCTGCACAGAGGGCTAAAGAAACTCAAACAAGAGAGAACTGCGCCTCAGTTGTGAGACGTCTCCGCAGCATCCGGTATCCCGTCACATAGCCGACTGAGGGATAGTCCTTTTTCCCTCAGGCTAATTCAGGCCTAATGAACAGTCAGAAATAGACTCACGGGGAAGCCTACATCACACTCCCACGGTGCACACAACATGCCATGCACTGCACTTTAACACAGTTCTACCGGACCACACGCACACACTGCACTAACACATCTGCTATCACTGGACACCATACAAAGCACATCCACGACATTGCACATGCATAATCTGTTGCACCTTTTTACAACTATCGGTTGCACAACCAATCTGCTGTAAATTTATAATCTGTTGTAACTTCACATATTACTATGTATAGATGTGTACATAATGCAGATGTGTACATACGGTGTATAATGTGTATTGTAACTAAGTATGTCTTTATAGTACACTGTGTGTACTGAGTATATGTATGTGTATTTTGCACATTGTCTTCACATTTTGCACGTGTTTTTGCACATTGTCTTCTGTACAGTCTGTAAATATGTACTCTCCATATGTAAATTGTTTTGTTTTTTTGCACTGTCTGGAGCACGCTTGTAAGAATTTCACTCACCAAGGAACTTGTGCTGTGGTGATGTGACAATAAAAGTGATTTGATTTGATTTTATACCAGGCCGTGTGCTCAAAACATGCGGTTTCCAACTAGCCTGGGTTTTTACAGAGATCTTCAATCTTTCCCTCGCTCTGTCTGTGGTTCCCGCATGCTTCAAAAAAATCCACCATTGTGCCCATACCAAATAAAAATAAAATCACATGCTTGAATTGCAAAAAGTTGGCGCCAGTATCCGTGGCATGCCGTCTGTCACCATGTTGTCTGTTTAGTCTGTTGTTTGCTATCGCTTTATTTATTTGTATATGTTGTCGAGATGTCTCTGCCTTGCTCGTTTATGATCACCAAATGTTTTATAATATTAGAGCTTCTGAAGACACCTTGTCTGGAAGATATGGGTTGGGAAACCATCAGACTATGGGCCTTCCTCCCTTCCAGGCAGATTTACCGGCGTTTCTACGCCGACCCCCATGCGTTATTCCTTATAAGAAGCATTGGAGACGACGGGGGAGGCGCGATGATTTCCTGGTTAGATTCAAGGCTTACCTGGCATCCGTATCCCATGATGGATGTTACGTCCCTGCTGCTTGCAGGGGCTGGTGCTCTCCCTGGCGGTGGTGGGTCGCGGCGCCGCTTCCGGTGGCGTCCTCGGATGCCACGGCAGCTGTCAGAGTTCATCTCCCTGCTGCCCAGCGTTCGCTGGAAATGAGAGGCCGGAGGCTTCATCCTGTTTTCCCCAGCTCGACGGTGATTTCAGAGACCGACCTGTCGACTGTGTCATCTCCTATGCGGGTTCGGGTTCGACTCCGCAGAGGTGGTGTGGATTCTTCGAACCTTCGACAGCTGAACCGTGCGGCGCTACCGCTCAGTGAGGATCACACTCTTCGTTTGGCACTGATTAATGCTAGATCGCTAGCGAACAAGACATTTTCCTGAATGACTTTTTCACTTCACGTGAGCTAGATTTTATGATTTGACAGAGACCTGGCTTCAAACTGGTGAGTTAATTTCTTTATCTGAACTTCTTCCTCCCTGCTGTGACTTTCTAAGCTCCCCTCGGACCACCGGCAGGGGTGGTGGTCTGGCTTCTGTGTTTAAATCAGTTTTTCACTGGCAGAAGATCGCGTTTAACACCATAGTGCCTGCCACACTGGTTGCGAAGCTCCAGACTCTGGGACTGAACAGATCTCTGTGCAGCTGGATCCTGGACTTCCTGACAGGCAGAAGTCAGGTGGTCAGAATGGGCAACAACACCTCATCTTCTCTGTTCCTCAACACTGATGCTCCGCAGGGCTGCGTCCTCAGCCCACTCCTGTACTCCCTGTACACACACGACTGTACAGCAACACACAGCTCCAATGTCATTGTCAAATTTGCTGATGACACAACGGTGATAGGCCTGATCACCTACAACAATGAGACAGCCTACAGAGAGGAGGTGAGTACCCTGACTAAATGGTGTCAGGTGTTGAAAACTGTGTTCTTCTAAAGTGTAGAAACTCAGAAGAGAAGACCAGGAGACTTCGGATTGGATTGTCAGCAGAATTTCTTTATTCTATGACCTGTGTTGTTATCTGCAGTCATCGAAGATCTCCTCTTAAGTCATTTTTACAGGGTATCTTATAGGTCTTTTTGGAGGAGGGATTCTTAGAGGTGGAGACAAACATCAAACAAAGCAAACATCTGAGGGAGGCGTTAGTTAATTACAGGAACCTTCCCGTGGTCCAATAAACCTAACAAAGTTTGAATCTCTCAGTAGTCTAACTCCTTGATCTTACCATTACAAAAGGCACAGCTGTCCCAAGCCCAAATGGTCAGGAAACAATCTCAAGCACCTTTGCCTTGCCCGACACCTCTTAGTCAGGACGTGAATTCAAATCAAACATAGAATAACATTTGTGATCCTTCAATCCCCTCTTTGAGAGTTCTAATAACTCTCACAAAAATACAAATTTAGACACTTAAAAGTTAATTCTTGTAACTTGTAATCGTTACAGGCACAGTGTACATGTTCTGTGTTGCTTATATGTAATTGCATGCTGACACAGAAACAAAACATGCAATTAGTTTTGCTGAAAGATCGTATGTGAGTCTCTGCGTTGTGTATTTTTTTTCTTCTTTCTTCTTTCTTCTTTCTTTCTTGTGTGATAGTTGGCAATGGGTCTGGTTGTTTTCTAGAGGTTGTGGCTTCATCCGCAGGTGAGAAGGGTGGTGCATATGGATCTCAGGACAGCCATCAAATGGTATCTGCACAGAGGGAGAAAGAAACACAAACAAGAGAGAACTAACGGCACAGAGCAGTATTTGTTGTAGAGTCTGTAAACATTAGGGTTGTATCCTCTGTTCAAAATATAGTCTGCTATGGTTGTTCCTTCTTTCCCTATTTCTCAATTCCTGCGACACCTAAAGAACAGTGAGGAAAGGATGGACTAATGGAGGGGAAAGGCCTATGAGGAAATCTTCACCTCAGGGTTGGCCCCCGAAGCCTGTTGCTTTCGGTTCTTCCCTGGGCTCCTCACTGGTTCTTGTGTCTGCCCTATCCTATCCCTGCAGGGGGAGGAACAACCTTAATATGTGACACATGAGTCCAAGTTTTCCTTCCCTGACACAATACTGCAGCTGCTGTAATCAACATCACTTGATGTGGTCCGTACCACTTAGGCTCTAATGGCTTGTTTTTGAATGTCTTTATCATGACCCATTGACCTGGGACGATTGTGTGTCCACCTTCTGGTGGAGTCTGCCAACACGACTCAACTCTCTCTTTGGCACTCTGCACTGCCTTTGTGAGGTTTTCACAGTAAGCGATCAGGGCATCTGAAGCAATGTGCACATCAGCATTTCTAAGATCAATCACACCTGGCATCTGCATTGGGCGTCCAGTAATAATCTCATGAGGGCTCAGTCCTACTGATCTGTTAGGTGATGCTCTCATACTACACAGTACTGCGGGCAGTGCTTCAACCCATGGTACTCCTTCCTGATGCATTTTGCTTAGCCTGGTTTTGATTGTTCTGTTTGATCGTTCAACCTGTCCTGATGCTTGTGGCCTATAGGGGCAGTGAAGGTTCCACTTAATCTTCAACATTCTAGACACTTCCTTGACTACCTGTCCTGTGAAATGGGTACCTTGATCTGAGTCAATGTAATCTGGTAATCCCCATCTGGGAATGAAATCAGTGACAAGACATTTAGCAGTATGTGCAGCTGTAGCACGCCCTGTTGGATAAGCTTCTACCCATCTTGAGAACTTGTCTATTACTACCAAAACGTCAGTTTTTCCTTTACAAGGGGGCAACGATATGTAATCAACTTGCAGGTGACGAAATGGCCCTGGTGGAGCTGGGGTATGTGCTGCTGGTGTAATGGTTGCTGGTACATCATTATTTTTCTGACATGTAACACATCTCTTGACTGTTTCAGTGGCTGCGTTTCTGAATTTTGGATTCCACCATTGATTTGAGAACCTGTGATTCATCGTTGCTGGACCACTATGACCCAAACTGTGTATTTGTTGAGCCAAATATGGCAACAGTGATTCGGGAGCAACATACTTTCCCCCTTTGGTCCAGCAGCCGGATGAATCCACAGTGGCTCCTTTGTCTAACCATGTCCATGCTTCATATAGAGGAACGTCTTTATACAGATCAACGATTGATTCAGGAGGTAGAATTATCTTCTGTGCTGTACTACCTGAACACACTTGTACAGTTGCATAGAAACAAGCCTGTTTAGCCGCTACATCAGCAAGAGCATTACCTTTAGCTTCCGTAGTATTAGTTGTGAGATGTGCTTTCACTTTGATCACTGCTAATTTCTTTGGGAGTTTCATGGCAAACATTAAATCTTTCACTAATCCAGCATGCTTAATGGGGGATCCAGCAGAAGTTAGAAATTTTCTGGTTTGCCAAATGACACCAAAATCATGACTTACCCCAAAAGCATACCTGGAATCTGTGTAGATATTTGCAACCGATCCTGAAGCTAGCGTGCATGCTCTAGTTAAGGCTACTAGTTCTGCAGCTTGAGCTGAAAAATGATCTGGAAGACGACCTGAAGCAACTACTTCAGTGGTGGAAGTTACTGCATATCCTGCTCGTCTGTTACCTTCAATAACTTGAGCTGAACCATCAACAAACAACTCCAATTCTGCGTTCTCTATGGGAGTTTCTGCTATTTCACTTGTCGCTGCATATGTAAGCGTAACACAATCATGAGTCATTTCGCCTTCATCCTCTAACACAAATTCAGTCATTGCAGACATCATACATGAGGATGGGTTCGTGACTGGTGCACGCTGTATAACAATATTCGGGGCTGTGAGAGTTGCTAACTTCTCTTTTATGCTACCTTTCACAAAAATTCTTTGGTCATTGTGTTGGATTACAGGGGAAAGGTAGCTACTCACAGCCCCAATAATTAGTTTTTTTCCTGGTCTTGTTGTGCTCTTAGAAGAGCCTGAACTATCTGTACCACAGTTTCAGTGGTCACTGGCGGAACTACTTCAGGGTTGTGTGCAGGCTGAGAAGGAGCAGAATTATGCATAGCATTTCTTTTACTATCTTGCAACTTCTTCCTACACTCTTTCTCCCAATGTCCAAATTTTTCACAGTATTTGCATTTGCTTTCTCTTTTAGACCATCTATTGTCTTGTTTCGTTGTGTTAAACGTAGCTGCTGCTACTCTTACTTTTGCTTTGACATCAGCATCTCTTTCCCATGTAGTTAACCTGTCTAGGTTACTTCTGAGAGTTCTGTTAGACCAAGTTAGATCTAAGAATGGTAAAGCTTTTCTGTATTCGGCTACAAGGCCATCTGACCAGATACGAACCAAGGGTCCCTTGTCATCTAGCACACTTTCAGGGTCATCAACAATTCCACTGTAGATTACAGCTGACTGACAAAATCTCTCAGTATATTCACTCACAGTTTCTTCTTTCCTTTGCACACAGGTAGTAATTCTAGACCAATCTATTTTGGGTCCTAAGATATTCTTTAGGATTTTCAAAATACCTTCTCTTAAATCACCCTTACTGGCATTTCGCAGTTCAGAAGTGACAGCAGATTCAAAACTGTTGAATTCAGATTCAGTTAGTATTTGTGACATCAGCTGCGTGACTTCTGTCAACGACATGTCATAAAGACGCATTTTACTGATCAATGTTCTTCTAAATTCAGAAAAATGTGTGCGTGCTGCTGGTAAACTTTGAGATAGTCTCTCTATATCTTTAGGACCTAAAGCTTTGGCAACAGTTTGTATTTGCACCACAGAAGAATTGAGAGGAACACTATCAGTTTCCTCAATCCCCTGAGATCTCCTCCTCGCACCACACACATTGAAGGAATTTACAGGCACATCAGTTACTGATTGGAGAGCTACATCTGTTTCAAAAAACGCTTGTAAATCAGGGTAAATGTTATCAGGCTGACTAACCTCCACATCAGTTTTTGCCTCTTTCTTGAGGTTCAATTTCTTGGTCAAAGTGTATATTCTAGCACGGAGTTCATTGTTCTGTTTCTCTAGCTCTGCGTTACGCTGAGACTGTTGTGTGGCGAGCGCTAAACCAAATTCTCTGTGGCAGCAGATAATGCCTTTCACATTGTTCTTGCGAATACATGCTCCCAGTACCTTTTTACACTCATCTACAGACCAAGTCTTGTCTGGATGGATCTCATATTTCTGAGTTAGTTCTTGTCTAACTTTCTCAGTGACTATTATGTTCATTTGCACTCCTAAAAGTGATTTGAATTCGCTATCTGACCACAAAGGAGTCGCTAGACCACCTTTTTCAGTTGTGGGGATCAGTCTAGCATTCTTTCTAAACATTTTGTGAGTTTCTTTGTTATCACACAATCAAAACACTAAAACTTCTCTGATCAACAGAGGGTACACTTGTTAACACAGATCAACTATTGTTAACCTTCCCTGGCAAAGCAGAGGATAACACAATTCACTAGCACTTTACGCTAATCTTCCCTGCATGAACAGAGGATAACCAATTCTTCCCTGCCAAAACAGAGGATAACAAATATTAGCACGTAATGCTAAATCTTCCCTGCCTGAACAGAACAGAGGATAAACCAAAAATTAGCACGTAATGCTAACCTTCCCTGCCTGAAAGAACAGAGGATAAACCAAAAATTAGCACGTAATGCCAACCTTCCCTGCCTGAAAACAGAGGATAACCTTCCCTGCCTACAAGAACAGAGGATAAACTCTTCCCTGTCTGAAAACAGAGGATAACCTTTAGTTAAACAAAACCCTACAGATGTATGTTAACTCTTCTCTGACGGCACAGAGGATACAAAAATTTGTACTGGTCTTAGGTTCTTTCGGATTAGAGACAGCACTCACCAGAGAGAAAATTTCAGTCTGGGAATCCTTGTTCAGTTTGAAGTTTCGCTGGATTCCAAAAGATGCAGATCTTTGTTTGAGCTTGAAGTCTTTCAGGTGAGAAAGCTGGAACTCTATCCGGGTTCACGGCACCATCTGTTGAAAACTGTGTTCTTCTAAAGTGTAGAAACTCAGAAGAGAAGACCAGGAGACTTCGGATTGGATTGTCAGCAGAATTTCTTTATTCTATGACCTGTGTTGTTATCTGCAGTCATCGAAGATCTCCTCTTAAGTCATTTTTACAGGGTATCTTATAGGTCTTTTTGGAGGAGGGATTCTTAGAGGTGGAGACAAACATCAAACAAAGCAAACATCTGAGGGAGGCGTTAGTTAATTACAGGAACCTTCCCGTGGTCCAATAAACCTAACAAAGTTTGAATCTCTCAGTAGTCTAACTCCTTGATCTTACCATTACAAAAGGCACAGCTGTCCCAAGCCCAAATGGTCAGGAAACAATCTCAAGCACCTTTGCCTTGCCCGACACCTCTTAGTCAGGACGTGAATTCAAATCAAACATAGAATAACATTTGTGATCCTTCACAGGAGAACCACCTCTCACTCAACATCGATAAGACCAAGGAGCTGGTGGTGGATTACAGGAGACAGAGCAGAGAACACACACCCATCACCATCGATAAGACACCTGTGGAGCTGGTGAGCAGCTTTAAGTTCCTCTGCGTTCACATCACAGAGGATCTCACATGGTCTGCTCAGATGCAGTGCTGAAGAAGGCACATCAGCGCCTCTTCTTCCTGAGACGGCTGAGGAAGTTTGGAACGAGCCCCAGCATCCTCAGATCATTCTACTCCTGCACTGTGGAGAGCATCCTGACCGGCTGCATCACCGCCTGGTTTGGAAACAGCACCGCTGGCAACCGCAAAGCTCTGCAAAGGGTCGTACGAACTGCCCGCCACATTGTTTTTTGACTTTGTAGCGGGGATTGCATTGATATATGATCGTTTTATAATTATGGGCGATTTTAACATACATGTGTGCTGTGAACAAACCTCTGGTTAAAGAGTTTTCATCAATGACTCCTTAGTCCACCCGTCCGCCACAGACTAGGCTCTCTGCCTTGCTTGCCCTCAGGGTTAGACGTCTCCGCAGCATCCGATCCCGCACTAGCCGACTGAGGGATAGCTTTTTCCCTCAGGCTATCAGGCTAATGAACAGTCAGAAATAACTCACCCTACATCACACTCCCACTCACACAACATGCCATGCACTGCACTTTAACACAGTTCTACCGGACCACACGCACACACTGCACTAACACATCTGCTATCACTGGACACCATACAAAGCACATCCACGACATTGCACATGCATAATCTGTTGCACCTTTTTACAACTATCGGTTGCACAACCAATCTGCTGTAAATTTATAATCTGTTGTAACTTCACATATTACTATGTATAGATGTGTACATAATGCAGATGTGTACATACGGTGTATAATGTGTATTGTAACTAAGTATGTCTTTATAGTACACTGTGTGTACTGAGTATATGTATGTGTATTTTGCACATTGTCTTCACATTTTGCACGTGTTTTTGCACATTGTCTTCTGTACAGTCTGTAAATATGTACTCTCCATATGTAAATTGTTTTGTTTTTTTGCACTGTCTGGAGCACGCTTGTAAGAATTTCACTCACCAAGGCACTTGTGCTGTGGTGATGTGACAATAAAAGTGATTTGATTTGATTTTATACCAGGCCGTGTGCTCAAAACATGCGGTTTCCAACTAGCCTGGGTTTTTACAGAGATCTTCAATCTTTCCCTCGCTCTGTCTGTGGTTCCCGCATGCTTCAAAAAAATCCACCATTGTGCCCATACCAAATAAAAATAAAATCACATGCTTGAATTGCAAAAAGATGGCGCCAGTATCCATGGCATGCCGTCTGTCACCATGTTGTCTGTTTAGTCTGTTGTTTGCTATCGCTTTATTTATTTGTATATGTTGTCGAGATGTCTCTGCCTTGCTCGTTTATGATCACCAAATGTTTTATAATATTAGAGCTTCTGAAGACACCTTGTCTGGAAGATATGGGTTGGGAAACCATCAGACTATGGGCCTTCCTCCCTTCCAGGCAGATTTACCGGCGTTTCTACGCCGACCCCCATGCGTTATTCCTTATAAGAAGCATTGGAGACGACGGGGGAGGCGCGATGATTTCCTGGTTAGATTCAAGGCTTACCTGGCATCCGTATCCCATGATGGATGTTACGTCCCTGCTGCTTGCAGGGGCTGGTGCTCTCCCTGGCGGTGGTGGGTTGCGGCGCCGCTTCCGGTGGCGTCCTCGGATGCCACGGCAGCTGTCAGAGTTCATCTCCCTGCTGCCCAGCGTTTGCTGGAAATTAGAGGCCAGAGGCTTCATCCTGTTTTCCCCAGCTCGACGGTGATTTCAGAGACCGACCTGTCGACTGTGTCATCTCCTATGCGGGTTCGGGTTCGACTCCGCAGAGGTGGTGTGGATTCTTCGAACCTTCGACAGCTGAACCGTGCGGCGCTACCGCTCAGTGAGGATCACACTCTTCGTTTGGCACTGATTAATGCTAGATCGCTAGCGAACAAGACATTTTCCTGAATGACTTTTTCACTTCACGTGAGCTAGATTTTATGATTTGACAGAGACCTGGCTTCAAACTGGTGAGTTAATTTCTTTATCTGAACTTCTTCCTCCCTGCTGTGACTTTCTAAGCTCCCCTCGGACCACCGGCAGGGGTGGTGGTCTGGCTTCTGTGTTTAAATCAGTTTTTCACTGGCAGAAGATCGCGTTGGTCGTCTACAGCAGTTTTGAATTGCAGCTTTTTGAGACTCATTTTCCTGCGACTGTGTTATGTGCGGTGGTATATCAACCTCCAAAGTATAATACGAATTTTATTCAGGACTTTGCAGACTTTGTAGTGGGGATTGCATTGATATATGATCGTTTTATAATTATGGGCGATTTTAACATACATGTGTGCTGTGAATCCAAACCTCTGGTTAAAGAGTTTCTCAGTCTAATTGAGTTTAATCTCACTCAGTCTGTCACTGGTCCGACTCATGAAAAAGGACATACTTTGGACCTTGTGTTGTCGTATGGTTTATGTATTACTATCAATGAAATATGTGACACAGGTATTTCAGATCACCTGCCTGTCTTATTTACTGTGGTTGTTCCCAATTCGGAGATTTCCACCTGTGCTTCTGCTCGCAGTGTGCGGGCAATTAACCCTTTAACTGCCTCACAGTTTTGTAGTGTTTTTAAAGATTCGTTGTTGTACAATCTTGATGACTGTGATCTCAGTGTGGAAGAATTCACTGTCTTATTTGACTGTATTTGTACTGAGATATTGGACTCTGTTGCTCCGTTGAGGCAAAAACATCCCAAAGTTGTGTCTGAACCCTGGTTGAATGACACTACATGCTCTCTCAGACGTGCCTGCAGAGTAGCTGAGAGAAAGTGTACCATCTTTAATCTTATGTGAAAACTTTCTGAAATATTTTGTGGACAAGATTACTGGTCTTAGTTTTCCACCCATCACGGTTATCATTGACCCTCCTATTTTCTCTTTTTGCCCAGCTGTCTTCTAGCAGTTTGAGCCGGTTACATTTTCTCATCTTTCTGACATAGTTAAACAGCTACGTCCTATAAACTGCCCCCTTAATAGTATTCCTGCATGCTTGGTTAAAGATGTTGTTGACACTGTTGGATCAAGCGTTGTATCTTTGGTTAATACATCCCTCAGTTCAGGGTGTGTACCAGCTGTTTTTAAACATGCCATTGTTCAACCGCTTCTAAAAAAGAATAATTTGGATTCTTCAATTTTGTCTAATTTTAGACCTATATCTAAACTCCCCTTTTTATCGAAAATATTGGAGAGAGTAGTTTTTAATCAACTTAAATCATTTCTAGACGAATTTAGTATTTTTGAAAAATTTCAGTCTGGTTTTAAGCCCCGTCACAGTACAGAAACTGCTCTTTTGAGAGTTTCTAATGATCTTCTTTTAGTTGTGGACTCTGGTAACTCTGCTGTTTTAGTCCTCTTGGATTTGACTGCAGCCTTTGATACGGTCAGCCACTCGATTCTCTTGTCTAGACTTGAAGAGTGTGTCGGTATTAAGGGCAAAGCCCTTAAAAGGTTTCAATCATATTTGACAGACAGAAGTTTTTCTATTTACCTAGGTGAATTTTCTTCATCTGCTGCCACACTTTCTTGTGGCGTTCCCCAAGGATCCATATTGGGCCCGATGTTGTTTTCTTTGTATATGCTGCCTTTGGGGTATATTTTTAGAAAACAGAATATTTCCTTCCATTGTTATGCGGATGATGTACTAATTTATTTGCCTGTCAAAAAAAGTGACAAAGCTTCATTTATGTCATTACTTAATTGCCTGAGGGATTTTAAAACATGGCTGGATCAGAACTTTCTTTGTCTTAATGAAAATAAGACTGAGATTGTTGTGTTTGGTCGTCCTGGGGATTTAAGTGCTTGTGTAGATGCACTTGGTCATTTAGAATTATATGTTCGTCCATTTACCAGGAATCTCGGTGTGATTTTTGACAGTGCTTTTAAATTTGAAAAACAGATTAGTTCTGTTGTAAAAGCCATTTTTTTTTCAACTGAGACTGTTGGCTAAAGTCAAGCCCTACCTGCCGCATAAGGAGTTTGAAAGTTATGTTTAACTTTAGATGTTTAAGTTTATAACATCTAGACTGGACTATTGTAACTCGTTGTATGTTTGTTTGGATCAGTCATTTCTTCAACGCTTACAGTTAGTCCAGAATGCAACAGCTCGGCTCATAACTGGGACAAAAAAGTATGAGCACATTACCCCTTAGCTTCACTACACTGGCTTCCTGTCCGCTTCAGGATTGAGTTCAAGATTTTATTGATTGTTTTTAAGATTTTACATGGGTTGGCACCTGCCTATTTATCAGAGCTTTTACATGTCCACACTCCTGTTAGAGCACTGAGGTCGTCCAATCAGGTATTCCTGGATGTTCCGAGAGCCAGATTAAAAATAAAGGTGACCGAGCTTTTTCAGTGGTAGCACCTAATTTGTGGAATAGTTTACCTGTACACATAAGAACTGCTCAGAGTGTTTGAATTTTTAAGTCATTTCTTAACCCTTGTGCATTGTTCAAATTCACTACCCTTTCGTTATGTTCGGGATGAAAACAGCCACTAAATTAACTGCTGTAAAAATGTATCTGATAAATATTTTTTTACCATTTTTTTTGCATAAATCTGTTAATCAACCTCAGTCCTGATCAAAACTAAAAAAAAAATTAAAAAAATCCAGGATTTTTACTCTTTAATTGCCAAGTTCATAAGTGATGTCACTGATTTTGGAAAAAAAACACACAAAATTACTTATTTTCAATATAAAAAGTGATTGTGGACTGGAATTTTTTTTACTTTTATCACAGTCTTGGGCATGTCCAAGATTAGGAAAAACATTGGCTTTGATGCATTTTTAGTTTTTGAGCAGGATCAGATTTACATTTTTTTCTCCCTCATTTACTGTTCGTGGCTGTTTTTGCCCCATTGACTTCCATTATAACGACATTTTTTGATTGCAAAGCCATGACACCATATAATCATGCATTTTTGATTGTTGGTGGTTTTCCCTGTTGGGAAGAGGTCAAATTTGTAATTTTTACAGTTGATCACCAGGTAGCACCATTAACCCTTTAGATAGGCCTGTGCAAACAAAAGCTTAGTTTCTGGCTTGTATATGGAGTTATATGGAGTATAACAGCATATTATAGTATGTGTGTGTGTGAGTGTGTGTGTGTTTGTGTGTGAGAGAGAGAGAGAGTGACCTTTGTGCACTTACCTTGATGCGTCTGAGAAAATCTAAATATGCACCTCAGCTCTCAGAACTACATGGAGTAAACAAAAACAAAGTAAGTGTATTTATGCACCTGCTGCCTTTTGATGGTGAGAAGTATAGATGGCCTATGTGTGAAATGCTTGTCTTTTCTTGATGTAAAGAGCCATGTATAAAGCCAGTTTAAAACCTTAAAATCCTTCAGTGATACACTTTTCAATTTTTTTCTGTAAACAATCTACTCTGCATTAGATTTATGAACATAATTTATTATGAACCAAAATGCAACAACAACTTCAAATAAACTGAACAATGGTGCAAGAGTTGAGGATGGATGGAGAACTAAACAATTATTCTAAGTATTTAGTGTGAGAATTGATTGTGTGTGTGTGTGTGTGTGTGTGTGTGTGTGTGTGTTCAGTCTTTCCAGCAGGACTTGCAGCATATCACTTGGTGTTCTTTGCAAGTGTGTCCACCACAACAGATGCAAGAGCTGAGTGTTCTTTTTTTTTGTCCTCTGCACCACTTGCATGTTCCCCTTTTCACTCCTGAGCTGCTGGTGCCTGCTGGTGTCTGTGGATTTGTGTCTAGAGGGACAGCTGCAGGAGACTGAATCTCTCTCACCAGTGCAGTAATGGCACATACCTTGTGTAGATTTTCGACACTTCCCTTGCAGCGGTTGTAATCTGTGGTTTGTGACAATACATACTGCAGCTCGCTGGAGGGGTCAGGCTGCATAATAATTTCTAAAACTTTGGTACAAGTCAAGTCCTTTCTCATGTTGCTTGCTGCTCTTCTCACCATCAAATGACCAGCAGGATGGTATGCAAGGGTTTAAATCCACTTATCTTGTTTTTATTTAGTCTGCACTTCTCACCATCAAAAGGCAGCAGGTGCATAAATACACTTACTTTGTTTTTGTTTACTCCATGTAGTTCTGAGAGCTGAGGTGCATATTTAGATTTTCTCAGACGCATCAAGGTAAGTGCACAAAGGTCACTCTCTCTCTCTCTCACACACAAACACACACACACTCACACACACACATACTATAATATGCTGTTATACTCCATATAACTCCATATACAAGCCAGAAACTAAGCTTTTGTTTGCACAGGCCTATCTAAAGGGTTAATGGTGCTACCTGGTGATCAACTGTAAAAATTACAAATTTGACCTCTTCCCAACAGGGAAAACCACCAACAATCAAAAATGCATGATTATATGGTGTCATGGCTTTGCAATCAAAAAATGTCGTTATAATGGAAGTCAATGGGGCAAAAACAGCCACGAACAGTAAATGAGGGAGAAAAAATGTAAATCTGATCCTGCTCAAAAACTAAAAATGCATCAAAGCCAATGTTTTTCCTAATCTTGGACATGCCCAAGACTGTGATAAAAGTAAAAAAAATTCCAGTCCACAATCACTTTTTATATTGAAAATAAGTAATTTTGTGTGTTTTTTTCTCAAAATCAGTGACATCACTTATGAACTTGGCAATTAAAGAGTAAAAATCCTGGATTTTTTTTTTAATTTTAGTAGTTTTGAACAGTACTGAGGTTGATTAATAGATTTATGCAAAAAAAATGCCAAAAAAATATTTATCCGATACATTTTTATAGCAGTCTAATTTAGTGGCTGTTTTCATCCCGAACATAACGAAAGGGTAGTGAATTTGTCCACGGTGCATCGTTGAGTTTTGAAAAAATTTCAAAGCATTTTCCTAAAATATGTGTTAAAATAAGATTTGTCACCAAAAATCATTCCATTTGCTGAAACACAAAAAAAGTTGTGGCCAAATTAACACTCAACAGCACCCCTTAGTGGACGAAAACTTCCCCAACAGCACATAAGGGTTAAGACACACCTGTATTCCTTGGCTTTTATTTTGAGTTGAGTTGAGACATTGTGACGTTTTACTGTATTCATTTTGTTTGTGTTTTTGTGTTCATTTTGTTGGAGGTGAACTTCCCTCCCTCCAGGAAATTTACACCAGGTGGTGTATAAGGAAAGCCCGGAGGATCATCAAGGACTCCAGCCACCCATCCCACAGACTGGTCTCTCTGCTGCCCTCAGGGAGACATCTCCGCAGCATCCGATCCCGCATTAGCCGACTGAGGGATAGCTTTTTCCCTCAGGCTATCAGGCTAATGAACAGTCAGAACTAATTCACCCTACATCACACTCCCAATTCCACAACATGCCATGCACTGCACATTAACACAGTTCCACTTGACTACACGCACACACTGCACTAACACAACCTATCTGCTATCACTGGTTACCATACAATGCACATCCACGACATTGCATATGTATAATCTGTTGCACCTTTGCACAACTATCTGTTGCACAACTAATCTGTTGTATAATGTATAATCTGTTGCACCTTCACATATTACTATGTATAGATGTGTACATAATGTAGAATGTGTACATACGGTGTATAATGTGAATTGATAACTAAGTATGTCTTTATAATACACTGTGTGTACTGAGTATATGTATGTGTTTTTTGCACATTGTCTTCTGTAAAATCTGTAAGTATGTACTGTCTATATGTAAATATATTTTTTTTTTGCACTGTCTGGAGCATGCTCTCAAGAATTTCACTCACCAAGGCACTTGTGCTGTGGTTATGTGACAATACAAGTGATTTGATTTGATTTGATTTAATTATGTAGAATAAAACAGTCATTCCTGTTGAGAGCAGCTTAAGTTCATGTGTGTTGACGTTATTTTCTTATTACATTAACATTTGTCTGGCTTCTGAAGGTGTATAGAAAGCGAATAATAGTTATATTTATTCCTTGTCGCCCATATGTTGTCTTAATGTTGTTGGAATGCTGGTTTTGTGTCTGTAGATTGGGAAGGGTGTTAAAGGTCCTCAGAAAGCCACGTGATTCTCCAGGCTAATACAAAATGCATGACACGGAGAGACCGGCCCAAAGCCAATGCTGCACCGCAGTCCAGGGTAACATAGCAACAGTTTCTGGCTGAACTTTAGCTCAGCGTAACATCCATTAACCCGGAGTGAACCGCCAAATGAGAGACACTTGCGGTTTTTAACAGCTAGCAGCAGCTAAACAGTTTTACATGCTATTGAAATCCTTTGAATTCTTTCGTAATAACAAGCTTGTCCTTTGACACCAGTTGTCCGTCACTGACAGAGAGTCTCCTGAAAACTCAATTCACAGGACTCAGTGCTTTTGCATATGTCAGATGTCATGCTCATGTACAGTATGTAAAGCGTAGGAATCCTCGAGTAAAACAGACCTCCCTCTTACTGCCTGTCCTCTCTAAAACTTTGAATCTCTTTCCCAGTCGCTCTGTCCTGATATGAAGGCTTGGCCTAAGGGGCAAAATCTTTTTGAAATAATCTTTAAACATTTTATTTAAGCACAACCCTTATCGTAATTCTCTTCTGCATACGGACGACCGACGGCTCCATGTGACTGGATCAGACATGAAGTCCACATTTAAATGAAAGTTCTGTCAGCTGTAATCTCTCCTGCCAATAACATCTGTCTTAGAGAACGGGATCTATGTGTGCAAGAAGAAAAGCAAATACAGAAAAGGGAACATATGGTCCTTCAGTCACTCATCATCATTGCAAAATAAGCTACTTGCAAACTATAAAAAATATGCTACTTAAGTCAAGTCACCTTTATTTATATAGAGCTTTTAACAATACTGATTGTATCAAAGCAACTTTCCAATATCAAAATAGGTAAATAGTGTGTCAATAATATAAAATGACAAGATTAAACACTACATTTTCAGTTAAAAGAATTTAATTATTGAATTCAGTTATGTCATCATCCAACTTTGTTCATTTTAAATAGTATGTGACAGAGGGCTCTGTCACGCTCACAACAGCACTACATTCTACCCACACATAATTCACTGTACTCATTTTTCATTTTTTTCTAACACGAGGGCTAGGTTAATGTTAAAGATGCATACATAACACACACATGCACCCGAATACCACATCCTACTTCAATATCTTTTAAACACACACAGACATCAGATAAGTTTATATGTAAATGTTTATTGAACTTATCTGCACATATTAGGTATTGTTGTTCGTTGTCTGTTTGTGTGGTGTCGTAGTGCAGGTTACCGGAAACAAATGGCAAACTCCGGTAGTGAGCTAGAAAGCCAGAAGTCACTGAATTCCTGTGTTGCAACTGCGCGATCGCTCCGCTAACTAGACCATCCTAAATGTTGCTTGTTTTGGCAGAGAGTTGGGAATACAAAACCCAAGATAACTGGAATGATAATGAATAAAACACATCTTGTGTACTATGATGAATCTGTATGGTTATGCATATATGTTAGAATTCTGAAGGTTATATGATTGATATGTTTATTGTTGTTTATTTATTTGCATTGTGTTAATACACACCCTTGGGAATACACAGTAGAGTCCAGGTGGGTGGGGCATCCGGTTTAAAAGCCAAACATGCATTTCTGTTCGGGTGGATTGTAGTTCGAGGTAAACTTGGCACTTGTATTGTGTGTAGTACCCTTTTTGTGCACTGCAAAAAGGGCTTTTCTTATGTAGTATTTTTGTCTTGTTTCTAGTCAAAATATCAAAATATTCTTAAATCAAGATACACTTACTAGATAAGCAAAATGACTTAAGATTTTTAGTCTTGTTTGCAGTGGGGGAAATCTAAATGAAGTGCATTTTGCTTAAAACTAAAAAAAAAACTTATTTTAAGAATATTTTACTTACCCCACTGGCAGATAATTTGATTTGTTTTAAGCAAAATGTACTTAATTTAGTTGTTTTTTTCATGGAAACAAGACTAAAAAGCTTAAGTAATTTTGCTTATCTAGTAAAAGTATCTTGATTTAAGAACATATTGATATTTTGACTAGAAACAAGACAAAAAAATACTACGTGAGATACGCCATTTTTTGCAGTGTGGAACTGTTTAATAGCAAAGTGCTGTGTTGTATATATTTTTGTATATATTTATTTTCTCCCCCTTTTCCCTATTTTGTCTATTTTTATGGATATCACTTGTACATATTTTGTGCACTTTGGTGGACTGTAAATAGACTGCGATTCAGTACGGACACTGTCAATAAAACCACATTTGCACGGAAGTGCTATTGCCATCATTTCTTGTGACCAGTTTTCCATCATGCCGCGTCACATAATATATGTGCAATCAAGTCGGCGATATCGCTGGAAATTAAGTGTCCCCAACTAAGCAAGCCAGAGGAACCAAAACCCCATCAGTGACAGAATGGAGAAAAAACCTTGGGAGAAACCAGGCTCAGTCAGGGGGTCAGTTCACCTCTGACCAGACGAACCAGCAGTTAAATTCCAACTGCAGCAAAGTCAGATTGTGCAGAGGACTCATCTGGTCCACTTAAATGGAAGTGATAAGGATTAATACATTATTTTACTCTGTAAAGAAAGAGGGAGTGTTGTGAAACTAGCCCAGATACAGAGGAAATCACACACACACAATGATAAATTATACAAAATATTTGTCAGAACGCTAAAGATCTGTGGCGTAGTGGTGAAGCAAACAGATAATTGGATCTCCCTCGAATAAAGCAAACCTACATGTGCACTGCTGACAGTTCAGTCGGTCACAGAGATGTCACACAAACATGATGACGAGGGACTGGAGGAGTTTGAAGCAGGAACTTGAAGTCTGTGTTGTCAAGACGAGATCATAAGATCTCCAAACATAAGCTGGAAAACACTATGAAATACTTATATAAAATTTAATTATTAGTTTGCAAACCACATCAGCATTGGTAGTGATATTAGTTTGCAAAGCTTTATTCAGGTTTACACACACTGAAACCTCTGATACAAACAGAAGAGAAGTTGTCTTATCTCTGGGCTGTGTTTGACTTTGGTGTACCATGTACTTTTAGATGTATACATCTGGAAGATGCTTATCCAAACCTACTTACAGTACATTGAATTCAAATGTACAAAATCCTCCATAAAAAAGCAGTGAACATCAGCAAGTAAACACAATAAGCCAATGAATCAAGGTGCTGGTATGTAAAGAGCTGTGTTGATGATTGACAGAATGGTTCGTGAGGCGCTGCTCCTTTAGAAATGAAGCTTCCAGAAATAGAGATGCTTAATTATGCCTTTCTTTTCAAAAGGTATTGAAACAAAGCTCCGGAAGAATCTGCAGGTGTGCTCTGTTACAGTCAAACACACTCCATATGTATTAGTGACACTGGCCTCTATGCAGCCAGTCAGTTTCTGTCTGTTAATCGGCTGGCTGGATAACTGCATTACTTTACCTGTGGGGATGTGATCCTGCTCTGCCATCAGCTTCACTGCTGTTCACTGACACACACATCTGCGGTCATCAGCGACTGGACTGATAGCTTAAGCCCTCAGGAGCGGGTTCAGATGCAGTCAGCTGTAGAGATCTGCTCTCCAGACGCCCGTCTCTCAGACAACTGCCCACAGGACAGGGCATGCCAGGTGTCGCCCGCTGTTAAAGGCCAGTCAATATCTCGCCCTGCGGAGGACAGTTATTCACCTTGTCATTACTCTCTGAATATATTTAAACAGCACTGAAGAGACAGAGGAGGAGATCTGAGATATGTCGCTCTCCTGCCATAGACTCTCCACCCGTCCGCTTCATCATCGTGACCCATCATCCTCCTTTACACGTTCATCTCACTTGATGCTGCTAAAATACATATGCACATACATCCATATATACACAGGACATAGCATTCAAAATGAGACAGAGAGAGAGACAGGGAAGCTCACATCAATCATTGTCAAGTGCGGCTCTAGTCCTACAAACACACAGCTATGTGTTCCCTCAATCTCAATCTCCGTCTCTGCAGCAGCGTTTATAGGTTCTGCTGTGCCAGTGTGATTTAGTGTTAAAATCACAGAGTGAAGATGAGGCAGATGAGTGCAGTGCTGGTAAAATGACGACACTGCTCCTGTCTGTATCGTCAGTTTAGATGGAGCTCAAAGGTTACCAAACATTAGTTTACAGTTTAATCACTGCCTTCATCATGCTGGACTGCAGAGCTTGATCTGCTCGGTGAACAGACGGCTTGTGTTAAACGTAGCATACAGCTAAATGATACTGCTGTGGGGACATTGATTTGATGTCAGAAGAGGACAAGCTCCTCCAGAAGAGTTCGTATCCTCTCAAGGTTTGTTTGTTCTTCACAACCTAAACATCTTACAGAGTTTTTCCTTGCCTTTGGATGCTCGAAGACATTAAAGCTTGTTTCCCTCTAAAGCTGTTAGGCTTAGTGAAAGTACTATACAAATGAACTTCAACTTGAGACACACCAGAGGAGATGACCAAGAGAACGTCAGCTCACACATTGTAACCATACATTAATTTCTGTTGTTCACTTTGCATCAATCTGAACTTCAGAAATCATCATCTCCATTCACCAAATGTTTCAAAGCTTCCTTCTCATGAGATTAATTTGAGCTATCACTGTAATTTTACTCCAGCTGTCATTCTGAATCTTGTCTTCACTTAGATTCTCTTTTATTGGCCTCAAACAATCCTCCTGGTGTCTTTGCAGTGGCTCAAACACACACAAACACGTTAATCTCCCAAATAACATGGTAAATTATGTTTGAAAGACATTCTGTGTTTAGCTAAAAGGGCACCGGGGAGAAATGAAAAACAATTCAATTCAATTCATTTAAATAGCACCTTTTACAACACAGAGTGTTCACAAAAGCAGCTTTACAGACAATAGGAAAATAAAGACAAAAGGAAACGTCTCAGGTTACGTATGTAACCATGGTTCCCCGAATGGGGAACGAGACACTGCGTCCCCTAGGGGTCGCTACGGGGAACGCCTCAGCGTGACTCGTGTCTGAAGATACATATTTAAAAACACCACCTGTTGGCCGGCGACAGCCCATGACGTCACTACCGGCGTGCCACAATATAAGTGCCGCCGGGAGGATACATCATCAGCTTCTTCGTCTGAAGCTTGCGTCCGAAGCATGGTCCAAAGCCTAGGGGACGCAGTGTCTCGTTCCCCATTCGGGGAACCATGGTTACATACGTAACCTGAGACGTTCCCCTCCATGGGAACTCGAACTGCGTCCCCTAGGGGTCGCTACGGGGAACGTTATACCCACTTCACCATGCTGAGGGGAATGCAAGCCAATTTCGCAAAAAAGGCGAGCACTAAGCCAACTATACCCGGCTTAAGGAAGTTTCCCCCGGGACGGCTGATGGCTGTCAGTGATATTATCCCCTTCGGCCAAAGGCCCGAGCTGCATACCCTAGTACTTACCTGTTAGGCGCCGGGATTACCGGGCCTAGGGTAGAGCTCAAGGTCTTGGAATCAGAAAAGATTCCTTCAAGGGGATATGGCCAGACACCTGGCTCACCAGGTCCTGGCCGATCACTCAGGGGTTACCACTTGCTCCTTACTGAGGGAACTGTCTCAACAGACCTCTTGGTAGTGTACACCCCTTTTTCCTTTTTCTTTTCCTTTTTGGACCCAACACATGTGGGACAAGGGAGCGGGGCCCAAGGCACAAACCGGGGCTTTAACCAACTCAAAAAAGGGCACGAAGCTGTGCGCGTAACCCTACCCTTACGGGATTTTAGAAAGAACGCAGAACCTTGATGTGCGGACTTACCACTGAGTGGATTTTAGGAAGTGCCCAAAGTCTCGCGTGCGCACTTATTAGAAGAACGTTCTATGCCCTGGAGCGGAGAACTACTCATTCCTCGGAGTGAGAGGGAACTCAGACGCTCAGAAGGGAGCGGCAAGCTCATAGATGACCCTCTGGTTGAGGGGAGCAATGCTGGCTCGACCAACAGGGCGAGCGACCTATCACAGAGCTCTGGGGGGCGGAGAAACTCGGACGCTCAGACGGGAGCGGCATGCTCATAGGTGACCCTCTGGTTGAGGGGAGCAGTGTTAGCTCTACCGACGGCGAGCCCTGGAGAGCGGAGAACTCATTCCTCGGAATGAGAGGAACTCAGCTACCAAAGAGGAGCTCTAGAGCGGAGAAACTCACTCCTCAGAGTGAGACCTCCCAACCATGATTCTCCGCTCAGCAGGGAGCGGCATGCTCATAGATAACCCTCTATAGTGAGGGGAGCAATGCTAGCTTGACCAGCAAGAGAGATCACAGAGCTCGGAGGAGCGGAGAACTCATTCCTCAGAATGAGAGGGAAACTCAGACGCTCCGCAGGGAGCGGCATGCTCAAAGATGACCCTCCAAAGAGGGGAGCAATGCTAGCTCTACCTATAACGAGCTCTGGAGACTCTAGAGCGGAGAACTCACTCCTCAGAGTGAGAGGGAACTCAGACGCCCCGAAGGGAGCGGCATGCTCATAGATAACCCTCTAATGAGGGGAGCAGTGCTAGCTCTACCTATAACGAGCTCTGGAGAGCGGAGAACTCATTCCTCAGAATGAGAAGGAACTCAGACACTCAGCAGGGAGCGGCATGCTCATAGATAACCCTCTGATGAGGGGAGCAGTGCTAGCTCTACCTATAACGAGCTCTGGAGAGCGGAGAACTCATTCCTCAGAATGAGAAGGAACTCAGACGCTCAGCAGGGAGCGGCATGCTCACAGATAACCCTCAAATGAGGGGAGCAATGCTAGCTCTACCTATAACGAGCTCTGGAGAGCGGAGAACTCATTCCTCAGAATGAGAAGGAACTCAGACGCTCAGCAGGGAGCGGCATGCTCATAGATAACCCTCTAATGAGGGGAGCAATGCTAGCTCTACCTATAACAAGCTCTGGAGAGCGGAGAACTCATTCCTCAGAATGAGAAGGAACTCAGACGCTCAGCAGGGAGCGGCATGCTCATAGATAACCCTCTAATGAGGGGTGCAATGCTAGCTCTACCTATAACAAGCTCTGGAGAGCGGAGAACTCATTCCTCAGAATGAGAAGGAACTCAGACGCTCAGCAGGGAGCGGCATGCTCACAGATAACCCTCTAATGAGGGGAGCAATGCTAGCTCTACCTATAACGAGCTCTGGACCTTGCAGTGGTGACCTCTCTTGCAAGAGAATAAACACTTTATTATTATAATTTGGACTCAGAGTGTCTCTTACTCAGTGAGATGTTTGTTAGAAAGAAATTGCCCCAACAGTTTGGTGTCAGATAGTGGGATTCCTTGGACGTGACTTCTGGACCTGACAGCGGACGGAGGCTGATCACCTTGGAGCTGAAAAGTTCCAACCCTACCTCGCAAAAAAAGATTCAGAGATGAGGGACCGTTCCGCTGTTGGGACCAGAGGGATCGACCACTGGAATCAAAAAGAACCCAGGTGGCACAAAACGACATCTCTGGTAAGAGTCAATTAAATTCAATTTAATTAGGGTGAAATTCAGTTTTTAAAGAGTGAAATTGAACCATATTGGCTGGAAATTGTTTCTGTGGTACAGTAATCTGGGCACCAACGTCCAGATAAGTAACCTGAGATTAATTTGAGATCTGTACGGATCAAGAGGGTTTCAAACAGGTACCGAGGTTAATTGGGGTTAGGAAAAATCGAAAGATTTTGATAAATCACAATTAAGAGGGCACTAATAGTGCAACCCGACCCGATTGCGGGATAAGAGAAAATCGGATCTGCTGGAGACGTCTAGCAGATTAAATAAGCGCGCGCGAGCAAATCCACAGAGAGCAGAAAACAGCCAGTATGGGGATGTCTCAGAGCAAGCTTGTGAAATATGATACACCGGTGTACTACCAAATTAAAAAAATATTATGGTCAAGAATGTATGCAAGATATTGAAAAATTAATCAAGCATCATGATTTTCCCGAAGAGGGAACATTGAGTCTCACAAAACTGAAAGTGGTTTCAACAACCAGGTTGTTGTTGCAAATGTGTTAAAAATGTATGTTAAAAATGTGAACAAACAGTAGATTGTTGGCTAAAGGAAGTAGATGGTTGGCTCAAGGAAGTAGAGAAAAGAGGAAAAAAGCAAGTGCAGAAAGTTAGCAGGAAGGAAAAAAAAGCAAGTGCAGAAAGTTAGCAGGAAGGAAAAAAGCAAGTGCAGAAAGTTAGCAGGAAGGGAAAATGAAAAGTGTGAAAGTCTATTTGTATGTGTCTGCACCACCAGAACAGACTGACCCACAGTATGTTTGTGTTTCCCACATGAAAATACGGTGAGGCCGGCACCGCCAAACACACATCTACCCAATAGCCCAGCTGGGTGCATTGAAATTCGCCCCGACCTCGACTGTTTCTCCGTCCAAGAAAACCGCAGCGCGAGACGCTGAATGAACAAGCACGAGCAGCGCCGCGAAAGCGAAGAGGGGGAGAGAGATGCAGCTGGCTGTTGTACAGATTAAAGCAGCACGAGCAGCGCACAAATGTGGACTGTGTGCGAGGGGTGAACATGACTTTTCTGGCTGCACGAAGTGCAGGTTGTGCAAGAACCACGGACACTGGGCACAGGATTGTCCAGAGGCGCGTAAGGCGGATTGAAACGAGAGGAACGGAGAACAGGAGAGGAGAGGGCGGGTGACAGGGACCACGTCCGAACAGTAAGAAGTTCGAGAATACAGAACCTGCCTCAATACATCTGAGGTCCAGCCTGACTGCTGTTTAGCTCACTTGAACCTCGGTTCCGGTGGGGTAGATGGTGGTTTGCAGGGGAATTAATGAGGGATCTAATGGTGATGGTAGAACCCCCCTAGGGAGGTGGAGTAGATATTATTTTTTAACTCTGGTCCAGACGAAAGCTCTTTGAGAATGTAGTTTGGGTTACCTCCCTCAGGTCTTGCCTCTTCCCTGTCTTTGACGGGTACCTCCCTCTACCTTTACCCGCAGGTGGGGGAGGGGCACGAGTCGCGACACTAGCCTTTAAAGCACTTCTCTGGTCCTCAGGCCAGGTTGGACCTGAACCCCCGCTTTGTTTGGGCTCGGAACCTGGACCTTCTTGGAATGAAGGTTTTAAGGAGCCGAAGCTCACCCTTTGGCTTCTAAACGTTTCGACCACCGTTCGACGTTGGCACCGAAAAGCCGGGAGGGCGATACTGGAGCGTCGATAAGAATCCCTTTTGTCTAATCGAGGTCTGCCAGATTCAACCCACAGATGCCTCCGGTTTCAACTGGGCTGCCATAGACCTGCCCATAGCAGGTTTAGGAAGCTTTCTGGTGAAGTAGGGCTAGATCTTTGGTGGCGCTGCAGAAACAAATTCAGGTGATTTGCCCTGACCGCCTATCCAGGTCCTTCATCAGGTCACAAGGTACGCCTGAAGCACCGCCATGGTAGCAACGAGGCGACTGTTTGAACCTGCTTCTGCGTACGCCCTGCCATTCAAGCGAATGTAGCCTGAAACAGCGGGATGGCAAGGTGGGAACCTTCAGAGAGGGTGTCTCCCCCATAGAGAGATAGCTAGCTAGCGTCTATTGCTACAGGGGCATCCTCTCATAGCCATTTTCACGGATCCCTGCAACATTAGCATAACTGTTATGCAGAAACCTTCGAATGCGAGCAGAAAACGGCTTTTTCCATCCCTTGAACTCTATGGAGATCAGGAAGAAATGGTAAGTCCACTTGATAAGGTTTTATGGTCAGAAAGCAATCGCCTCGAAGAGGCGTCCTGTGAGGCGCCGCCATTTTGGTTCGCTCCCACGGCAAGTCAAGCCTTGCCGTAGCGCGTTCCATATTCTCCAGGAACTTCGTACGCAGGGCAGGAGTCTTGAGAGAGTTCAGTCTCAAAGTCACATTCTCAGGCATCTCCTGCTGTCCTGGGTACTGCCCAGCAGAGCCTAGCCGCCGGATCAGATGATGTCACCTAGATTACATCACAATTTTCTAGCAGTCGCAATCATTTTTGCCGACTCGTGTGAATTGGCCAAGCTTCCTCTCAAACTCATCGGCTAGATCCGCCTGAAGCCTTGATCTCAATGTCCTCCGTGACACGGAAGCGGTAGGATTTGAATCGCGGGAAGCAGACGGCTATTCCTCTTCCTCGAATAAGAGGGACAGGCGAGAGCGGAGCGTCCCATAGGGAGCCTATCACGAAGCACGCTATCCCCCTCAAAGACATCTTTGTTGCTCTCTGCCCAAGAAAAAACGCGATGGCACACGTGTGATCATCCGGTGCAACCTGGCGAGGACACGGATCAAGGCACTTCCTAAATGCTTTGCTTCAGTGCGCCATAGTAGAAAGGAAAACTGTAGTCTTACCAGATTCACTTTGCACGCTTCAAAACAAATCAGTCAGTGAAGACGAAAAAGCTGATGATGTATCCTCCCGGCGGCACTTATATTGTGGCACGCCGGTAGTGACGTCATGGGCTGTCGCCGGCCAACAGGTGGTGTTTTTAAATATGTATCTTCAGACACGAGTCACGCTGAGGCGTTCCCCGTAGCGACCCCTAGGGGACGCAGTTCGAGTTCCCATGGAGGGGAACAATAGTTTGATGCCAAGAGCGAAAAAAGAAAGAAAAAAAAGCTGCCTAACGATGTACAATACAAATTAAGCTCAGGTGAGCTTTATTTGTCACATACACAATTGTACAGAGTATAATGAGGAGTGAAATGTATTTAACCCATCCAAGTGCACACACACCTGGAGCAGTGAGCAGTTGACATTGCAGCACCCGGGGAGCAGTTGGGGGTTTGGTGCCTTGCTTCCTGCCAGAGCCGGGATTCGAACCCACAACCTTGGGTTACAAGCCCAACGCTCTATCCATTAGGCCACGACTGCCCTTGTTTAAGACGACGTGGATAATATTGATGAGTAATTGGATATACTTTCATTAGTTTGGGTAACTAACCAAAAATATAAAAAATATAATTAAGACATTTACTTTAAATGAGCTACAGGTGTCCCCCCCGCCCATAGCTACTAGCAAAAAGACACAGATTCACATCTTAAAAGCCTGCTAGATTGAACAAGCAATCTCTTTCTCTCTCTCTCTGTGTGTGTGTGTGTGTGTGTGTGTGTGTGTGTGTGTGTGTGTGTGTGTGTGTGTGAGTGTGAGTGTGAGAGAGAGAGAATCAGTCTACTGTAGTTTGGAATCTGTCGTGTCCACATGCTCTCAAATGAGAGATGCACTCACGCTCGCTCGCTCGCTCGCGCGCACGCACGCACGCACACACACACACACACACACACACACAGTTTGATGCATCATTGTTTTAACATATTGTATTTCTCTCCAGGATTTTTGCTGTTTTGTTCTCTTTTCACACATTAAATCTACCGACTCCCCAATGTCACACACACACATAAATGGCCAGATTCTTGCAGCCATTAGACTCATTTTCACACATATTTAAAAGTCTAAAATGCTGCAGATCACAGCACTCCAAAATAAGTTTTAAGGTTATGTGTATTTCCCAGTACACAGTCATCATTCTCCATATGCAGTTTAACACAGCAGTTTAGTCCCACTTCAAAATGCCCGAAAATATTGTAAAACCTCATACACAAACTAATTCTACCAAAACACAGCCAGCAAGAATGCTTTGTTACTCATAACTTAATGGTAGCATTATAGAGGATAATGTTATCATGGGAAGTATATTGGATTTTTATAGAAAGCAAAAAATAGGCCAGAGCCTTATTGTGTTGGCAGGATGCACTATATATGCAATATGCTTCAATACGCCTTATTTCTCTTTCTTTATGAAGTAAAAAGAAAATTTAACCAACCACATGTGACTGCCCATCAAGCAGAGGTCAGCAGAGATATGGGAACAGCGTCTGTGTTTGTCCTCTCTAGTTATTCACCTCGGGAAGAATGATAATGACTTTTCCTTTTCCTACACAAATAAGTGCGTTTGAGAAAATCTGTGATTTTCATTTTGATTTTCAATCAAATTTTGATTGCTTTCAGCAAACAGATTGAGCGCTGAAGTATCAGGAATAGCTTCCTTTAAATTTGAAATTCAGATATTTGTGAAATGCCACAGAAATGAGAAAATGTCACGACAGCAGGGTAGCACATGCGCCTGACAAACCTCTGAGCTCCATCGACACACAACAAGCATAAGTTTACTTCACAGGTCGAAGAATTCCCACCAGCAGAAGATCTCAGGCTCAGACAAGATCTATGGACAGAACCTGATGTTGCACACATACAGCAAAGGTAGACTTAAGTCTAAGCTAACCTCTCTTTACTCTCCTCTGTGATTAAAAAAGGCCAGTCCTTTAAAACGACTCATTTACAAGTTACCAGACTGCTGCGATAAGCACTTCTGAGGATGAACTCACAATGTTAAAACTTAGTTTGTGTTTCTCAGTGATATTTAGTTTTTCATTGTCATTATTTACATGTCGTTCCAAACCTGTATGACTTTCATTCTTCTGTGGCACACAAAAGAAGATATTTTGAAGAATGTTGGGAATCAAACAAAATTGAACCGCATTGACTTTCATTTTATGGATGAGACAACAATAAAATAAATAAATGAACAAATTCATTTTTACACATATTTGCTTTACAATTTCCCCACACCTGTTCTGAGTTGCATTACCTGAGTTCTGCTATCTTAATGCACTTTTAAAAATCAAGTTGAACAAAGTCAAGTCACCTTTATTTATATAGCGCCTTTAACAATACAAATTGTAACAAAGCACTGCACAATATCAAAATAGGCAAATTTTGTCAATGTAAAATGACAGGATTTAACACTCAATTATCAGCTGAATGCATTTCATTATTGATTTTAGTGATGGCATTGTCCAGCTCAGTTCAGTTTAAATAATATCTGTGCAATCAAGTCGATGATTGTGCTGCAAGTGAAGTGTCCCCAACTGAGCAAGCCAGAGGCGACAGCGGCAAGGAACGAAAACTCCATCGGTGACAGAATGGAGAAAAAACCTTGGGAGAAACCAGGCTCAGTCGGGGGGCCAGTTCCCCTCCGGCCAGACGAATCAGTAGTTTGTTCCAACTGCAGCAAAGTCAGTGTAAGTGGTCCACTGGTTCCAGGGGTCTTTCCCCGATGGATGTCTAGGTGACGAGGTCCTCACTGGAGATCTGTCTCTGGGGCTCATCTCGGAGGTCCTCGGAGGGGTTGTCATCGTCTCTTCTCAGGTGTTCGGTCATCTCTATCGTTTAAGGGTAGGATCCAGAATGAAGCTTGTGTAATTCCTAACTACCACGGGATGTTAATCCCGTGGCAGTAACATAGAAACAGTAAGACAATTAGCGTAGCAGCTGCTCCATCCAGGAATAACCCTGGATGAAATTATCAGTATAACCCAAGCTAAAGCATAATAATGTGCATTTGTTCAGATAGACTGGCAGTACAAGATTGTGAGATGCATTATATGAATGCTTGGCTAAAGAGATGCGTCTTTAATCTAGATTTAAACAGAGAGAGTGTGTCTGAACCCCGAACGTTATCAGGAAGGCTATTCCATAGTTTAGGAGCCAGATATGAAAAAGTTCTACCTCCTTTAGTGGACTTTGCTATCCTAGGTACTACCAAGAGTCCAGAGTTTTGCGACCTAAGGGAGCGGGTTGGATTGTAGCGTGATAGAAGATTAGTTAGGTACGCAGGAGCTAAATCATTTAGGGCCTTATAGGCAAGTAATAATATTTTGTAACTGATACGAAACTTAATAGGTAGCCAGTGCAGAGACTGTAAAATTGGAGTAATATGATCATATTTTCTTGACCTGGTAAGGACTCTAGCCGCAGCATTTTGTACTATCTGTAGCTTGTTTATTGAAGATGCAGGACAACCACCTAGCAGTGCATTACAATAGTCCAGTCTAGAGGTCATGAATGCATGAACTAGCTTTTCTGCATCAGAAACACTTAACATGTTCCGTAGCTTGGCAATATTTCTAAGATGGAAGAATGCTGTTTTTGTAACATTGGAAATATGATTTTCAAAAGATAGGTTGCTGTCTAATATAACACCCAGATTTTTAACTGTAGAGGAAGTAACATTACATCCGTCTAGTTGCAAATTGTAATCCAAGAGATTCTGTGTACTGTTTTTAGGTCCAATAAGTAATATCTCGGTCTTATTTGAATTTAATAGGAGAAAATTACTGGTCATCCAATCTTTTATATTTTTAACACACTCTGTTAGCTTAGATAGTTTAGAAGTTTCATCTGGTTTTGTTGAGATATATAGTTGAGTGTCATCAGCATAACAATGGAAACTAATCCCGTATTTTCTAATAATATTACCAAGGGGCAACATATATAATGAAAATAATAGAGGACCTAGGACAGATCCTTGTGGTACTCCATACTTTACTGGTGATAATTGAGATGACTCCCCGTTTAAATAAACAAAGTGGTAGCGATCGGACAGGTAGGATCTAAACCATCTTAAAGCCTGCCCTTGAACACCTGTGTAGTTTTGTAATCGATCTATCAGTATGTCATGATCTATAGTGTCGAACGCAGCACTAAGATCAAGTAAAACTAGCAACGAGATGCAGCCTTGGTCTGACGCAAGAAGCAAGTCATTTGTAATTTTAACAAGTGCAGTTTCTGTGCTATGGCGGGGCCTGAAACCTGACTGAAATTCTTCATAGATATCATTTTTTTGCAAAAAGGAGCACAGTTGAGCAGACACTACTTTTTCTAATATTTTCGACATAAACGGAAGATTTGAAATGGGCCTGTAATTTGCCAGTTCACAAGGATCTAATTTTGGTTTCTTAATAAGAGGCTTAATTACTGCCAGCTTAAATGGTTTTGGGACGTGACCTAAAGATAGCGAGGAGTTAATAATATTGAGAAGCGGTTCTTCTGCTACTGGTAACAACTCTTTCAATAGTTTAGTTGGTACAGGATCTAATAAACATGTTGTAGGTTTAGATGCAGTGATACGTTTATTTAGCTCATCCTGTCCTATAGTTGTAAAGCAATGCAGTTTTTCTTTGGATGCGATGAATGAAGCTGAAGTACTAGACGCTGTAGAATCTACGTTTGTTATTGTATTTCTGATATTATCTATTTTATCAGTAAAGAAATTCATAAAGTCATTACTATTAAACTGTGAGGGAATATTTAGATCGGGTGACATCTGTTTATTTGTTAATCTAGCCACTGTGCTAAATAAAAACCTTGGATTGTTTTGGTGATTATCTATGAGTTTGCGGATATACTCGGTTCTTGCAGTTTTTAGAGCCTGTCTATAGCTGGACATACTGTTTTTCCACGCAATTCTAAAGACTTCCAAGTTAGTTTTTCTCCATTTGCGCTCAAGAATACGAGTTTCTTTCTTGAGAGAATGGGTATAACTGTTGTACCATGGCGCAGCACGTTTTTCTCTAACCTTTTTTAATTTGATGGGTGCAACAGTTTCTAACGTATTAGAGAAGATAGTTCCCATGTTGCAAGTAATTGTGTCTAGTTCATCTGTATTTATGGGTACACAGAGCAGTTGAGATAAATCAGGCAGGATATTTGTGAATCTGTCTTTAGTGGCTGGAATAATAATTCTGCCTGGGCGATAACGCGGAGCCATATAGTTAATATCAGTAATATGCAGCATGCATGATACAAGGAAATGGTCAGTAACATCATCACTTTGAGGTATGATATCTATATCAGTTAGATCAATTCCATGCGATATTATTAAATCTAGCGTATGATTAAAACGATGCGTGGGCCCGGTGACATTTTGCTTGACACCAAAAGAGTTTATTAGGTCAGTAAACGCAAGTCCTAACGCATCATTTGTATTATCAACATGAATGTTAAAATCTCCAACAATTAATGCTTTATCAACAGTAACCAATAGGTCTGAGAGGAAATCTGCAAATTCTTTTAGAAAATCTGTATATGGCCCTGGCGGTCTATACACAGTAGCCAGAGCAAGAGATAGGACAGATTTATTTTGCTTATCTGACAGTTTAACATTGAGCATAAGTATTTCGAATGAGTCAAACCTGTATCCTGTTTTCTGAGTAACATTGAGAATATCACTATATATTGTTGCGACACCGCCGCCACGACCAGTCTCACGAGGCTCGTGCTTATAACAGTAGCTTGGTGGAGTAGATTCATTTAGACCAAAATAATCATTTGTTTTAAGCCAGGTTTCAGTCAGACAGAGTACATCAAAACTATTATCTGTGATTATTTCATTTACAATAACTGCTTTCGGTGTGAGTGATCGGATATTTAGGAGCCCAAGTTTTAAAAATTGTTTTTGTTCATTTATTTTGCATTTTTCTGGTTTAATCACGATCAGATTTGTTCTAGATCCTGCATTACATTTATATTTTGAACTCACTATTCGGGGAACAGACACAGTCTGTATAGATTGGACACTGCAAGTACCTTTATCATTTAAGTGTGTAGAACAAAAATCATCATAGCTGTTATTGGAGAATTGGCTTACTAGTCAGATGGAGCGTAGCGTCCTGGTGATGTTGTCTGACAGGAGTTCCGCACCGACTCTGCTGGGATGCAGGCCATCAGCACGAAATAGCCTAGGACGCTCCCAGAAAAGATTCCAATTATTGACAAAGAGAATTTTCTGCTCTGTACACCATGAAAACAACCATTCATTTAAAGCAAACAGTCTACTGAACCGTTCGTGTCCTCGTCGATACGTGGGAAGAGGTCCTGATACGATGATCATCGTCGCTGGCGATGTGCTGCGTACCGTCTCGATCAGGCTCCTGAAGTCCCTCTTCAGTGTCTCCGTCTGCCGCAGCTTGGTGTCGTTAGCCCCCGCGTGAATCACAACAGCTGCAACGCTCTCGTCATCCTTCAGGATCGCGGGTATCTGCGCAGAAACATCAAGAACACGAGCACCAGGGAGACAATGAGTGTGCACTTTACCTTCAGCTAACGTAGCACGGACATGCCGGACGATTGAGTCTCCGATGACCACAGCGTCACGATCAGTCTCGCAGAGAGGGGCGAAGCGGTTCCGGGATGAGATGTCGAAGACCGGAGGGGGAGAAGTCGTCGCCCGGGGCCTGGATCGCGTCTTCCACTGCTGCACCCAGGGTCCGTGGTTTCCCGGCGCCAGAGTGAAGGCCATCTGTGACGATCGCGTCCCGGGTGCACGGGGCCTGTGCAGAGAAACACACGGAGTAGAGGTGGTGGGAGCGTTAGCAGCGCGTTGCATACTTACCCCGGACTTATGAGCGTCAGCCCGAGATGTTTCCAGCGTTGCTATCCGTTTCCTCAGCTGGGCCTGTTTCCCCAGCAGCTCGTGGATCCGTCTCTCCACGGCTTCCAGCTCGAGCTGCGCCGAATGCAGCTCGAACGTGTCCTCACCTGCACACAAAGGTAGACACGAATCCGCCATTTAAGCAAGTAACAGTGAAACAATGTTAAATGTGTGTATGCGTGTGTAAAAAGGGATATTAGCTGTGTTAGCGGAACCCGCGCTGGCTTTGCTAACGGGCTATAAGCTAATAGCGGACTTGGGAAATCAAAATAAAACTTGCGATAACAAGCCGCTCTGATTATTCTCGTTGCAGAATGCGATCGGGGATATATTCACACGTTATAGAAACACAAATTTTTGTGTATAAAATCGGAATTTAAGATAGAAAATAGACGATAAACAATTGGCTTAGCGGAGATTCAGCTCAGAACACGCGTCAACGACAAACCGGAAGTAAATCAGCATGTATGCCATTGCCGTGTGTGCTCTGACGGCAAACACGGGTACCTTCTGACCTCATAAATCTGGGCAGTAATAAGTGGGGCAGCCATGGCCTAATGGATAGAGCGTTGACTTGTAACCTGAGGTTTTGGGTTCGAATCTCAGCTCTGGCAGGAATTGTCCACGACTGAGGTGAGACCCTTGAGCAAGGCACCGACCCCCCCAACTGCTCCCCAGGCGCCGCATCATTGGCTGCCCACTGCTCCAAGTGTGTGTGCACTTGGATGGGTTAAATGCAGAGATCACATTTCACTGCTGGTTATACTATGTATAATTGTGTATGTGACAAATACAACTTCTTCTTCTTATTCTAAAATATCTACTTTTGTTTTTTGACCTTTACCTTCTGTTGTTTTGTTGGCATTTCCCATCTTCTTCCTGTACTTCTCCAAACCAATGACCATACTGAGAGTGCTGCCATCTAGTGGATCCACAAATGAAAACAATCAATTCCAGGCCCATTAACAGACGATTAATTCTGCATCTCAATGTTGATACTACCCATCCTAAATTCTATGTGATATTAGTCATTTTAAATAATATTTAGGGCAGATAGGGTGGATAGTATGCACATTGGGATGCAGGGAAACTCACAGGGCTGGGGGGGAATCTATATTTAAAGTCTATACCTAGAAATTTACTTGAGGGACAGTATTTAAAATTGCTAAATTTAATCACACTGAAGTATTTCATAGAAAAAAAAAACTTTTTTCCTAGCTTTAGAAAATAACTTTAATTCACATCTTTATATATTTGTGTAGGTAGAAAGATAGTGTACCTGTTTTTGGGACATTCTCATTCCTGGAGTTCTTTCACAGACCCTCTGATTGTGACTCTTAGCATTTAGTTAAATGTATTACCATCTAATACATAATCATTTAGCTTTTCAGTTGATGCAGTTAAAAATAAATGAATAAGGTTGGCATTGCAACTGTTCATATTTTTAAAGAAGCCAAAGGAGAAGAACCACCACAAACTCCTGCTGTAATACCGAGGATGGACTGTGAGAAACATGTGCTGTAAGAGGAGCTTCAGATGACATTCACTGAAATACTACAGCATGCAGACTCCTTCAGCAAACTAAGCTGATTTCACTAAAACTACATTGGAATACATGCTTTACATTTCTAAACTTCAGTCTATACATTTACTGTTACTCTGTTGTAAAAGTATTAATATTTTTTTTAGTTCAAGCAGATGACAGAAGCATACTCTCAGCTTTAGTAGGATGTTAATATAATCCTACTTCACTCAAATTTACCTCTACCTTACATCATACAACAACTGAGGTCGATTTACATCTTCTTGAGCAGAGTGAACTATCTCCAGCAGACGATTGTGCTACTGAGCTGAAATCTGCAGCTCTCCGGCTGACCATCTTCAGGTTTATCTGCAAACGCTGCACACAGAATAACCTGTAGATCTGAGCTTCCTCTCAGGAGAGACAAACGTATTAAAGCACAGAATAGAACGATCCGACAGGCTGCATTGTGCAGTTCGTTCCCTCATCTCTGTGTGGCAGCATGAATTTAGTGGGTAACGGGTGAAGTGGGAGAGAAGGGTGACTTTTTTATCTCTGTAACAGGGGATATTGGCCTGTAATGGCTGAGCAGTACTGTTAATTAAGTTCAGGATGGAGAAAATGGGACCTGAATTCAGGAGAGAGAGTGTGTGTGTGTGTGTGTGTGTGTGTGTGTGTGTGTGTGTGTGTGTGTGTGTGTGTGTGTGTGTGTGTGTGAGTGTAAGTGTGTGTGTGTGTGTGTGTGTGTGTGTGTGTGTGTTACAGTGAAAGAAATATGTTGGCCTGTTTCAGAGCTAATTTGATTGCAGGAAGACAGAATGAAAAAAGAGATTTTCCAAATTAGAAAACAGCTGAGATGACACTGGTCATAAATCCAGTGAATATTATCTGAAGAGCAATATTATTCAGCATGGAGATGCACGGGGAAAACGACAACGTTAGCTTTAACTGCATGAGCTCATCATCTACACAAAACAAGTTTAATGAGCCGTTTGTGTTCACAATCAGACTTTCATTTCATTTATTACAATATGTATTCAGAGATGCATGCAAATCACACCATCAGGTCTCCAGAAAAACCTAGAAAGAGCTGCTGATCTCTGGGCATGACTTACCCTTTAACCTCACCGCTAGGGATGCTGGGAAATGTAGGCTGTGAAACACAGGGAGGCAGTTTTCTTGAAATAATCTGAAGTGGAAACAGTTGTTTTATTGAACAGATATCAACCCTGTGTCTGAATATGCCTAGTTCCCTACTATATAGTAGGCCTAAAAAGTATTATGTCTACAGACGTGGTATTCATTGATCAGTAGGCAAAAAGTACCAGGATGACCTACACTGACCAAAATTATAAACGTAACACTTTTATTTTGTCACCATTTTTCATGAGCTGAACTCAAAGATCTAAGACTTTTTATATCTACACAAAAGGCTTATTTCTCTCAAATATTGTTCACAAATCTGTCTAAATCTGTGTTAGTGAGCACTTCTCCTTTGCCGAGATAATCCATCCACCTCACAGGTGTGGCATATCAAGATGCTGATTAGACAGCATGATTATTGCACAGGTGTGCCTTAGGCTGGCCACAATAAAAGGCCACTCTAAGATGTGCAGTTTTATCACACAGCAAAATGCCACAGATGTTGCAAGTTCTGACGGAGCGTGCAATTGGCCTGCTGACTGCAGGACTGTCCATCAGAGCTGTTGCCCGTGAATTGAATGTTCATTTCTCTACCATAAGCCGTCTCCAAAGGCGTTTCAGAGAATTTGGCAGTACATCCAACCGGCCTCACAACCGCAGACCACGTGTAACCAGACCAGCCCAGGTCCTCCACATCCAGCATTTTCACCTCCAAGATCATATGAGACCAGCCAACCGGTCAGCTGCTGCAACAATCGATTTGCATAACCAAATAATTTCTGCACAAACTGTCAGAAACCATCTCAGGGAAGCTCATCTGCATGCTTGTCATACTCATCGGGGTCTTGACCTGACTGCAGTTCGTTGTCGTAACCGACTTGACTGGGCAAATGCTCACATTCAATGGCGTCTGGCACTTTGGAGAGGTGTTCACTTCACGGATGAATCCCGGTTTTCACTGTACAGGGAAGATGGCAGACAGCGCGTATGGCAACGTGTGGGTGAGCGGTTTGCTCATGTCAACGTTGTGGATCGAGTGGCACATGGTGGCGGTGGGGTGATGGTATGGGCAGTCATATATTATTAACAACGAACACAGGTGCATTGTATTGATGGTATTTTGAATGCAGAGAGATACTGTGACGAGATCCTGAGGCCCATTGTTGTGCCATTCATCCACGACCATCACGTCATGTTCCAGCATGATAATGCACGGCCCGATTTTGCAAGGATCTGTACACAATTCTTGGAAGCTGAAAACATCCCAGTTCTTGCATGGCCAGCATACTCACCGTACATTTCACCCATTGAGCATGTTTGGGATGTTCTGGATCGGCGTATACGACAGCGTGTTCCAGTTCCTGCCAATATCCAGCAACTTCGCACAGCCATTGAAGAGGAGTGGACCAACATTCCACAGGCCACAATCAACAGCCTAATCAACTCTCGAAGGAGATGTATTGCACTGCGTGAGGCAAATGGTGGTCACACTAGATACTGACTGGTTTTCAGACCCCCCCCGGACCCCCGCAATACAGTAAAACTGCACATTTTAGAGTGGATTTTTATTGTGGCCCGCCTAAGGCACACCTGTGCAATAATCATGCTGTCTCATCAGCATCTTGATATGCCACACATGTGAGGTGGATGGATTATCTCGGCAAAGAATAAGTACTCATTAACACAGATTTAGACAGATTTGTGAACAATATTTGAGAGCAATAGGCCTTTTGTGTGCATAGAAAAAGTCTTAGATCTTTGAGTTCAGCTCATAACAAGTGGGGGCAAAAACAAAAGTGTTGCGTTTTGTCATTTTGGTCAGTGTACTACTTGACTTCAATAATCAATAATAATTTTATTGCGGTCCTCAAAGACATTTTTTCACAAAATAAATAAAAATATATTTTTACCGGAAAAGGTGTAAGCAGAAGCCTTGCTTATTATACCTACCCTTTATACATAGTTAACTGAATGGGCGACACTTTTCACTAAGTTAAACAACATTACAAAAACCCATTTCCCAAAATGTACATACATAATTCAAAACAAACATAACTAAAAAAAAAAAAACATATTTGAACAATACATTCATAATTTATTAATACTGAGTCATATAAATAATTATCACCTTAATTTGATACATTTTCTTACATTTGCAAAGTGAATTACATACTTTTCAAATCAATTTAAATCAAAGCACTTTTATTGTCACATCACCACAACATGTGTGCTTTGGTGAGTGAAATTCTTGAGAGCGTGCTCCAGACAATGCATAAACAATTTACATATAGACAGTACATACTTACAGACTTATCGAGAAGACAATGTGCAGAATACACATACATATACTCAGTACACACAGTACTATTAAAGACATACTTACAATTATCAATACACGTTATGCACTGTATGAACACATTTTACATTATGTACACATATATACACACAATAGTATGCAAAAAAAAGTTGCAGCAGATTTTACATAGGCCGGATACACAATGTCATGGATGTGCATTGCATGGTATCCAGTGGTAGCAGATAGATTGTTGAGTTTGTGTAGTGTGTGCGTGTAGTCCAGTTGAACTGTGTTAAAGTGCAGTGCATGGCATATTGTAAAGTGGGAGTGTGCTGTAGGGTGTATTAGTTTTTATCTGTTCATTAGCCTGATAGCCTGAGGGAAAAAGCTATCCCTCAGTCGGCTAGTGTGGGATCGGATGCTGCGGAGATGTCTTGCTGAGGGCAGCAAAGAGAGCAGACTGTGGGACGTGTGGCTGGAGTCCTTGATGATCCTCCTGGCTTTCCTTATGCACCGCCTGGTGTAGATGTCCTGGAGGGAGGAAAGCTCACCTCCAGCAATGTGGCGGGCAGTGCACACGACCCTTTGCAGAGCTTTGCGGTTGCCAGCGGTGCTGTTTCCAAACCAGGCGGCGATGCAGCCGGTCAGGATGCTCTCCACAGTGAAGGAGTAGAAGGATCTGAGGATGCTGGGGTTCATTCCAAACTTCCTCAGCCATCTTAGAAAGAAGAGGCGCTGGTGTGCATTCTTCAGCACTGCATCTGTGTGAGCAGACCATGTGAGATCCTCGGTGATGTGAACGCCGAGGAATTAAAGCTGTTTACCCGCTCCACAGGTGTCTTGTCGATGGTGATGGGTGTGTGTTCTCTGCTCTGTCTCCTAAAATCCACCACCAGCTCCTTGGTCTTGTCGATGTTGAGTGAGAGGTGGTTCTCCTGACGCCATTTAGTCAGGGTACTCACCTCCTCTCTGTAGGCCTTCAGGCCTTTTAATTCCCTATCACATTTATTCCATAAATTGACTCCTTTGACAGATAATCACCTACTTTTTACATTAGTTATTGCCCTTACTTTTTTTAACATATACCACCCTCTTAGATTATACTGACTTTCTCTTGTTTTGAACAGCCTCTGAATACAATTTGGAAGTACATTTTTATAAACTTTGTACATTAACTGTGATGTATATAAATCAACTTAATCTAAAAATTGTAATGCATGTAAATTAATAAAACAATTTAGTTGTTGGTTCATAATAATCAACCCTTTTAATAATAGTCCTAATAGCTTTCATTTGTAACATAGAGTATATATTGAATTTAAATTGGATTTACCTCCACACAACAAGTAATGTATGGAACTATGAGCGCACAATACAATATATATAACGTTTTTTCAATCAAAACGTATTATTCTATTTAATATTGCAATGGATTTGGACATCTTTGTTTTTACATAATTAATATGTAATTTCCAACATAACATATGTTTATATTATAACAACCAAAACTGTATTTTCATAGACTCTTTCTTTTTCCTCATTGTTAATCATTAATTTCACTTTATTGTTACTTTGTCAATTACTAAATATTATAAACTTGGTTTTACTTAAATTCAGTGAAAGTCTGTTATCATCAAACCATTTTTAAAAACCATCAGTTCGATTTCCACTGTATTCAGAAGCTGGTCCAAACTTTTCCCGGAACAATATAAATGTATATCTTCAGCAAACAAAACCATTTTTAATACTTTAGACACTTTACAAATGTTATTTATGTACAGTACAAACAACTTAGGGCCTAGCACCGAACCTTGCGGAACACTACAAGTAACTTTCATTAAATCTTATTTAACACTATTTATTTGTACAAATTTATATCTGTCATCGAGGTAACTTTTTATGCAAGCAAAAGCTTTTCCTCTTATACAATATCTATCCAGATTCATCATAAATAATCCATAATCAATAGTATCAAAAGCTTTTTTTTTTATCTAGGAACACCCCCACAGTATATTCATTATTATCCATTGAAGAAGAAATCTATTCTAACAGTTCCATCACAGCCATTGAGGTCGACCTGTTTGTTCTAAAACCATAATGATGATCACTCAACAATTTATGTTTATCTATAAAATTATTAAGCCTGTGCACAAATATTTTCTCAAAAATTTTCAAGAACTGGGAAAGAAGAGAAATTGGTCTGTAGTTGGAAAAACAGTGCCGATCTTCATTTAAAAAAAATAGGAATAACTTTAGCTGTTTTCTTATTACTTGGGAATATTCCTGTTAAAAAGGACTAATTACAAATGTGTGTAAATGGTTTTATTATATGTTCTACAACATTTCTTATTAACGAAAGGTCAATATCATTACAATCAGAGGAATATTTATTCTTATGGCTGTTATTTATTCTTATGTCAAGTATTTCCTTTTCATCAACTCTCCTTATAAACATTGAATAATCATTACTGCAAATATTAATTTGATCTATCCTATCCCCAGTTTTCTGCTCCACGATCACTTTTGCTAAATTGCTCCCAATATTTACAAAATACTTATTAAATTCATTGACAATGTAATTAATTTTATCTATACTTAATTTATCATCATTAACTAAATAATTTGGGTAATCTACTTTCACAGTTTTCTTTTTAATCATACTATTAATTAATTTCCATGTTATTTATATGTTATTCTTATGCTTGTCAAATAACTTATTATAATAATCCTTTTCACTAAATCATGTAATACTTATATTTATTTTCCGCTTGTATAATTCTAGTAGCTATAAATTTCCTGTATAATGAATTTTTCTTTTTACATGCTTTCTCTATTCCCTTAGTAATCCATGGTTTATCCTCATTTATTTGCTTCTTTACAGTCCTCTTAAACAAACAATGTTTTTTGTATTTTTCGATTAATACAGACAAAAAAAGCATCATAAGCACTATTAGTATCTTTACTTTCATAAACCTAGTTTCAATTTTGATTCTTTAAATCTTCACTGAGAGCAGTGATGATTTTTTGTGTTCTACATCGAATAAATTTAAAACAATTTATCCTACTTCCTTTTGTTATATCAAATAATCTTTAAAGATTGCAAAAACTAGATGATCAGTCATATCATTTATAAAAAAAATCCTCCTACTATTTTTCCTTCAATATCATTATATATATATATATATATATATATATATATATATATTGTCTATTAATTTGGCAGTATTTTTAGTAATTCTACTAGGTTTTGTAATCACTGGAAATAGACCTTTACTATATAGTGTGCCAGTAAAAACTGATATTCTCTTATTTCCATTTGGATTCAACAAATCAATATTGAAATATCCATATATAATTTGTACTTTGTTCTCATTCCATTTATCGAGCACACCAAATAATTTATTCATGAAGGTATCCATACAAGTTCCTGGTGATCTATACACACAACTGATAATTATATTTTTAGATCTTTCAATATCGATTTCTATAGTTACACATTCCATAAGATTTTCTATAGTCACAAAAATACTTTTGATCAAATTACATCTTAACTCTATGTCAATATACAAAGCAACTGCTCCTCATTTCTTATTATCTCTGTTTATCGTAAACAAATGATATCCTTCCAATTCTACTTCATGTATTTTCGCATTATCAAGCCAAGTCTCTGAGACAGCAATCACGTTAAATATATTAAACTAACGCAAATAATCCTTAATGTGTATGATTGTTTTCATAATCACTTCTACTATTTAAATGTATTATTGATAATGCCCCCTCCATATTCACTTTTCTATTAAATTTATCTTCTATATAATACTCACAACAATTGTTATTTACATCGTTAAAAAAGTGATTTTCTAGGTCAATATAATTTTCAATCTCGGACATTTTATGATCTATGTGATTGAAGGATTTACAATTCAAATTATAGTACTTAAAGTGACATTGTAAGTGGTCAGACAGACAGTCCATTTGAATATTGACCAACTCCACATCATCAACATCTCTAAATGGAAACAAGAATTCCTTATCAAAGTACATCATATCTTTAATCCTTTTACAGTTTTTTTTTAAATTGGTAACAAGCGTTTACCAATACTTAAAGTACTTTTTCTAAACTCTTTACACAGCAACACACCTATGCACGTCCTGATTTCGCTGAGTTAGATGTGTTTCTGGGTCAACATATATTGTTGACCCTGGAACAACATTTTAATCTAAATGTTTAATCTTGACCATTTTCCTACACCTAAACCTAACCTTAACCATGAGTAATCCCTAAAATCAGAGGAAATGATAGATGAATGACACTGATGTACAAGCAACAAACACTGATTATAAGCCTAAACTTCACAAAAATGATAAACTTGTTTTTCAAATCTGATTGGTTGATAACAATGTTGTTCCAGGGTCAACAAAGATGTTGACCCAGGAACATGTCGCACTTGGTAAAATCAGGTTCTGCCCTACATCACACAGTTAAGCCAAATAGTACATTTTCTGACCAAAACCACATTTTGTTAAATAAATAAAAACTCTATATTTCAACATTCTGAATACCTTTTTCTTCATATACTAACTCTATCAAAACACAGCAAGCCCGATTCGAAATTGAGTAATTCGGTCAAAACATTAGCACTGGTTTTCTATCCAACAGGACCATGTAGTCAATTATAGTGCATAGACTGTCAAAATGCTAACGATTAATGGCATTACAAAAACTGCATTACTTATCATGTCTCAGTTCACCTGTATAGAACATATAATATGAGATTCATTAAAAATATATAGCAACAAGGACAACAACAATAACAAAAACAATAATAATAATTCAGCCAGCAAGTTCCTTTGTGTGTGTGTGTGTGTGTGTGTGTGTGAGTGGATTCATTTTAGATAGTATGCATACAGCATAGTGAAAGATCATCAGTACTTTATGGAATGTAAATTAAAAGTGACAGAATTGCAGCAGTAAAGGCTTTACTGGAAAAAATGAAATTACAGTAATGTCAGTGATAAAAAAAGTAAATCAATGAATATATATGTTATTTACAACTGTACAGTTCACAAATGAACAATTTTCGGTTTTCTCTGTATAAATGTGTCAGTTATGATGGATAATGTATTGTTACAAATATTTTACAATTGTTCAGGCTGAATATAGCCTGCGTTCAGAAACTGTTCTTGTGCCTGGCATTGCTGACCAGAAGCCAACAGTTCAAAGAGAGACTGGCAGGATGTGTAGGGTCCAAAGTGATTTTCTTAGCCCTTTTCCTCACTTTGGAGATGTACAAATATTGGAGGTTGGGCAGGGGGGCACACTTATTCCTCTCAGCAGTCCTGACTGTCTGCTGTAGTCTCTTGATGTCTCTTGATGTTAGCTGAACCAAACCAGACGGTCCTGATCCAACTACTCCTCTCCCCAATCTACCTTGTCCTCCCCCTGGTCCAACCAGTCCTTTTCCTCATCCCAACTATTCCTCTACCTCGTCCAACTCTCCCTCATCCAAACATTTTCTTTCTTTTTATGCTTCTCTGGGTTGTTCTGAACAAAACCAATCCAGAGAGTGCCTTTTTATTGTGAATGGCCATGTTTGGAAATACTTGGAACTTTTCATTAAGATTGGAATCAGCTATTTCTCAATGATTAGTAACTAAAATAATTCTTAGCAGATATTTTCCGCTGCTTTTGTTGCAGAAGTAGAGATTTTACACAATATTTAAAGTTTGGAACATTGTGTTTTCATTTATGTCTAATGTCAGTGTTTAAGCATTTGTAAAAAAGATAAGAAATATCCATGATTTTGGTATGGGGTAAGCTTCTGTGAAAAGTTTAAGCATTTTAGAAACATGTTAATTGACTGAATATTGTGTGAAAACAACATGAATTGCATTAATGGTATGGTCACAACTGACGGATGTTGTGTTAATTGTGTTTAGAGTTTTGAAAATGTGACTACAGATTGGATAAAGGGATGTTAGCAATTGAAAAAAACTGTAAAATTGAATAAGTCATTTCTTTATAGAATGTACAATAGTAGTAACAGGGTCCCCTATGCATAAATTCAATTGGAACCTCGAACCTTCCAGTGGGTGAGTGTTGGATGTGGATGGTATGGTAGCCGATGCCAGTGATCAACAAACATTCCAACATACATGGCCTTTGGTTACTATGCAAGCTTGTTTCATCACAGAATAAAAAAATAAAAACAGTAATTGTGACCTTTTTATCTCACAATTCATACCTATATTGGAATTGTGAGCTTAAATCTTGCAATTCAGACTTTATCAGAATTGTGAGATACTGCAAATTCATAATTGCAAGAACAAAAGTCAGAATTCTGAAATAAAGTCACAATTACCCATTACCATTTATATTCCATGGCATAAATAAGCTTTCATAGGTTCCTCATGTGTAAGGGGAAAAAAACAAACAAACAGACATAAAAAATGCAGTCTAACACACATTATCACTCTTCTCCCCTACCTCTTCTCCCTTTTTCTGATCCAACTATTCCTCTCCCTCTGTCAGGCATTATTTTCTCTCTCTCTCTCTCTCTCTCTCTCTGATTCTTTGTGTTGTGCACCCTCTGCATTCACAAAACCAATTAAAATAGGTATTTTACTCTCTATGTTATTGGTGTAATGGAAAGAGCCTCAACACCTGACTATTCCTCCAACTGAGATTGAAATCAACTATTTCTAAATATTTCAGTGATCTATTACTTAAAAGTGCTTATCAGTCGTTACAATATTTTATATAGAAAGATTTTTTTCAATACTTGTTAGCTGCTGTTGTAGCAGAAGTAGAAGCTTTATACTATATATAAGGTTTGTAACATTAGGTCTTCAATTCTGACATGCTGTGTTTCAGCATTTGTACATATGTTTATAAATAGGTTTTGGGTTAGCTTGTGTGAAAAGAAAATTTAATAATTTTAGAAACATGGAAATTGACTGCATATTTTGTGAAAACAACACCAATTGTACTAATGGTATGGTCACAACAGACGGATGTTGTGCTAATTGTGTTTAGAGTTTTGAAAACATGACTAGAGATTGGACAAAAGGATGTTGTCAATTGAAAAACACTGTAAGTCCATATGAATATTCTTTCAAACAGTCTTCACTTATCCATACTGATTCAATTCTTAACGTTCTCTTACTGTGTTCTTTGGCTTCTTTAGGTGATCAATTTGGCTGTAACACAGTCATCACTTATCCATACTGTTCAAGTTATTTGAGTTCTATTATTGAGCTTCTCTTTGAGCTTCTTCAGGAGTTCAATTTAGCCGTATTATCACTTTGCAATTTCTTGTCCATGTAGCTTGTATTTTGTTCTGTTTCCTCAAAATGAGTGCACGTCTAGCAATATCAGCATTCTTTTTTGTAAGATGTTCATTCAGGTACACCCCCGTACCTTTCAACTTCCTTGCCTGCCTCAGTAACTCGGCTCTATGTTTCTGATTCACAAACCGAACAACTATTGCAGGCTTCGCTCCGCCATTCCTTCGTGGAAGGGTATTATCTCTCTGATTTATCATATTCTGGCTTTCAAATAACTTGATTACTTGCTTTTCCAGTGTTTGTAGTTCCTCTGGCAGGGCGCCTTCACCGTCTATGTCTCTGGCCACTGTACTGGCATACGTCTAGTGTTTTGTTTCCAGTCCGCTTATAATTAAATCCTCCATTCTCCATTCACTTCATTTCCAGCACAATCATCGACTTAATTGCACAGATATTATTTAAACTGAACTAAGCTGGACAATGCCATTACTAAATTCAATAATGAAATGCATTCAGCTGATAATTGAGTGTTAAATCCTGTCATTTTACATTATTGACACAATTTGCCTATTTTGATATTGTGCAGTGCTTTGTTACAATTTGTATTGTTAAAAGCGCCATATAAATAAAGGTGACTTGACTTGACTTGACTCCATTCTTGTATATTGCTCTAGCTTGTCAATCCTTCTCTCCAATCCTTCCATTTTCATGTCCTTCTCTTTCACAAGGTTCTTCAGTTGTTTAACTTCATCCATCAGATCAAGTAGCATAGTTTGTTGTTTAGCAACTTCTTCTTTGGCACTCAACAAAGTGCACTGTCTCTGCAAACTGCTCTCCAAACTGAAAGATTATGGATTTGATCAACTGGTCTTTCAACGCAATTGACACCATCTTCTCGACGAGAAGCTTGGGTTCGGGGGAACCTGACTACCCTGACGGAACGTTCGCAGCTGGCTACACGATGGACGCGTGGGAGAGGTGGCGGATCGTGTGTCTAGCGGCTCTTTCCGTGGAGGATATTGAAGATATCTACCTATTCGGAACCATGATAACAGGTCTTCTGCTGATTGGATTAGGCTTTGCCCTGGGTTATCGAAGAATTCAGAAAACGGGAACAGCTGTCCAAAGCCTCAAAAGGCTGCCCGTCATGATTGAAGCAGTGGGAAGAGCAGTCAGCATTGAGACTGAGACTATTAACCGCAATATGGATTCTATCATGGAGAAGCTCACGGCTTTGCAAAGGAAAATTGATGGTATTGGAGACCAGAATGGACAAAGAGAGTAGCCGTGGAATTGGAATGCGGTTACTCGCCCCAAGACTAAACAATCGCAATCTTATCTTTTTTGGCTCCCCTGTACCAGCACTGGCCTCGGCCAAGGCTGCTGCTGGAAAATAAACCCTGGGAAGAGCACTGCAGTGAGACGCTCTTGCGTTCCTCCCACATTCTACAGACACCTGCTGATTACAAACTTCTACACATAGACACACATACACACATATATAAAGATATGCACTCATCTCCCCACCCCCGATCCCTCGCCTCCGTCGCTTTGAACCGCCAGCCTGACAAGCGGGTCTGTGACCAGCGCCGGAAAAATGGCTGCGGGACCGGATGGCTGCTTGCCGGAGCTGGATTACTTCCCCTGTTGCAAAGTCGTGTGTCTATGGTGTATGTGCTTTTGTTGTTGCTGAGGTGTTTTTCCTGTTCTCACACTGTACTCCCCAAGGAGCATAGTTTGGGGGTTATTTTTTTTCTCCTCACCTTCCTCATGTTATGCTGTATTTTTCTTCAATTACCTGTCTTCCTGTTCTGTCTACCCCCTTGTCATATATGTATGTTGTGTATGTATGGACAGGTTGATGGCTAATTTTGCTGGTACTTGTGACTAGTGACAATAAAGGGGCTACTACTACTACTACTACTACTTTGCTCAGCTCGTCCGACATGAAGTTTAGAGATTTTCCGATCTCCTCCAACTCATCCTCAACCACGCTGCTGATTTTCTTCGGTGGCATTTTGGTTTGTTCGTTTTTGTCTTGTATATTTACAATATTAATTATACTTACTTTATTATTAACACTTTTTTATTTTCAGAAATAGCTGCACACCACAGAGTGCCACCATTTTGGATCTTTCATTTAATTTTCATTACTTGCAACGGGACAGGAGTCATGATTAACAGTGAAACGAAACTGTTGCTGGTCTGCCCTGTGACAAAGATAAGATGAGTGTAGTCTGTCCAGATTTCATCCATACGACACACATTCACACTACATATAGAGCAAACGGACAAATTTTGCAAAGTCAGTTCTTATTTTAATGTAGAATCAATTTCAGGTTCAGAGCCGAGGAGCTTATAATAGCTGGAGAAAACTTCTGTTATCATTTCTATTGGTCTTACTGGTGTTGCTGGACGGCCGTGAATGGGTCAGCTCGATGAAGATGGAAGATCTGGGTTCAGCAGCTGGTGCCTCTCATCATTCACGTCTCCATCATTTACATCTCCATATTTTATATCTCCAAATCATATAGTATTATGAAAACATCACAGACAGCACATAAAGAGTCCATTTACATCAATTACTGCGAGCAGAAGTCAATGACTCGTCCATCACATAACACACGCACAGCTTCGTTTGATGGGATTCAAATTGCAGATGGACAGCAGCCAAAACACACAGTTGGATGATCATGCAGGTCAAAGGTGAGCTCTTTCACCACGCCGCTGGCTGTAGTGAGCTGTGAGAGTGACTGGAGAGTGTCAGGGAGAGAAACAGAAAGACATGCTGTCAGTACTGAGAAACACATGTAAACTCAAACACAGCCATTGCCTCTGTATCTGAGATTCTCTGTCACACAGAAACTCTTCAAACCACTGAGATAATCAGGACAGTACTGCACTGCCTACAGTCTTCTGTTGTGATTACAACCCGAATTCCGGAAATGTTGGACATTTTCTTTTCCTTGAATAAAACTTAAACTTACAGAAGTAAAGATGGGCAGAGGCTCTCCAATCTGTGAAGTGCGTAAAAAAACATCTACTGTGCATAACATCATCAAACGTTTCAGAAAAACTGGAGATATCTCTGTGTGTAAGGGACAAGGCCAAAGACCTTTGTTGGATACCCGTGGTCTTCGGACCCTCAAACGAAATTCACGAACTTGATTAGAAGGTTGATTACTTCAGAATATTCCCAATCAGTGTTAATTTTGGCAGGCATTTTTTATTTATTCTTAGTCTTTATCTTGAGACGAAAATGTGTTATAGTCTTTATAACTCTATAGTTTTAGTCTAGTTTTAGTCGACTTGACTTTAATTTACTTATTAATATATATATATATATATATATATATTTAACATCTTTTGTTGGTTAACATTGATGACAAAGATAATTTGTAATGCTGTCCCTTTAAGACGGAAGGTATGCATGTATCTGACACACTCAGTTTTTACCCACCTGTTTACGTTCACTTACGCCATAAACTACTGTATTTACGTGAGATACTCTACACGATAGACATTTGGACTGCTGTGTGTGTGTTTGATCGCGTGCTATATGAGAACTGAAGAAGTGGAGTGTGCGCGAGAGGAAGCACTTCTATCAGCGGGATTCCTCCTATCCCGCCTTTAATCGACAACGAATTGTGACTCCCGGGAAAAACGGGATGCCTGTCACCCAGCCCCTAACCCTTCGGGTGCTGAAACTATTGTTTCGGATCTCTAGTTCATGTTTACCTATCCGTCCACTTCGGCTGCCATACTGAGAATTGCTATGCAAACGCCTCTTATCCAATAACAGAAACGCACATTTTGAAAGACAAGACAGTAAACTTAGCCTATAGGATGTATTTTTAATGTCCGGTAGACCTCAAATAATATTCTAGTCCAATCTCGTCTTATCGAAAACGTACATTTCGTACAGTTTTTATCATCAGATATTAATTTTAGCTAGTCAACGTCTCATCTAAGTCACAGAAAAAATGGTTAGTTTACTTTTTTTTAATACTGTAGTCAATACACTCCAATGCACCTGGACAAACACACTTTTTTCCATTAATTGTTTTTTAATGTCCTGTAAGAACAGTGACAACGTTGCACTTGGAAATGTGGACTGCAGCTCTTTGGGCTGTCACAATATTACGAATTATTAAATACATTTTTTTAATGATCCTGACCAGCCCTCAAAACTACACAAAAAGATAAAATGTCAAATAAATTCAGAGACGTTAACTACATGAAAAGTAACACAATTTACTAAAATAATTTAAATTCATAGGTTACACATAAATCCGCACTGTAGGCCTACTGCGAGACCATCAAAACATTTAATTGCATTTTACTTTAATATTTGTGCAGTGTATTGAGAGATGAAGCATGCAGCAACAATTGGCAGAGATGTTACGGATGGTGTTATTCCTTCTGCATGCACTGAAACATAGCAGTACGCTACGCTCACATTCTTCCACCAACTGACGTAACTGTCTGTGTTTTAGTGCATGTACAAGAATAAAAAATAATGTTATGCTGGTTAATCCAATTGTTTCATGCAGCGTTAATTACAGATCATATCAGTTTAAAGGGAAGCAAAACATTCTGCAGATGATATTTAATGTTGTTCCCGCTGACTAGACATTGAATAGACAAGATGGCGCTGAGTACGGCCGCCGTGTTGCGAGCTCCGGGAATACTTTGCAGTTTTTCATATGCTTTATTCGTTTTTTTGTTGTTTTACGTGTTAGATGTTGTTAGTATAACTGTCTACGATAGAGACACGCTTTTAAACATTGGTTCCTCCATCGCGCAACGCAAACCGGACTTTGAGTTCTTGAATGCCGGTGGATTGTTCACAGACACGGCATCAGAGCCCTTTGTCTGGGTCGCGCAATCAAGGAAACGCCGCCAACGCCGAAAAAGGGGGAAGAGAGCTGGCGTTCTCGTCAGACTGAGACGCTGTGCTTTCCGACCTCCTCTCCCAACAATTTTGCTGTCTAACGTTCAGTCACTGGATAACAAACTCTGTGAACTGCGGGCGCGCATCTCATACCAACGAGAAACAAGGGACTGCTGTGTTATTTGCCTCACAGAAACCTGGATGTCTGCAATGGTTCCAGACTCAGCCATCGAGCTCACGGGCTTCTCCGTGCACCGCTCGGACCGAATGGAAGAGCTCACAGGGAAAAGCAGAGGCGGGGGTGTTTGTTTCTACATCAACAACTCGTGGTGTAATTTACACTCTATTAAATCCTTCTACTCCCCTGATCTGGAATTTCATACGCTTCTGTGTCGACCATTCTGGCTACCGAGGGCATTTACAGCGATCATAATCACGGCTGTTTACATTCCTCCTCAAGCCAACACAGACCAGGCACTCAGGGAACTGTACGGGAATATAAGTGAGCAGGAAACCACGCACCCAGATGCAGCTTTTATTATCACGGGGGACTTTAATAAAGCCAACTTCAGAACAATAGCTCCAAAATACTTTCAACACGTCACCATCAACACGCGTGGGGATCGTATACTCAACCATTGTTACACTTCTTTCCGGGACGCATACAAGTCCCTCCCCCGCCCACCTTTCGGCAAATCGGATCACTCTTCCGTTCTGCTTCTGCCTGCTTATAGGCAGAAACTGAAATGAGAAGCACCCGCCCTCAGGACAGTCCAATGCTGGTCGGACCAATCGGACGCTATACTACAGGACTGTTTTGATCACGTGGACTGGGACATGTTCCGGGCAGCGTCTGATGACGACATAGAGGCGTATTCAGATTCTGTAACGTGTTTCATCAGGAAGTGTATAGATGATGTAGTTCCGACCAAAACCATCCGCCCCATCTACCCCAACCAAAAACCGTGGATTAACAGCGATGTTCGATCAGCCTTGTCAGCGCGGACATCTGCCTTTAAATCCGGAAACACTGACGATCGGAAACAAGCCAGTTACGATCTCAAGAGATCCATCAAAGCAGCCAAACGACAATATAAAAACAAAGTTCAAATCAAATCACTTTTATTGTCACATCACCACAGCACAAGTGCCTTGGTGAGTGAAATTCTTATGAGCGTGCTCCAGACAGTGCAAAAAAAACAACAAACAATTTACATATGGACAGACAGTGCAAAAAAACTGCACTGGAGCATTTACAGTGCTCCAGACAGTGCAAAAAAACAACAACAACAATTTACATATGGACAGACAGTGCAAAAAAACAACAAACAATTTACATATGGACAGACAGTGCAAAAAAACTGCACTGGAGCATTTACAGTGCTCCAGACAGTGCAAAAAAAACAACAACAATTTACATATGGACAGTACATATGTACAGACTGTACAGAAGACAATGTGCAAAATACACATACATATACTCAGTACACATAGTGTACTATAAAGACACACTCAATTATCAGCGACACATTATACACCGTATGGGCACATCTACATTATGTACAGTATCTATACATAATGTAGTCTATACATAGTAATAATGTGAGGTGCAACAGATTATAAATTAACAGCAGATTGGTTGAGCAGCAGATAGATGTGCAAAGGTGCAACAGATTATTCATATGCAGTGTTGTGGATGTGCATTGTATGGTGTCCAGTGATAGCAGATAGGTTGTGTTAGTGCAGTGTGTGCGTGTAGTCCAGTTGAACTGTGTTAAAGTGCAGTGCATGGCATGTTGTGTGAGTGGGAGTGTGATGTAGGTGAGTTATTTCTGACTGTTCATTAGCCTGATAGCCTGAGGGAAAAAGCTGTCCCTCAGTCGGCTAGTGCGGGATCGGATGCTGCGGAAACGTCGCCCTGAGGGCAACAGAGAGAGCAGTCTGTGGGTTGAAGAACATTTCAACAACAACAACCCAAGAAGCATGTGGCAGGGCATTAACAACATCACAGGCTTTAAAGGGAATAAACCAGCTACTGTGAACATTGCCGCCTCTCTACCGGACGAGCTCAACACTTTTTATGCTCGTTTCGAGGCTGATAACACCGCCCACACAGAGAGCGCTCACACGGCTGCAGCAGAAGAGGTCAGTCCACTCTCCCTTTCTGTCGTGTATGTAACCCGATCCTTCAAACGGGTGAACATCCGTAAAGCCATGGGCCCGGATGGCATACCAGGCCGTGTGCTCAAAGCATGCGCTTTTCAACTAGCCGGGGTTTTTACAGACATTTGCAATCTGTCCCTCTCTCTGTCTGTGGTTCCCGCATGCTTCAAAAAATCAACCATTGTGCCCATACCTAAGAAAAATAAAATCACATGCTTGAATGACTGGAGGCCCATTGCTCTGACACCCATCTTCAGCAATTGTTTTGAGAAGCTCGTCAGAGAACACATCTGCTCTGTGCTGCCTGCTTCACTGGACCCACTACAATTTAACCGTTCCACAGACGATGCTATTGCCTTCACCCTGCACACTGCTCACTCCCACCTGGAAAAGAAGAACACCTATGTGAGGATGCTGTTCATGGATTATAGTTCGGCATTTAACACCATAGTGCCTGCCACACTGGTTGTGAAGCTCCAGACTCTGGGACTGAACAGATCTCTGTGCAGCTGGATCCTGGACTTCCTGACAGGCAGAAGTCAGGTGGTCAGAATGGGCAACAACACCTCATCTCCCCTGATCCTCAACACTGGTGCTCCGCAGGGCTGCATCCTCAGCCCACTCCTGTACTCCCTGTACACACACGACAGTACAGCAACACACAGCTCCAACGTCATCGTCAAATTTGCCGATGACACAACCGATTATCACCGACAACGATGAGACGGCCTACAGAGAGGAGGTGAGTACCCTGACTAAATGGTGTCAGGAGAACCACCTCTCACTCAACATCGACAAGACCAAGGAGCTGGTGGTGGATTTCAGGAGACAGAGCAGAGAACACACACCCATCACCATCGACAAGACACCTGTGGAGCGGGTAAACAGCTTTAAGTTCCTCGGCGTTCACATCACAGAGGATCTCACATGGTCTGCTCACACAGATGCAGTGCTGAAGAAGGCACATCAGCGCCTCTTCTTCCTGAGAAGGCTGAGGAAGTTTGGAACGAGCCCCAGAATCTTCAGATCCTTCTACACCTGCACTGTGGAGAGCATCCTGACCGGCTGCATCACCGCCTGGTTTGGAAACAGCACCGCTGGCAACCGCAGGGCTCTGCAAAGGGTCGTGCGAACTGCCTGCCACATTGCCACACCAGGCGGTGTACAAGGAAAGCCCGGAGGATTATCAAAGACTCCAGCCACCCGTCCCACAGACTGCTCTCTCTGATGCCTTCAGGGAGACGTCTCCGCAGCATCCGATCCCGCACTAGCCGACTGAGGGACAGCTTTTTCCCTCAGGCTATCAGGCTAATGAACAGTCATAAATAACTCACCCTACAACACACTCCCACTCACACAACATGCCATGCACTGCACTTTAATACAGTTCAACTGGACTACACGCACACACTGCACTAACACATCTGCTATCACTGGACACCATACAAAGCACATCCACGACATTGCATATGCATAATCTGTTGCACCTTTGCACAACTATCTGTTGCACAACCATCTGCTGTAAATTTATAATCTGTTGCACCTTCACATATTACTATGCATAGATGTGTACATACGGTGTATAATGTGTATTGATAACTAAGTATGTCTTTATAGTACACTGTGTGTACTGAGTATATGTATGTGTATTTTGCACATTGTCTTCTGTACAGTCTGTAAATATGTACTGTCCATATGTAAATTGTTGTTGTTGTTTTTTTTTTTTTTTGCACTGTCTGGAGCACGCTCGTAAGAATTTCACTCACCAAGGCATTTGTGCTGCGGTGATGTGACAATAAAAGTGATTTGATTTGATTTGATTTGATTTGACTTTAACACGTTTCGTGTTCTATATTTTTGGCAATTGGCAGTCTTTAAGTTCATACAATTTGTGCTGTCATTGATGGAAAAAACTGTTTAGTTATAGTAGTATTTGTAATAGTAAAGAAAGACTACAAAGTAACTGCAGTTCATCACAGCGCATGTCTGCTTTGGTGGTACATCTGGTAAAGTGAGTGCACATGTGTGACAGCAATCCAGGTTCGAATCCTGTCCACAGTGTTTCCTTCAGCTAATGTTCAAATGTCTGTGTCCAATGTTCCATTGATGTTCTCTGGATAATTGAGTTGACTGGTATGCTGGGGGTGTTAGTAAAAGGCAATTTCTTCAGCTGTGCCATTATTTATAAAGGTTAATTTATTGCATCAGAAACACACAATAATTGTGCCATAAGCACACTTCAAACTTCAATTTTACTTGGAATTCCATTGCAATGCATTTTAAAGTCACTAAAATGTAAGGGATAGCATGACCTCAGATTGTTATTAGTATAAAACGAATGTATGTTCTACACTTGAATTGCAATTGTAATGTCACCAAAATACATTTGAAGTTTTAGCTGAATAAATTCTTTATTTCAAATTTTTTATAAAAGAGAGCGTATTAAAAGTATACTTGAAATAGTTACACTTTAGCACAAACAAGTATATTTATTATAACTTTAGTTGAACTTCAGCACTGCGTTTGCACAACTCAAATGCATTTAGTACAAAATTAGTTGTTCCAATTTAGCAAACTTTAAGTATACCAACTTATAGTGTGCCACACATATGAATAAATTGTACTGAAGTATACAATTTTTTTCACTAGGGGAGGGAGATCTTACAGCGTGTTATCAGCGTTCAGTTCAAAAGCCAGCATCTCTGATGGTATGGGGGTGCATAAGTGCAGACGGTATGGGCAGCTTGCATGTTTTGGAAGGTATTGTGAATGCTGAAAGGTATATAAAGGTTTTAAAGCAACATATGCTCCCCTCCAGGTGACGTGTATTTCAGCAGGACAATGCAAAACCTCATACTGCAGCTATTACAAAAGCATGGCTTCATAGTAGAAGAGTCCGGGTGCTGAATTGGTCTGCAGTCCAGACCTTTCATCTATGGAGAACTTTTGGAGCATCATGAAACAAAAAATACATCAAAGACAACCATGAACTTTTCAGCAGCTGGAAACCTATATCAGGCAAGAATGGGACCAAATTCCAACACCAAAGCTCCAGAAACTCATAACCTCGATGCCCAGACGTCTTAAAACTGTTTTGAAAAGAAGAAGAGATGCTACACCATGGTAAACATGCCCCTATCCCAGCTTTTTTGAGACCTGTAGAAGGCATACAATTTGAAATTAACTCATTTTGTGCATACAATTGTAATATTTATCAGTTTAAATATTTGTTATGTTATATATGTTCTATTGTGAATAAAATATTGACTCATGTGATTTGAATGTATTTTAGTTTTCATTTTATTTAAATTGAAAAAAACATCCCAACATATCCAGAATTCAGGTTGTAAATTCAGACTAAATCAAAGCCTAACAATGCTGTAGTCACACACATGTACACACACACACACACACACACACACACACACACGTATTGCATTGCATTGAATTTGTGTTATAGGCTTGTTTGAAAAAAAGGCGAAATATTTTATAACACAAAAAAGCCTATAAAGTAACACAAATACCTGTAATCATAAATTCTCTCTCTCTCTTGTGTCCAGACAGAGATAAAGACAGAGAGAGAGACAGATGCATAGGCAAACAGACAGACAGAGATGATACTGTGATGCATCTTATTGTCCCATATCACAACAGCTAGATAGGAAAAGCATCACTGATCTAGCAGACAAATGCTGTGTGTATGTGTGTGTGTTGAAGATGATGTCAGCCACTACACAGATTATCTTCCCAGGTGAGAAGAGAGAGAGAGACAGAGAGAAGAGAGAGAGAGAGAGAGAGAGAGAGAGAGAGAGAGAGAGAGAGTGTGTCTGTGTGTATTTGGTCAGAAATGTCTCATCCAGTTTTTCTACACAGTAAGGACCAGCTCACTTCTACTCATTTGACATAAAGAGTTTGAATCTTTACAGGAACAGAAGAGCTCTTCTTTAAAAACATGTTCAGTGTTTTTAACCAAAAATTGAACGTTGGAATTAAATAAAGTTGGCTGAGTCTGAACGGCCCGCGCTCCCGGGTGAAAGAGAAAATTGGAGAGCACTTATCTTCACGAGAGAGAGAGAGCGAGATATCAGCTGCGGGGGCTTTTCAGCGAAAGAGCCTGTCACACATTTTTTTCCCCAACACTGAATAAAAAATTGGGTCTAAAATATTACATTTGCAAAGAAAAAGAGCAAAAGGCCATTAGAAAGGTGGCTGTCTGTCTGATACTGTGATAGAAATGATAGAAATACTGCCGTCTGATATAGTGTGTGTAAGAAATATGAAATATTCCCACAGCAGACTGAACAGCCTCTGAGAGCTTTAATATTTTTCAAATCTCCACACAAACTGCCATCATCCTGAATATTTTAACAAGAGAAAATATCTCACGTAGAATAATAGGACATGTTTCTGGAGTCTGATGCAGCATGCCAGAACCGGCCTAGATCCTCAAACCGGATCTCTGTGACCTGTGTGAAGATGAAGAAACACAGAAGTAAACAGATGAGTGTGTGGTTAGGGTTATTATATGTATCTTTGTTTTGTTTTTATTCTGATATTCACAATGCTTTGGTAATATGTACCCAAGTATTTCATGCAAATAAAGTAATATGAATTTAATTTAATTGGATTGAAGTGAGAGTGAGTGAGAGTGAAAGAGAGAAAGAATGAGTGAGTGAGTTAGGTGGTTTCCTCTGTGATTTCTGTCAAATACAGCCATTCGTCATTTCCTCAAGGTTAAACCCATCAGATCTCAGAGCAGTTCAGCAGCGAGCGGCACGAGGCACTGCTGCCCTCAGCAGTCTGACAACAGCTGTGCTTCATTTCACAGAGCTGTACACATCACGCTTTAACATGGGTGTGACCGGCCTGATAAAGGTTAGACATGGGTGAATTTCCTTCAGCTGCTTTAAGCTAAAGCCATGCTGTCCGTCGGCTAAGAGAGCGTATCCATGTTCAAGTGTTAACCCTGCACTCCTGTGCAACCCTGACTCCAACCCTAACCCTGCGAACATACAGCGGGATCTTATGTCAAGTGTTTCCTGTAGCTCAACTGGTAGAGCATGGCGTTAGCAACGCCAAGATCATGGGTTCGATTCCCAGGGAAAGCAAGAGCTGATAAAATGTAGAATGTAAGTCGCTTTGGATAAAAGCGTCTGCTAAATGCATAAATGTAAATGTAATGTAAATGTAAAATATGGGGAGTGTAGGAACCTGGGAACATAGGAAGGACTCACAGTGCTAGCATTCCCCAGCAGCAGCAGACAGCATGCATGTTTCACTTTAATAAAATATAAATTTCAGTCCCGTACAGTGAAGAGTGGCTCGCTGCTCAATTACCACACACAGACACACTCTAATAGGCTAATAACAATGCTAACACGCTTCTCTGGAGAGTGTAGAGAGAAGGCTTCTCTACTGTTAGCGCACCGTGTTAGCCAGCAGATTCTACTCTATCTCTGCAACCACGTACGGTTGCTGTCATCTCATAAAATAATATACATCAGAGCATCTTCTGCACAGGTTAACCTACTTCTTGCATAATTAAAGATTGAACAGACTGCACTGATTCGATAGGGTTTGAATTCATGTGTTTCATGTAAAGTCACTCAGATGTCACCTGAAAAAAAAAAAACATACATATGATAATCTACTTCATTACACTACATTTCATTATTACCCAATTAGTCAGGTGCATCAGTGAGTTAATATAGATGTTTTCTTGTTTAGTTTTAATATATGTAGTGGCTGTGCTATAAAGGGGATTTATTTACAAACTTGGCAGAGAGTTTTTTTTAGCACGCTGAAAGAGAGCTTTAGCATGTTACAGTAAATGTGAACTGTCAGCTTGCTAAAATCTCCTCGAAAAGCACAAATGTAAAATACAAATATTTCCAAATATTTCTAACTGGTTTGTCTGTGTAACAGGACTGTGCAAAATTCAACTGATCTGATTTTAACTTTCTTCCATTCAATTCTGATTATTGCGGGGAAGTTGTGGCCTAATGGATAGAGCGTTGGACTTGTAACCCGAGGTTGTGGGTTCCAATCTCGGCTCCGGCAGGAATTGTCCACGACTGAGGTGAGACCCTTGAGCAAGGCACCAAACCCCAACTGCTCCCCGGGCGCCGCAGTGTTAGCTGCCCAGTGCTCCAGGTGTGTGTGCACTTGGATGGGTTAAATGCGGAGCACACATTTCACTGCTGGTTATACTCTGTATAATTGTGTATGTGACAAATAAAAAAATATTTGAATTCTTATTCTTTAATTCTTGCACCTCAATTCAAATTAAACAACTGAATTGGAATTGAAAAGACAAATTCGGTTGTGAATAGAGCTCAGTGCTGCTACTGCACACATGAACTCCACAGACGGACTCTTCTCTTAGATACACACAGCATCTCATTCAGCATCTCCTATCTGTCCTGTTAGTGTAAGACCAAACAAGCATTAAAATAAGCCAATACCACTACAAATCTAAACATTTCTTATTTTAATTCACCCCCTCAACAAATGTTTTTCTCTTTGAAAACCTGATATATGAGGAAGCTTTAAAATGGGTTTGCACACTTGAGAAAGTCCTTTAATTTTTTTTAAGTCACGTAACTTAATTAAGTCATGTAGTATTTTTTTATATTTATTTTTAACCTTTATCCAGTAAATGATGCACAACTTGTAAGTCATGGGGCCTTGAATATTGTGGGCAATGGGAGTCAGAGAGGATAAGATGAGCTGCACTAGAGTGATGTAGATATACAGGCTGATCCTGTGAACCATCAACACTGGGCCCAAATATCAGGATCCTGAACCACTCATAAAAGTCCCTTAAAACAAAATCAAAATTGGCAACTTGGAAATGAAAGACCACATTTCTCAGTTCATGAAATATATATCTGATGCGTGTCAGCTGAGCCACAAAATGTGGCTGTATTGGATGTTTATTTAATTTTAAGGGAAAATTGGACCAGCATATTTCTATTTACTCACCAGTTTAAGTGTTTCATACACCTCAGCTCGACCCATCGGATCCATGGCACACTCCACTCAGGCCATGTGTACTGTCATACGGCGATGATTCTAACAGATTCATATCACAAACAGCGTGGGCTCAAAGTGTGGGGCCCCCTAGAACGAAGCCATCTGTTCTGATTATGAGGACCCTGAAGGGGGCGGCGTCTGTGTTGACTGTAGCGCTGACATAATGGAATTACAGAGAGGCGTAATCCAGTCAGGCAGCCGGAGGGTCATCTACACCTCTCCTCTCTCAGGACCACTATTTACCTTCATCCGGATATGCCACATGTCAGCTCATGCAGCAGAGAGAGAGAGACCATCCGAGTGAAGAAAAACTGTGCCGTCTTACTTCCAGAATACAGCCAAATATATTTAATCAGTTCTGCAACATGGGCTTTGTGATATTAAGAGTCACGCTGAAGGTTGGTGAATCGTGTTTGTTTTATGCAGTGTTTGATTATGCTGAATCTGAATAGCTGTTATTAAAAGACACTCAGTGGGCGACATCTGCATCATCATTAGCTTTCCTGGTTTGTCAACAGCTCATTATTCATCTGGGTATTCACCTTTTAAGGTTTGCAAAACATTTAAAACATATTATAATACAGACACCTGTGTGAACATCCCAAATAATTTATCTTTCAAGTCTAGAATTGTAATGTACTGATTAAAAAGCCTATGATGATGAAATCAAAGAGGAATGAGTGTGAACAAATTCTATATGAAAAGCAAATTAACTTTTGAAAAATCACTCTCTTTTTTGTTCTGATTGCAAGACGAAGTTCTTCTCTAGGTCATTTGTGAGGCTGCATCTACACTGATAAAGAGTGTTTGTCTACATGTCACTCAAGTGCTTTTAAACTGCGAATATCTCATCATTTCCAGGTCTGCGTTTCCAGGAAGGCAATGCAGATCCTCTCTCTCTCTCACACACACACACACATACACACACACACACACACACACACACACACACACACACACACACACACACACACACTATATATATATATATATATATATATACATAACTTTATCATGCTCCAGTTTACCTCTTCTGGTATATTTAATATAAATCACACCCATTCATCATCAAGATTAAATATTCCCAATCATCATTCTGATATCACAGGCTGTTTTCAGCAGTTTCAGAATAATGAACTGTGGATGAACAGTATCTAAGAGCTCAGTCAATGTCTTGTGCTTAACGTGAATTTGTATCTTTCACTCCTCCAGTTCAGCGGCAGTTTGAAAGAGACAACGAAGTCGCTTCCAGTCCACCTGTAACAGTCATTGTCGCTTCCACCTAATGAAAAGCAGAAATCGATAGCTGGGATTTATGGGGAGGAAATCAAATGTCTCTTTGTTGGGCTCAAGGAGGGAGTGTCTGTCTCAGAGCAGGACTCTAATGGAGCCATTTTGAGAGGACACTGACACACCACTGAGCCTGGAAATGCCTCGTTTGTGTCTGTCCTCAGGAGAGATAAAGACAGAGAGAATAAGACATCACCATTCCAGAATCTAGAGGGTTAGAGATGTGCATGTGGAAAGAAAGAATAACTGCACACAGAACACATAAAAGGACCAAGTCAACCCTGAAACTGCAGCCAATAAAAGATTAAGTATGCCTGATCATGTCAGGAAAAAAAATAACATGATATCACTAGACCAAGATTGCAAAACAAGCAATGATTTAATTAAATGGCATAAAGTCATACAGTCAGTCTCCAAAAAACTATTTCAATATGCTTTTCTATGACAATTAAACATGACCTACATATTGGTACGTCTTACACCATATTAGTTTTTTTATGCTGAAAGACATAATTACCCAAACTACTACAGCAATAGAATCTTTAAATATGTCTGCTGTTTTACAAATGACATACATTTGTGCACAGGTTGACTACATATTAAAACCAACTCATGCAGCAGCTCAGAGCATTTTTGTGTGTGTGTGTGTGTGTGTGTGTGTGTGTGTGTGTGTGTGTGTGTGTGTGTGTGTGTGTGTGTGTGTGTGTGTGTGTGTGCGTGCATGCATGCGTGGAGAGAGCAAGTGATGTTCAGGCCTGATCTCACACTGTCGCACAGCAGAGATTAATCACTTAAGTGCTAAATTCACTATTTAGAAATGGCCAATCAATCGTGGAAGCCGTTTAAATTTTAATGGCTCAAAATTGTTTTTGTGGGCAGTTGATATAGCTCCTTGTTTTCAGTTCAATGGATGCTGAAACCCCTTGCAGGGATTTTATTAGCAAATAAGCTCCTTGCCTTGCAGGTCCAGATGCACTCGTTCCTCGACTGAAAAATGTATGCGCAAAAATTGATCAAGGTAGAAATGGCCATCTCCCTAAATAGGAGAACATAAAACACATTCAATAAATGAGATGCGACAAATATGCAGTTCCTTTTTTTCCCCATGTGATTTTATTAAATACAAATAAAATGTCTAGCAAATGCAATGTCTCTCATATAGTCAAATACCACAAGCTTCGATCAGGCCATGGAAATGAAGCAAAATCAGACAGAAGCCACAAACAGCACAACCGGAGAAGGGTCACATTTGACAGCGTCCGTCTGAGAGCTGGAAACAGAGAACGTAACTCAGGAAGTACATGCGGCTACATAAGAAAGCCATTAGGATGCTTGGATGCAGTCGGACAGACTCATGTAGGATGACACCAGACCTCACTCCAGATAGGAACAGGAATGACAGAAAAGTCTCAGAGATGTCTTGTGTCAAAGGACGTGCAAATGTCAATAGTCGGGGACATTGTTATGGGACAACCTGAGGTGACAATAATTTCCTATGATCAGTGTGTGAAAAGAAACCTGATCTTAAGCCCGATTCTGACTATTTTCAAAATTTACAGGGGTTAGTCAATTATTTTATTGCCCTTCGAATCAAGAATGTCAGTGTTTTTCTCCCACCATTCATGTAAAAAAAAAAAAAAAACAGGCCCAATTAACTAAGGTACTCTATTTTTGACAAACACCAGGGTCATGTGGTAATAGAATTACTGTCCGGATTCACATCTCTGAGTTCACAGGAAGAAAGCAGCAATCAATTTTTTTTTTATCAAAGTAGAAATTTTAATGTTTTTTCACTCGACCATTTCCGTCGGTGTTGTTTGAGCACTTTATGAGGTCCGCACATCCTTTGCGCCATCCATGCAGTCGTCATCAGTGGAAAAAAACCCTATCTATGACTGCACCAGTTGGTTATTTACACAGCTAGAACATGACGGCTGCAAAATGCGTTTTTTAAATGACAGTCACAGTGTTTAATGTATTTCTTATTTGGGTATTTCATTTTCTGGGATCAAAAAAATATACAGGTGCATCTCAATAAATTAAAATGTCGTGGAAATGTTAATTTATTTCAGTAATTCAACTCAAAATGTGAAACTCATGTATTAACTAAATTCAATGCACACAGACTGAAGGAGTTTAAGTCTTTGGTCCTTTTAATTGTGATGATTTTGGCTCACATTTAACAACCTACCAATTCACTATTTCAACAAATTAGAATATGGTGACATGACATGCAAATCAGCTAATCAACTCAAAACACCTGCAAGTTTCCTGAGGCTTCAAAATGGTCTCTCAGTTTGGTTCACTCGGCTACACAATCTTGGGGAAGAATGCTGATCTGACAGTTGTCCAGAAGACAATCATTGACACTCTTCACAAGGAGGGTAAGCCACAAACATTCATGGCCAAAGAAGCTGGCTGTTCACAGAGCTCTTTATCCAAGCATGGTAACAGAAAGTTGAGTGGAAGGAAAAAGTGTGGAAGAAAAAGATTCAGAATCAACAGAGAGAACCGCAGCCTTATAAGCATTGTCAAGCAAAATCGATTCAAGTTTTTATGTGAACTTCACAAAGAATGGACTGGGGCTGGGGTCAAGGCAACAAGAGCCACCACACACAGATGTGTCAAGGAATATGGCTACAGTTGTCATCAGAGGTGTCTTACCTGGGCTAAGAGAAGAAGAACTGGGCTGTTGCCCAGTGGTCCATAGTCCTTTTTTCAGATGAGAGCAAGTTTTGTATTTCATTTGGAAACCAAGGTCCTAGAGTCTGGAGGAAGGGTGGAGAAGCTCATAGCCCAAGTTGCTTGAAGTCTAGTGTTAAGTTTCCACAGTCTGTGATGATTTGGGGTGCAATGTCATCCGCTGGTGTTGGTCCATTGTGTTTTTTGAAAACAGTCACTGCACCCGTTTACCAAGAAACTTTGGAGCACTTCATGCTTCCTTCTGCTGAACAACTTTTTAAAGCTGCTGATTTCGTTTTTCAGCAGGATTTGGCACCTGCCTACACTGCCAAAAACACCAAAAGTTGGTTTAATGACCATGGTGTTGGTGTGCTTGACAGCAAACTCACCAGCCCTGAACCCCATAGAGGAGCTATGTGTTATTGTCAATAGGAAAATGAGAAACAAGAGACCAAAAAAGGCAGATGAGCTGAAGGACACTGTCAAAGAAACCTGGGCTTCCATACCACCTCAGCAGTGCCACAAGTTCAAGGTTTCTTTATTTGTCACATAATAAATTATACAGGGTATAATCAGAAGTGAAATGTAAATTAAATCAGGTCCGCTCAGTGGACAGTGCAAAAGAATACAAATAAAAATTGTATACAAGTAACACAACACAAGAGCATATATATGGTAAAAAAAGAGAAATAAGAGTAAAATGTGCAATGGAATAAAAAGTGCAAAAGTCAAGTCACCTTTATTTATATAGCGCTTTTAACAATACAAATTGTAACAAAGCACTGCACAATATCAAAATAGGCAAATTGTGTCAATAATGTAAAATGACAGGATTTAACACTCAATTTTCAGCTGAATGCATTTCATTATTGAATTTAGTAATGGCATTGTCCAGCTCAGTTCAGTTTAAATAATATCTGTGCAATCAAGTCGATGATTTTGCTAGAAATGAAGTGTCCCCAACTAAGCAAGCCAGAGGCGACAGCGGCAAGGAACGAAAACTCCATCGGTGACAGAATGGAGAAAAAACCTTGGGAGAAACCAGGCTCAGTCGGGGGGCCAGTTCCCCTCCGGCCAGACGGAACAGTAGTTTGTTCCAACTGCAGCAAAGTCAGAGTGCAATAAGTGCAATAAAACAATAAGATGTGCAAAAAACAGTATACTGGGACTTAATAAATAGTAAAATGAACAAACTGATCACCTCCATGCCACGCCGAATTGAGGCAGTAATTAAAGCAAAAGGAGTCCCTACCAATTATTGAGTACATATAGAGTAAATTAACATACTTTCGAGAAGGCCAACAATTCACTAAAAATGTTTTTTATTGGTCTTATGAAGTATTCTAATTTATTGGGATTTGGGTTTTTGTTAAATGTGAGCCAAAATCATCACAATTAAAAGAAGCAAAGACTTAAACTACTTCAGTCTGTGTGCATTGAATTTTATTTAATACACGAGTTTCACAATTTGAGTTGAATTACTTAAATAAATGAACTTTTCCACGACATTCTAATTTATTGAGATACACCTGTACATAAACATATACACTAAGCAGCTTTATGTTTACCTCATGTGCCTGTGTCTCCACTGTGAATAAATCGCCATCCAAACAAATCCATGGATTTCAGCCCTGAGGTGCCATGGGATTATTTTTTTATGAGAAACAGTTACTGTCTGAATAGGGCTCTAGTTAAGTGACTGTTTTTCACATGTTATAAGTAGTAAAGAATGATATGTCCAGCCCTCTGACCGCTGAGTGAGTCTCTCCTCCAGAGAGCCCAGGCTTTGGTCAGCTCTCAGTGGGGACGAGGTCTGATGGGTGTCGGAATGGCTCGTCTCCTGGGGTTTGTACGGCCCTTTAATTGTATTGACAACTCACAGTATGAGGCAGCGCTGGAGTCAAGTGCTGTGTATTTCTGAAGAGTCTCTTCAACCTTTTTTCTCTCCTCTGCTGATCCTAATTGACAGAGAAAGGTAAAACAGAAAGAAATCACCATCTCGCATTGGACTGAGAAGACATGAGTGACATCACTTGACAAAGCATTAAGATCTGAACGCCAACACAGTACAAATCCATTTTCTGCTTGGTAGGAAGCAAACTGAAGGCTAAAAAGATACAGGGCGGTCAAAGACATCAACTCACAAGCTTAATCCTTACTATTATTATAAAATCTGATGAACAGATATAATCTAGTCATCTCAAGTGACCAAAAATATTTAATGTAGTCTCAGATTCTTTACAGTCACTGGGTCTCATTTAACAATCTAATCTAGAAACGAGCGCAGATCCAAGCGTACAAATCAACTTACGACTGAGTTCACGTGTGATTTATGAAACATTCGTGCAGGCAATCCCATCATATGAAAGATTGTACATTGATAAATGTGGCAGCTCAAAACAATTGTCATTTGAATATCACGCCCCTAAAAACACCCCGGTTTGGAAGCCTCACCCCTCGCGCTGATTTTAAAGTTTACCTTGTAAATTGAGCAGTGTAATTTTCATGTTTGGTTGACTGCATTTTAGTTTGATTAATTGCAACAGTTTTGGCTGAAATATCAAGTTATTAACGCTGAAATGTTGTGTGTGTGCATGTGAGGCACCTCGTGATCACTGATCAGTTAACTTTTTAAAACTAAAGATATAAAGAAAACAAATAAAATGCATTATGAGTGTAACAGAAACGAAAGTGACCTATACTTGTCGCACTTTTTTTCTTTCGTTAATCTGTTAATTAAGATAAATATATTTTGTTCAGTTTTATTTATTTTATAATTTCTGTTTTTCTCCATTCACAGAAGCGCTGCGGGTGCATGATATGAGGATGTGTGATTCCTCATGGTATTTTTATGCTGCAATTTGCGCATATTAAGCTAAAGCCCTGAAAAAGAGAGAAGAAAAAAAATGCTTTGTTTGTCGGTGTAGGAAAATAATCTAACTGAACAAAATGCTGTCATTATACAATTCTCAGAAATTCTCTAGGCTGCACGCAAGTTCAGGCTGACTCAAAAACTTGCATACACAAGCTCAGAACTGACGTGAGATTTGATCGTAGCCACCGTTCACGTCTATATTGATAAATTCCAAGTTTTGCATAGAAACGACCGCAAAAATTGCATAGACAATTTTCGGTCGTACGTTCGTTTCGTAAATGAGGCCCATTGTCTCTAGATTCTGGACATTCTTCAAACAACTTTTTCATGACTTTAAACTTTTGTGAAGCAGGAACTTTCAATTAAATTCAAGGTTATTTCTATAGCGCTTTTTACGATAAAATCGCTGCAAAGCAGCTTTACAAGAAATTAAATTTCAACAATATATTTATATATTGTTGAAATTTTATATATTTAACTTATGGCAAAATTTAGCTAATTCTGTATATTGTCTGAGGGTTGGCATTCTCTCTTCTCAGGTGTTTGGTAACCTCAGATAATTTAAGGGTTGGATCCAGACTGAAGCTTGTGGATGTTAATCCTGTGAAAGAAACAGAGAAGCAAATAGAGAACATGTGTGACCATGCATTTCATTCATTATCCACTCAAATACATTCAATTTCTTTCTTTTTTTGTGTTGATTTTTTTGGCATTCTTGTCTGTATTTTGATAGGACAGTGTAGAGGAGACAGGAACTGAAGTGGGAGAGAGAGAGGAAAGATCCTCAAGCCAGCATTTGAACTCGGGACGCCCGTAAAGCAACAGCGTCACATATCGGTGCAAATCACTTTTCTTTTTTTCAGTTTTGCAGAGAAGTTCATATATCATGTACAAAACCCATTTCAAACATTTAAGCAGAATCCTTCAGAAAATGTCTCGATGGTTTGATGCACGTCGACTCAGGGTTTCCGCCATGAGAAACAGGCATCACTCGCAGAGGGGGGTATGACAGAATCAGTTATCGCTCATTACCCAGCATGTGCGCTGAGGCCTGGTGGGCTAGCGATGTGAACTGAGGAGTGGCAGATAGAGCATAAACCCTCCAAACCCCTGGACTCATTCTGTAATGTCAGGCCATGCCAATCACATGGACCGAAACCTTCATTCTTCTCCCCATCTTCCAGACAGTCTTTCACTCAAGGTTCTTCGCAGAGAGAGAAGTCAAGCTTTTAGAGAGCAGCGGACACGGGTGGCTGCATTATGTGGGAAATTCAGACACTGTACGCTTCCTTCATATTCAACCATCAGCCTTCACGCCAGCTCCGCACATGCATCAGGGGAAGGTTCATCTTACCACTCCTGTGCATGGAGCAAAAACAGCTTTTACATAGATATCATATATCATGCAGTCCGTCACATTTATGGCACAGAAAACCAAAGTAAATTGGCTGAATGTGAGCAGAAGTTCATAGGAGCGTAGTCGCAGCCGTCAGCTAGCGGTGATGTATAGGTACCACACTCACAATCTAATGACATCTAATAGCCTGGCCATTTTCTTAAAAATTATGAACTCTCCTGTCTGAAATGTTCTTAGAAAGGGGAATCTGGAAGCCTGTGCATCCATTACTGTCTGACTGACTTGAGCATTTGCTAGCTTTTGAGTCATATGCATACATGGGGTTAGCAAAGCGCTGACATTAGCATGACATTAATGGGGCTGTCAGTAGGTGTTCTCGTCTCAGAGTGGCCTGTTTTCTGTTCATATCAGTCTGACATAGTAATTGCTTCAGCTGACACAAATGTCCAGATCAAAGTGCAATCAAAACTGCAATGCATTTTTGGTGAGTGGTTGGTGTTTATGAATTGTTTACAAGGGCTGAGTGATTTCAGAGAGCAGTGGATCTTAATTTCACACAGTCGCTGACATGCAACAGAAGAGTTTGAAAGTCAAAACTAATGTCAGTGATGGAGCTTTATTTGTCTTCCTGCTTCCTTCTCTCATTCACTCTCTGTGTACTCATATTGATATATTTAATGTTATTGTATGCGGTTAGACATGCTGAATCTCATAGTGTGGAGCAAAATTTTTTTTTTTTTTTACATTTTAAAAACAGCTGGTATTTGAAAGCCTACATTATAGCTGCAAATCTCTCTTTTACATTTTGAAAATGCACCGGAATGAGGTAGTGAGTGTGTGATTTTTTCTTCCACTCCAATTACTATAGTATACACCAATATGTCAGTCCTAATCTCTCTCTCTTGACATGCAATGAGCCACCAAACGTTGCTAAACAAATGCTTTTAAAACTGCTAACTCCATCAAACATCTCATACATATCAGAAATCTAGTCCACTTAAAGCAGACAGATTTGCCATTCTGTGAACTGACATTGCCCATTTAAAACAAAGAAGTCGAAGCCATTTACAGAACAGACACTCAGTCCATTTTAAACAGGCACCTAGCTAATGCTGAAGTTAGTACGTTTCCCAGTGAATCCTACGATCCATAGCCAGGTCTTTATCTCTTATTACTGCCTGTCTCTGCAGACATCAACATCGGAGTGGTTGAGCACTCCTGTCCTCCGTCTACTGCTTTAATCCAGCTAATAGAGCTGCAGTCCCGGGCCACGCTTCCTTAAACCACACTATTCACACATTATTGCCTATTAACAGCTACAGTCTATAGGAGAAAGAGAGAGTTAGTGAGTTACAAAGACATGTGTTCACTCAAACCCAAAGTAATTTGCTCTATAGTTGAAACGGACTCAAACAGATTCAAATCAAAAAGGTCAAGATTAGAGAAATACATGATACAACTAAATGGCTAGAGCCAGAAAAAAATGGTTGAGGGTTTAAAAGGGAAAGTAGTTCAAGCTAAATAAAACTCAACAAGTATGTTTTACTGCTCACCTGTGTAAATCCGTCCCCTGACAGTCACGTGAAACAACCAACTGGGCTTAGTTTGAAGTTACCATTATATTGCTTTATGAACTGCTAACCCTGGCGATGTGTGTGTGTGTGTGGGGGGGTTTAGTTCTGGCTGTGTGAAATAATCTAGAGCTCCGGAAGTGTGGAAATGAAAGCGAAGGCTCACTGATTCTCTCTCTCCTAGCAAAAACAGTATTTTCTATGTTTTTCATGTTTTATTTCTTGAAGAGGTTGGTCCTTTATGTTACTTGAAGATGGTTTAAAAGACACTCTGGAGCTGAGCACAAATAATTCATTTTAACATATTCAACATAAACATGAGTATTAAATGATTAACAAAATCATACTGTTTTCTTCCACATTTACAGGTACATTTTTTTTTTTTTTGGTAGAGGCTGAAACATACAATACACATGTACTGGCAGCATATAAAACACAAACTGTATTATGCATTTACAGATAAACAAATGTGAAACAGTAAAACAGTACTTTACAATGACAAACTAGCATAACATTTATTAACAAAAACGAAGAAGACGCGGTATGGCATAGGACACATCACATGCTGTATTATACTGACTAATACATAACAGAATGTTTAGCAAACACTGAGGAATCAAATAATAATAATATAAAAAAATAAGGAAAGCCTCCATAGTGTAACATGAGGTAAACAGCAAAGATAACAAGCTTTTCAAAACGAAAACAAAAAGTAAAACTAAACTGTCTGTCTATTACTATTACAGGACTTGCATGTTTTCTCTACAAGAATACCAACATGTTCACCTTCTCTGGTTTAAGAAGCGGTCTTTTACTTTAGTTTGAAAACCAAATCCTCCGCTGCGCGCACCTTTGCGCTTCTGCTGACATGCCGAGTGAAAGCACAATGGGCGCGCGCTGCTCCCGCTCTGCATACGCGCCGTTTCTGCGCTGCATCTGCTCTGCTTTTACGCGTGCGGTGTGAAACCAGGCTCTACTGAAGCGCTCGCGCCTGATCAGTGAAATCTTTATCCTGCTACAATGTGCTGCGGCTGGCAGCGCTCGCACTTTGGAGCAGGCAGACCATGCACTAGCACAAGTGCGACCACGTCAAATTTTTACTTGCACACTCTCAAAAAAATGGTCGCATTTTGGTCGCAGTCTAGAGCCCTGAATATATAAAATAATTTTATAAAATAAAGAAAACAATGATGTGCCGTCTCTTCTTGAACAGGAGCACTGCACAAAAACGAACCGAAAGTCAGTGAATACATGACTCACAGACATGATAAATATATCTATATAAAGCTTTAAATTACTACTTAACGAAATAAATCAAATCGAAAACAAAAACTCTTTCATTATAATCCGTGAAGATGCACTTCTCTCTAAAGGCGCGTCTAATGAGGAGATGGCAAGTCAGGATCTTCATCTGGACCTATTACAGACATTTTTATGAAGTGTATTGTTTAAATTTAATCTTTGAAATGGCAAGCCAAAGCAGAATGAAACATATAATTTCAAAATTAAGCAAATAAATAAATCCGTCAACTGCATTAAATTAAATTATATTTTATGTTATATATTATTCTCAATACAAATATCTACTCTTAGAATCTTTATATATATATATATATAGAGAGAGAGAGATGATTTAATTTATCATGCATATTTATTTGGTTTTCACATGGGGCACATACATTTATTAATATGCAGTCATGCACAAGCATTAATTAAAATGAACACAAAAACAAATAAAAATACGAAAAACTGCAAAGTATTCCCGGAGCTCGCAACACGGCTGTCATACTCGGCGCCATCTTGAACGATACAAGATGGTTCCAAAAAGTTGAAACTGGTTACAAGATGTAAACTGCAAAAGGTAAGTACCTTTTATTAATGTATGGCCTAATGTTTTATATTTACATCAAGATACAGCGCATTGAAGTGAGATGCTAATTGCAATTACATATCATATCTCAATGGCCTACCAGTTACTGTGTTTTGTATGAGCTAATACTGTTAGCAGCGGCTGGGCGATATATGACCATGTCACACAGAAAACCGCGCCTCACTTGAATGGTCAAATACAGACAGTCATCTCAAAATTCACTTGACTTAAACAGTCGCTAATGTCTGGTGTCAAGATAAACATTCAGGTGGAAACCCGGTGACGTGTCAGATCTGTGTATTTTGTTCGTAAAGTGACAGCAGTATAATTTAAACAAAAATTAAGCTCAGATGAGCTTTATTTGTCACATACACAATTATACAGAGTATAATGAGGAGTGAAATGTGTTCTCTGCATTTAACCCATCCAAGTGGAGCAGTGGGCAGCCGACATTGCGGCGCCCGGGGAGCAGTTGGGGGTTCGGTGCCTTGCCCAAGGGTCTGTAATTTGCTACTTTGATCTCATAAATGTGATATATAAGATATATTGTTATTGTGAAGTAAAATGTCCTATTTTGTGAAATAATATGGTCATATCGCCCACCCATACTGTCAGCTAGTTTTAATATCAAACCCATAAGAAAAAAGTGACAGAACTTTAAAATGAGCAACCTGAGAACACTGTCATGTAAACTCATTTGACATAGGACCTGAAAGCATGATCCTTGGAGAAGAATACTGTATGTAAACCAGGATTTTGACCAGGACAACATCAGCAGTGAATATTTTGTACGGAGCTGTGAGTAAATTTTTGCAAGCCCATGTCTCTGTCAGTAAGTAGATAGTGTTTTATTAAACACATTAATAATAATGTGTGTGTGTGTGTGTGTGTGCATGTTTCCCCCTCATGATCCAGAAGTTTTGGAAATGAAAATCTTCTACCACATGATCTTCAGAAGAACTGAGTATTCATGTCATGACATACTGATATAAATTTATTTTTAAAGGGATTTTGGCAGTATTTTTCTTCCATGTTTTTAATTTGTTTTAAATACCAGACAAAACAAGTGTCTTCTGACATAATCTTTTTTCTTTATCTTTTGTTTTATCCCCCCCCCCCAGCTAATCCAGCTGATTATTGGCAATTTGGAGGAGGACTGCTCTTTATATGCTGTATCTGTCACTTCTGGCCATGGACCTTTTGTTGTATGTTTTGTTTTGACTTATTACACTAATATAGCTAGAACTCAGAATTAAAATACATATGTTTGTCTACTTATATTATCAGAGCTACAGTGGTGCCCAAAATTATTAGAACACTCGTATTTATACTAGTTAAAAAATTGTTTTAAGTCAGTTATTTCTATCTTTTGTTGTATAGTGTCTGTAGGACATATCAGTTTCCATTTCCAAGCATTAATTTTTCCATTAATTTTAATAATCCAGTGAGATTTTTGTTTGCACAAGGAGTCTGAAAACAGCCAGTGCTCCACACAGAGATCGGATCTCAACGTCTAAATCCAGAAGAACTGTGGCAGCGTCTCCAAGATGCTTCAAGAAACCTACCTGCAAAGCTAAATGTTTTAGGCACTTGTGTAAAAATTCTGTAAAATGAGGGTTTTGTCAAAAATAATGCCATTAATATTTTTTCATTTCATTAATTTTTAATCAATTAACTTCTATTAACTAAATTAAATCAACATTTAGTGTGACCACACTTTGCGTTTAAAGCAGTTTTTGCCCTCGATGCACTTGTGGTTAGTTTTTTAGGTACATTTTCAGATAGGTTTCTTGAAGCGTCTTGGAGACATTGCCACAGTTCTTCTGGATTTAGACTGTTTCAGTTGGTTCTGTTTCTTCATGTGTGGAGCACTGGCTGTTGTCAGACTCCTCATGCAAAAAAAAAAAAATCACACTGGATTATTAAAATTTATGCCAAAATGAATGCTTGGAAATGTGAACTGATATTTCCTACTGACACTATACACCAAAATAAAGAAATAACTGACTTATAACCATTTTTAGCTGCTGAAAATACTAGTGTTCTAATCATTTTGGACACCACTGTATGTGGAGCCCACAGGAGTCAGTAGAATATTGTGGATTGATATAAAACGTATGTTATGTACTCATGACCTCATCATGAGGGTAACCCTAACTGATAAGATAGACATGCAATTTTTAGCTATTACATTCCTCCTGGGGGCTCTGAAGAAATGTTTATAAAGAATTCATTGATAATCATTGATATATCTGAATAATAAAATTGCTTGACAATCTTGTACATACAGGTGCATCTCAATAAATTAGAATGCCGTGGAAAAGTTCATTTATTTCAGCAGTTCGTAGTTTAAGTCTTTGTTTATTTTATTTGTGATGATTTTGGCTCACATTTAACAAAAACCCACCAATTCACTATCTCAACAACTTTGAATATGGTGACATGCCAATCAGCTAATCAACTCAAAACAACTGCAAAGGTTTCCTGAGCCTTCAAAATGGTCTCTCAGTTTGATTCACTAGGCTACACAATCATGAGGAAGACTGCTGATCTGACAGTTGTCCAGAAGACAATCATTGACACCCTTAACAAGGAGGGTAAGCCACAAACATTAATATCCAAAGAAGCTGGCTGTTCACAGAGTGCTGTATCCTAGCATGTTAACAGAAAATTGAATGGAAGGAAAAAGTGTGGAAGGAAAAGATGCATAACCAACCGAGAGAACTGCAGCCTTGTGAGGATTGTCAACCAAAATCGATTCAAGAATTTGGGTGAACTTCACAAGGAATGCACTGAGGTTGGGGTCAAGTCATCAAGAGCCACCACACACAGACGTGTCAAGGAATTTGGCTACAGTTGTCATCAGAGGCTCCTTACCTGGGCTAAGGAGAAGAAGAACTGGACTGTTGCCCAGTGGTCCAAAGTCCTCTTTTCAGATGATAGCAAGTTTTGTATTTAATTTGTAAACCAAGGTCCTAGAGTCTGGAGGAAGGGTGGAGAAGCTCATAGCCAAAGTTGCTTGACGTTCAGTGTTAAGTTTCTACAGTCTGTGATGATTTGGGGTGCAATGTCATCTGCTGGTGTTGGTCCATTGTGTTTTTTGAAAACCAACATCACTGCACCCGTTTACCAAGACATTTTTATGAGCACTTCATGCTCCCTTCTGCTGACCAGCTTTTTAAAGATGCTGATTTCATTTTCCAGCAGGATTTGGCACCTGACCACACTGCCAAAAGCACCAAAAGTTGGTTAAATGACCATGGTGTTGGTGTGCTTGACTGGCCAGCAAACTCACCAGACTTGAATCCCATAGAGAATCGATGGGGTATTGACAAGAAGAAAATGAGAACCAAGAGACAAAAAATTGCTGAGCTGAAGGCCACTGTCAAAGAAACCTGGGATTCCATACCACCTCAGCAGTGCCACAAACGAATCACCTCAATGCCATGCCAAATTGAGGCAGTAATTAAAGCAAAAGGAGCTCCTACCAAGTATTGAGTACATATACAGTAAATTAACATACTTTCCAGAAGGCCAACAATTCACAATTTTTTGTTTTTATCTTATGAAGTATTCTAATTTGTTGAGATAGTGAAATGGTGGGATTTTGTTAACTGTGAGCCAAAGTCATCACAATTAAAAGAACCAAAGACTTAACCTACTTCAGTATGTGTGCATTTAATTTAATACACAAGTTTTACAATTTGAGTTGAATTACTGAAATAAATGAACTTTTCCACAACATTCTAATTTATTGAGATGCACCTGTATATCGGTTTAGTCTTTTTTCAGTTTAAAAGGACTAGTTCAATTCCAGAATAAAACAAATTGCTAATGATTCATTTACCCCCATGTCATCCAAGATGTTCATGTCTTTCTTTTATCTGTCGAAAAGAAATTAAGGTTTTTGAGGAAAATATTCCAGTTGACTCCCACTGAAGTCCACTATATGGAGAAAAATCCTGGAATGTTTTCCTGAAAAAAGTAATTTATTTTTGACTGAGTAAAGAAAGACATCTTTAATTACAATGGCCTCTGACCATCATGGCTTCCTAATAATCCCCACACACCAATTGGCTTCATTACTTTGTCTCCTCTACACCCATAAACTGGTTTGTGGTGGGCATTCTGGCGCAATATGGCTGCCTTCGCATCATCCAGGTGGATGGTGGTGGTTGAGGAGATTCCCCCCTTCTATGTAAAGCGCTTTGAGTACCCAGAAAAGCGCTATATAAATGTAACAAATTATTATTATTATTAGCTTTCCTGTAGCTCAACTGGTAGAGCATGGCATTAGGAACGCCAAGATCATGGGTTCGATTCCCAGGGAAAGCAAGAGCTGATAAAATGTAGAAACTGTAACTTGAATGCAATGTAAGTCGCTTTGGATAAAAGCGTCTGATAAATGTAACTGTAAATGTAAATTACATAGGGGTGAGTAAATTATCAGGAAATATTTAATCTTGAAGTGAACTTGTCCTTTAAGTTGAATACATTTTATTCAAAATTTTTATGAAACTGTTCTATCTTCTTCATCAGTACAGTATTTAAATGTAATTGTGCTGCATTTCTTAAAAAAAATAAAAACAAAAATAACGTCAATTTTTTATTTCATATGGCATTTGTACAGACTTTGTATTTTGTCTTCTATATAAAACTGAATTTTCCATCTTGAGCATGCTTTGACACTTTATTGAAGGTTTTTGATTGTAATGATTGGTAATATAACAGTGTTTCTCTGTAGAACATTTAGTGCTTTCATTGTAATAATCCTGAAGAAATCTATAAAATAAGGGTTTTGCACTGTAAAAGAACGGTCAAAAGACTGGCAGCTATGGCTGCCAAACAAAAACCACAAAATTAAAGTAAAATATTGTAATTGAATAGAAAAATCTCTAAAATAACAGATTATTTCTGTAAAACCTTTAATGAAAATTTCTGCAAAATTATTGTTTTTGCACTTTATTTAAATTAAGCTATTTTATTATAATTTTAAGGTTTTTGATTGGCAGCTGTAGCTGCCAGTCATTTGACCGTTTTGGTAAGAATTTTTTTTTTACAGTGCCTTCTAGAATTGAAAAGAGTACTATCCAAACTGTTGCTATAAAATTAGAAGCACACAATTCCCTGGAATATCATTATATGCTTAAACAGTCCTCCACGTCCGCTATGATCTAAACACTCTGGCCATTTGATAATACCTAGAATATCAAAATCAACTGCCGTCGGCAGATCCTTTTTCTTTTTAGCGCCCAAACTCTGGAACAATCTACCTAACAGTGTTTGGGAGGCAGACACACTCTGTCAGTTTAAATCTATATTAAAGACCCATCTCTTTAACCTGGCGTACACTTAACACAATAATAAACAATAATAATAAGGATTGTTAGTCTGCATTAATTAGGTCAACCGGAACCGGGAACACTTCCCATAAAACACGATGTGCTTGTTACATCATAAGAAGATTGACATCTATGCTAATATTAGTATTTTTCTTTCTTATTCCGAGGTCACCGTAGCCATCTGATCCGGTCCTTATCCAGCCCAGATTATCACTGCCGTCACCAGATCCAGTCCGTATCCAGATCAGATGGTGGATCAGCATCTAGTGACGACCTCAACAGCTCTGAACGTCATCGGAGACCAGGACACCTAGATGAGCCCCAGAGACAGATCCCCAGTGAGGACCTCGTCACCTAGACAGCCATCGGGAAAAGACCACTGGAACCAGTGGAGCTCTTACAATCTGACTTTGCTGCAGTTGGAAAACAACTACCTAATCAACTGAAACATGACTTAAAACAAAGGATTATTTTGGTCTAAATGAATCTACTCCACCAAGCTACTGTTATAAGCAGTAATTATCTCCTCTGTCCCCCTTCACCACCTCCCACCACATCTATAACAGCTGATGACTTTGCTACTTTTTTTTACAAACAAAACTAAAACAATCAGTAGTCAGTTTTCACCTCCACTCACACAGGACCCCCAACCAACTAGATCCACTGCTCAAACTCCCATCTTCTCCTTCTGTCCCCTCACTGAAGCGGAAGTATCCAAACTTCTCCTCTCCAGCCATCCTACAACATGTCCTCTAGACCCTATCCCCTCACACCTTCTCCAAGCAATCTCTCCCGCACTCTTACCAGCACTCGCACACATTATCAACACATCTCTCCTCACAGGCATCTTCCCTACTGCATTCAAGCAGGCTCGGGTAACCCCAATGCTCAATAAAACCTACATTAAACACTTCTCTTTTAGAAAACTACAGACCTGTCTCTCTCCTTCCATTCATTGCCAAAACACTCGAACGAGTTGTCTTCAACCAGGTCTCATTGTTTCTTTCACAGAACAACAAACTGGACGCTAAACAGTCAGGTTTCAGGAGTGGCCATTCAACTGAGACTGCTTTACTATCGGTCACTGAAGCCCTGCGAATTGCAAAAGCCAATTCCAAATCATCAGTCCTCATTCTGCTGGATCTGTCTGCTGCTTTCGACACTGTCAATCATCAGATCCTCCTGTCCACCCTCTCATCACTGGATATCACTGGGATTCCACTTCACTGATTTGAATCCTATCTCACTGGTCGGTCTTTCAGGGTGGCCTGGGGAGGGGAGGTATCCAAAGCACATAAATTGGTCACTGGGGTTCCCCAGGGATTGGTTCTTGGACCCCTCCTCTTCTCCACATACACTACATCGCTGGCTCCCATCATACAGGCACATGGCTTCTCCTACCATTTCTATGCTGATGACACACAGCTCTATCTCTCATTTCGACCAGATGATCCAACGGTAGCTGCACGGATCTCAGGCTGCCTGGCAGACATCTCGGCATGGATGAAAGAACACCATCTACAGCTCAACCTGGCAAAGACTGAGCTTCTTGTCTTCCCTGCAACTCCAACTCTACAGCATGATTTCATGATTCAGTTAGGTTCATCGACAACTACCCCATCAGCTTTGGTCAGAAATCTTGGTGTAATCTTCGATGACCAGCTGACCTTCAAAGAGCACATTGCAAAGACTGCTCGATCTTGCAGGTTTGCACTACACAACATCAGAAAGATCAGACAGAGCATGCTGCACAACTTCTTGTCCAGGCCCTTGTTATTTCTAGGCTGGACTACTGCAATGCTCTTCTGGTTGGACTTCCATCAAACACAATCAAACCTCTACAAATGATTCAGAATGCAGCGGCACGACTGGTCTTCAACGAGCCCAAAAGAGCCCATGTTACACCTCTCTTTGTCTCCTTGCACTGGCTACCAGTTGCAGCTCGCATCCAGTTCAAGACACTGATGCTTGCATATAGAACAACCACAGGCTCAGCACCCACCTACTTCCACTCACTATTACGAATTTACATCCCCTCCAGAAGTCTGAGATCTGCTAGTGAGCGACGCCTCGTGGTACCATCACAGAGAGGCTCAAAATCACTCTCCAGAACATTCTCTTTCACCATTCCTGGCCGGTGGAATGATCTTCCCACCCCCATCTGGAATGCTGGATCCCTGTCAATTTTCAAGCAACAACTGAAAACTCATCTCTTTCAACTCTACTTGACTACTTAAAAAAAAAAAAAAAAAACTTTCACTTTTTTCAAAATCTTCATCTTTCTCTTTATCTTTTTCTCCTTCCCTTGCTAGCATGTACTTATTTGAACAATGCCTGAGACTTGGTGTTATTGGCACTTCCTCTTTATGTTTGCCTCTTCAAGATTAATCGCTTTATGTACTCCCCAATTGTAAGTCGCTTTGGATAAAAGCGTCTGCTAAATGACTAAATGTAAATGTATAAGCATGAACCTCGTCAGACTGGTCGTGGCGGCGGTGTCACAACAATATATAGTGATATTCTCAATGTTACTCAGAAAACAGGATACAGGTTTAACTAAAATATTTTAACATATTTTCTAAAATAATTTGCAGATTTCCTCTCAGACCTATTGGTTAATATTGAATGGCACTAATTGTTGGAGATTTTAACATTCACATTGATCATACAAATGACCCTAACCCTAATCTTAAAGTGTCTAAATTACACCATATTCCCATCATGTAAAAATCACTTTTATAAAGTGTTTGAACACAGTTGTGTGGCTACAGTGTGTGTTAGTAAAGCTAATAGGACTAGATGTTTCAATCCCTTTAGTAGGAAACTCTTGACAGTAGCAGTCGGTGTGGAGTGGTTGAACAGGAGGGTAAGGTATGTCATTGGGGTCATCAGGTGGGCACCCTGCTTCATCGACGTTTTGTTGATTGAAGCCCACAACGTCTCCAGAAGGCTCAACGGTGTACCCAGCGTCCCAGGTACACCCCCCTCCATGCCATACCCTCTATATCCCTGATGGGCTCTGCATGGCAGGGGCGTCCTTCTCCCTGAGTCAGGCCTACGCCTGACCGCATACCATCTGTCTCTACCTTGCTGCCCAGATGGAGTCCTTACGCTTGATCCAGAGCCAGTTACTGCTTTTTTCAGCAGCACTTGATATGGACTTGATGGCCTGTTGGAGAGAGTGACCTTTCACCCCTATTTTCCTCAGCAAACTGGTGGTAGATGTTGCAACAAATCCCCTGCATCCCACCTCTACTGGGAAGATGTTGGTCTTCCAGCCGTTCTGGGATGCTTCAGCTGCCAGGTCAGAATATTTGTTATTTTTTCTCTCATAAGCCTCTTCAACCCCCTCTTCCCATGGTACTGTTAATTCCACAACATATGCCAGCTTTGTTGTTGGAGACCACAGGACCATGTCTGGCCGGAGTGTTGTAATCACTATTTCTGGGGGAAACACAAGCTTCTTATCAAGGTCCACTTCCAATTTCCAATCCTGCGCTGACTGCAGGATGCTTGCATCCTTAGATGTTCTACGTTGCTCTTGATGATGGCCAGCTGGTACAAAATTTGTGAAGTTGACCTGTCCTGCTAACATTTGTGGGAGGTTGTTTGTGGTGGTTCGCTTTTGTTCCAGTATTAATGCCAGCTCTCTAAGTACTTGGTTATGCCGCCAAGTATAGCGCCCTTGGGTGAGACTTGTAGTACACCCTGATAGAATGTGCCTTAGAGATGCAGGTACTTGACACAGGGAACAGGCTGGATCTTCTCCATACCACTCTTTCAGATTTTGCGGGGAGGGTAGCAGGTCGTATGTGGCTCTGATGACAAAACTCAGCCGCGCTCCCTCCATCTGCCAGATGTCACGCCAGCTGAGCTTTTTCTTCTGAATGGTTTCTTCTGAAGGTTTCTTCCAAACCTTCCCAGTTGGTCCATCTCCCCTGCTTGGCCATTGAGACGGCTTTGGCATGTCGCTCTCCCTCCTCCTGTCTCCTGACTTCTTCTACGACTAGCTGTCTCTTCTGCAATGATGTTGCTTTGTGCCACAGAGGAGTTTTTGGGATGAGTCCGAACCCTGCCCTCCCATGCTGTACTTGTCCAACCACATCTCTAAAGTGAAGCGCAGACTTTGCACTCTGAACAGCTTCTGATGGAGTCCACTTCCTTCCCGCTACCACCCGGGGGGCCGCTGTTCGAATGACTGCATCCTCGGATTCAGTTAGGGTCATGACGAGCCTTACTTTGGTGCATTTGAACTCTTCCACGAGCCCTGTGATTGGTAATTCCAACTTGCCATGTCCATAAAGTCCAACAGAACTTAAACAACGTGGAATTCCAAGCCACTGCTTCAGCTGTATGCTTATCAGCCGTTCCAACTTTTCGACCTTGGTAATGGGGATCTCATACACCGTTAACGGCCACAAGAGTTTTGGGAGTATGCCAAACTGAAAGCACCACAACTTCAGTTTTCCTGGCAGCAATGTCTTGTTGATGCGCTCCATGTACATGCTGGTGTCATTTTTAAGATGTTCAAACTGCTCGGTGTCTTTGAGTTTCGCATCATACCATCTCCCCAAGCTCTTTACTGGCATTTCTGAGACAGTTGGGACAGGTGTTCCACCGACATGAAATCTTTGGTCTGTGACTTGGCCTTTCACGATGGAGATGCTTCTGCACTTACTGGGCTTTAACTTCATCCTCGCCCATGTTATATTTTGATGAAGTTTCTCCAGCAGTCTCTTAGTGCAGGGGACAGTTGTTGTGAGTGTTGTTAGATCATCCATATAGGCTCGAATTGGTGGTAACCTCTGATTACATTGTAGTCGTTCTCCTCCCACGACCCATTTTGAGGCTCTAATAATGATCTCCATTGCCATCGTAAAGGCCAATGGGGAGATGGTGCACCCCGCCATGATGCCTACCTCCAGTGGTTGCCAACTTGTGGTGAAGCCTGATGTTGTAAGGCAAAACTGTAGATCCTGGAAGTAGTGTTTCACTAGATTTGTTATTATAGTCGGCACCTGGAAGAAATCAAAGGCAGCCCACAGAAATGAATGAGGGACTGAACCATAGGCATTGGCCAGATCGAGGAACAAGACGTGGAGCTCTTTCCTTTCTTTCTTTGCAGTCTGGATTTGATGCCAGATGATGCTGTTATGTTCAAGGCATCCCGAAAAGCCTGCGATGCCAGCCTTTTGGATTGATGTGTCAATGAAGTGATTTTGTTTTAAATACTGTGTCAGTCGTTGTGCCAACACACTGAAAAAGATCTTACCTTCAATGTTCAGAAGGTTTATCTGGCGGAACTGTTCAATGGTGGTTGAGTTCTTTTCTTTTGGGATGAACACCCCTCCCGCTCTTCGCCAGGCTTTGGGGATGATTTGCTTGTCCCATACCACTTTCATGTTTTTCCACAGGATTTTCAAAACATCTGGAGTGTTCTTGTAGACACTATACGGTACGCCGTTAGGGCCTGGTGCAGATGCCGATCTTGCCTTTTTCACTGCCTGCTTCACCTCGCTCAGCTTAGGAGGGCTGATATCAAACTGATGTTGTGGTGGTGATACTGGAGGGATGTCCGTGGGGACAACGATCGGTTCATCTTTTTTCTCATCAGTATAGATGGTTCTCAGATGCTCTTCAACCTGGTCTTTTGATGTTTTCAGGAATCCACTCTTCTCCTTTGTGAATATGCCTTTCACAAACTTAAAAGGGTCTTTGTAGAAATCGGTTCTGGCTTTTTCTTTCTTCTTCCGGCGCATCCGTAGGCTTTCTGCTCGACGGAGTTTTGAGAGCCTGTGTTTTAATTCCTTTTGAAGGACGTTAATGCCTTCCCTTTCTTCTATTGTCGCCTTTCTCCACAACTTTCTTAGCCGTCGCCTCTCTTTCACAAGCTGTAGGATTTCTTGCAGCCGACGGGACTTGGGGGCGGGAAGCATGTCTTTCTTTCTTACTTGCTCCTTCACGCCACATTTCTCCTCTCCGTAGCTGTAGATAAGGTCGCCCATCTTCTCCAGCTTCTTCTCGGCTGATCCTTTGATGTTACCTAGGATAAGGCTTAAGTCTGTGTTGATGGTTTCCCACTCTTTGCTGTTAGATTTCGGCCATTTCACTAACGGCTTACGTCCTTGCATGCTTTCTTTTTTGCGGTAGGCTGGTTGTTGTCTTGGACTGGTGGTTCTGCCTGAAGCTTCCTCCTCATTCCCTGGGGTGCTGATTCTCTGCGGACTATGGGTTTCTTCCTGCCGCTGAGTTTCATCCGACTGATTTAACCTTCTTCTTGACAGAATCCGGTCAATGCGGGGCCCTGGGTTGGTGGTTGTCAGGCATTTCTTCCGTCCTTGATGTACCTTAATACCATGGGTTGATGTTACTTTCGCCCATCCACACACGCAAGTCTGAAGAACATGTCCAGCTGCTAATTTCTCAAGAGTCTTGCTACTTCCTTCCTTCGATGTCATGTCCATTCCAAGGGTCATTACCGGGGGGTCAGTCTGTGAGTCTTCTTGCGCCCCTGTTCTCGCAGACTCTAGGGGTATTCTTCTTTTTGAACTTTTTGTAGCCAGATAAGGTGGCTCTTGTACCCTAATAGGGTAACGGAGCCTGCTGCTATGGGTAGCTAACCCATAACAGCCCCGTTGGGGCCTATTTCCTCCTGTCAGCTGTCTCTCCATGCTGTCACACGGTCTTTCCCTTGTCGCCAGCTGCACTTTCACAACAGTCACTGGGTTTTCTTCCAGACAATCAGTAAAGCTAATAGGACTAGATGTTTCAATCCCTTTAGTAGGAAACTCTTGACAGTAGCAGTCGGTGTGGAGTGGTTGAACAGGAGGGTAAGGTATGTCATTGGGGTCATCAGGTGGGCACCCTGCTTCATCGACGTTTCGTTGATTGAAGCCCACAACGTCTCCAGAAGGCTCAACGGTGTACCCAGCGTCCCAGGTACACCCCCCTCCATGCCATACCCTCTATATCCCTGATGGGCTCTGCATGGCAGGGGCGTCCTTCTCCCTGAGTCAGGCCTACGCCTGACCGCATACCATCTGTCTCTACCTTGCTGCCCAGATGGAGTCCTTACACTTGATCCAGAGCCAGTTACTGCTTTTTTCAGCAGCACTTGATATGGACTTGATGGCCTGTTGGAGAGAGCGACCTTTCACCCCTATTTTCCTCAGCAAACTGGTGGTAGATGTTGCAACAAATCCCCTGCATCCCACCTCTACTGGGAAGATGTTGGTCTTCCAGCCGTTCTGGGATGCTTCAGCTGCCAGGTCAGAATATTTGTTATTTTTTCTCTCATAAGCCTCTTCAACCCCCTCTTCCCATGGTACTGTTAATTCCACAACATATGCCAGCTTTGTTGTTGGAGACCACAGGACCATGTCTGGCCGGAGTGTTGTAATCACTATTTCTGGGGGAAACACAAGCTTCTTATCAAGGTCCACTTCCAATTTCCAATCCCGCGCTGACTGCAGGATGCTTGCATCCTTAGATGTTCTACGTTGCTCTTGATGATGGCCAGCTGGTACAAAATTTGTGAAGTTGACCTGTCCTGCTAACATTTGTGGGAGGTTGTGTGATAATAACCAGCCTATAATGTTTAAAATCCACCCACTATTTTTTTTATGAAGCCAATCAATCATGAACAGTCTCTCCAAACGATCTGTTTCACATTCTTCCTCTGTTCACATCACCGAGGGGCAAAAGTCTCGCCCATTTGTGACGCTCTCTGCTCTATTAGCATAAACACAGCACTGAATGAGAAGCTACGGTCCGCCATTACTGGAGATATATACAATGTCAGCGCCAAAGAGGCTTTACAAGTGTTGTGTTTTGGGATGCACTAATGGATATAGGAGTCGCCACAATCTCCCCTCATCTGAGCCGAGGACACTGTGGTTAAATTTCGTTTTCAAGTATCCAAGAAAAAAATTGATAATGTACCCTAAATGTTTAGGAATCAAGACCAACACTTCATGCGCGAACAGACAAAGAAAGCATCACACGTTTGTTTTCCAAATTGCCTTTCTGAAAGAGCTTCTTGGTACTCTGTAAGGCTAATTGCTAAATCTGTCTCTGCCTATTTTGACTGATGCTGTCTTCATGAATGATCGGGAATAGGAATGTGGTAGTTAAACGTTGCAAATGAAAGCAATGTGAGTTGATCACCTGAAGTTGTCGAGCTCATAATCAGAAGTGGGACTTATAAAGTTTGTGATAGCATGAGACCAGCTATGTTGTTATTTTTATCCCGCCATGCTCCCATCTGTGTAATTCATAAATGCCAATGTATTATGCACAGTATAATCAGATGACTGACTTTGAAACAGAGTATGTTTTCTGTAAAGATAACAGGATTGTACTAATAGTGGAATGTTTATATGCAAAGGCTAGCACTGCTAACCTGGGAGCTTAAGCTCTTGAAGCTCCGCCCTCTTCTCCGGGAGCAACAGCTCATTTGCATTTAAAGCAACATACTCAAAATCAGCACATTGTGGCTAATACCCTAAGAGTGTCAATTTTAACAAGCTAAAAAAACATAATCTGTGGGGTATTTTGAGCTACAACTTCACATATAAGATCTGGGGACATCAGAAACTTATTTTAGATCTTTAAAACCAGGCATAATAGGTCCCCTTTAAGGCACAAATACAATAAGACACTTCAATTGTTCCCTGACCCTCAAAATCCCAAGGAAAGCAGTGAAATTAGGATGAAAAACAACAAAATAAATCAAAATGATTAAAATAAGTACATCGTCTGGAAAAGTGTGATCGCACATCGGGTAACTGTTGCTTTTGCTAAAGATCTATGAAAAACCGCAGCATTCTGTGAAGAGAAAAGGGAGGGGGATGAGTGCCTGTAAAAGAGAGAAAAGCTATCAGTCGGGTTGGATGTGGAGTGTTAATGGTTTGCTGATTGCTGTGCAGTAACCAGCTGTTAGCAGGTAATTGCGGCTGAAGTGTGTAAAAGCCCTGACGCTCCGCACGCAATTCAGATTCCATCAGCGCACACACACACCCACACACACGCTTGATCCAACACTCACCACTGCAATATCTGCCAGAGCTGCCTTTATATCACTTCCTACTCTGATTTCGTCACAACGTCTCATATTTAAAAGCATAAATAAAGTGCATTTTCCATGCGAGATTAGGCTAAAGGTTCGATTGTGAACCCGAAAGACTGACAAAAAACATCTAGAGCTGCTAATGTATGATTTGAATACTATAAAAATATGAAACACGGATGTTTACTGACAAAGACTGAAGACTCTTTACAACAATGACATCTAGGAAAGACCAAACTGCACTTAATGTGAGATGTGGAAAGCTTACAGACAGACAGAGGTTTTGTGGAGAGATGCTCTTTCTCCCTCTGTGTGAAGGTTGCCAGGCGACAGGGTTGCCTGGGAGCATGACTTTGATGGACAGTCACGGTGTAACAGATTGGAGCCCCTGCCGTTCACCGCTTCACTGCAGCCGCTGTAACAAAATGGCCACCACCTGAGCCGCGGCTGATCAATGACTGAGGAAGGCAATTAAACAAACTAGAGCTCGAAGAGACCCAGAGACTTCAAACCCCGCGGCCAAAAGCAACACAACCACCCACACGCACACTTGCTCACGTACATATGCCCACATTCATCTCAAGCACCTGTTATTGCTGCTGGCAGCTCTCAACAGGAGAGTGATCGAGTCACATGAAGTTCAAAGTAAACTTCATCTTTACTTTGTACTAATGCTTTAGTAGCATTATTAGTACACTTTGAAGTATATTCTCAGTAAACTACTAGTTTAGTAGCTTTATACTGCAAGTATATTCATAAGTTTTCTTAACTTTACATCATACTTTACATTTACATGTCCATATTAAGGTATTCATTTGTGTATATTTTGTTATATGAATATTTGAACATACAAAATATCAAAAGACAGAACAGAGTATCTGCTTTTAAACAAAAATATTTTATTCTAGATTCATGCATTGCATTTTAAACACTTGAATGTGGGTAATTTTCATAAATAAAAAAATAAATATGCAACATTTTGAAAAAAAATCTGAAAAAGATTATAAATTGTATTCAGAATGATAATCAAAACGTAGATGAGAGTCCATCAACACCCAAAGCTTGACATTATTATTATCATTATTACCTCTTCTTGGTAATATTGTATTCATAACATTACACAGTTTTTAATCAGGTCTGATTATCGTGTTAAATTACATGTGGAAGCATCTGTTTGTTCTGTTTCTTCTTCACTTTTTTTGTGAATTCTGTTCAGAAGATGTGTACTAGCGCCTCCTACCGTATAACAATGAAACCAAGGAGTCTAGAAGCACAAGCTCAAATATATTTTGACTTTTAAAGTATACTTTATTGTATTTGTAATATATTCCCTGTTTTAATAGTACATTACAAATATACTAACAAATGTTTCAAGTTTCAAGTTTGTTTTATTTATGTAGCACATTTAAAAAACAGCAAGCACGGCTGACCAAAGTGCTGAACAAACAAAAACATAAAACACATGACAACCCAGAGATTCATACCATAAACTCACAGTGAGTTAAAAGCCAAAGAAAATAAATAGGTTTTAAGAGATGATTTAAAACAGTTAAAGACTGTGCCAATCTGATGTAGGCTGGAAGGCTGTTCCACAGCCTAGGGCCAGCTACCGCAAAGGCTCTATCCCCTCTATGCTTTAACCATGATCTGGGGACAGAGAGAAGTCTTTGATCACCAGACCCCAGATTTCGAGTAGGATTGTACGGATAAAGTTGATCAGATAAATAGTTCAGTGCCAGATTATTTATAGATTTAAAAACATAGAGAAGAAATTTGAACTCAATTCTAAGATGCACAGGTAACCAATGTAACAATTTCAGAATTGGAGTAACATGATTAAATTTACGTTGTCCTTTGAGGAATTTAGAAGCTGCATTTTCTACTAATTGGAGATGAGTAATGGAAGATTTAGAAATGCAAAGATAGAGAGAGTTTCAGTAATCGGTAAAAATTCCCTTTTGAACAAAAAAATCACTATTTTCAAATATATAAAAGTATATTAGCATCATGCTTTTGCGTATTTTCACAAAACAACATTTTACACACTTTAAAATAATTAAATTGTAATTTAGTATATTTCTAAAAATATATTTTACAAAAATATACTTGAATTGAAAATTATGTTCATTTTTATAAGTATATATTTTATGAATATTTTTAATGGTGTGCTGAAAATGGTTATGGTAACGATGCATTTAAAATATACTTTTAAAGTAGGCCTACATTATTAAATGACCTGAAGTTTTAGTAAGTTTTAAGTCACATTTTTGAGTACTTTTAAGTTTATTTAATCATTCTTGGAATTCACTTCATTACATGGACATACATTGCTTTCAGAAAGTAATAAAACAAATAACTAAAGCAAATAAATAAAGCAAATTCATTATAAAGTGAACAGTCAAGTAAACACTGTCTATATTGCATGGCCAAAAACTGAAGTTCACTCACTCTGAAATAAAGCGGAAAAATAACAATTGGCATTGATATATGTATAAATCTGCAGAAGTAGTTAGTTTTTAGCCTCTTTCAATGTTGTTTGGAAGTGGAATGACATATAGTATGTCCTTAGATCTATTGCACATTTCCATTTGAGTGATTGAGGATGGACAGCAAATACATTATGGGAAATGTTGAGGATATATTTAGCTGAACATCTCTAAAGAAAATTCTTCCACGCATGCTCTTTAACAAAAACACTGAATCTGTTTGTGGTGGATTCAAAAAATGCCCCATCCTCACACTTGAAAGCCACCTGGGTCATACTTTCTCAGAATGTTCCATTATTGAACTGTACAACAGAATTGTTTCTCTTTTTATGTTTTATTACAGGAATGATAACGAACACTGCTCACTGAAAATATTTTTTTATACTGTTCGCTTTATTTTAAAAAATGATTTTGATTTAACACCAGATATCAGTTTTCCCGTTCAAACACGACTGCATGATGTTGAACAGACTTGAAACTAATTTTTTCTTTTACTTACTTTTTTATATAAGACTGTAGGTTATTATTACTAATTAAAATCTAATCAAATAAATACATACAAATTGAAAATATATTTACTATTTATATATTTATATCTTTACTAATATTGACTATATTTTCCTGGAAAAGGATTCATTACATTTTACATTGCATTTTTTTTAAGGAAAGTGGTTGGAATCAATTTATTTTACAGTCCCGGGCTGTGGAGAGCAAACCTACAGAGCAGTTTTTCGATGCTTTCTCTGGCTTTTGTCCATCTCTGATGAAGTGAATGGCCTTGGCTGTAGCTTGGGTGTGTCGGCTGTCCTTGATCCCTTCGCTGATTGCCTCAGCGATGGATTTGAGGACCTGGTCGTGCCTCCATCGATACCGGCCCTCACCCAGCGCCTTAGAGCAACTGCTCAGGATGTGTTCTTATGTTCCTACTTTGGAACAAAGGGGGCATGCAGGTGTTTCTATTTTGCCCCATGTGCACAGGTTGGATGGACTTTGGAGGACATCATAGACCCCCTGAATCAACTTGATCATCTGGGGGTTCAACTTCCAGATATCCTTCCAAGTGACACTCCGCTCCATAGCCTGCTCCCACTTAATCCAGGCGCCTTGCTGCCGCATGGCCACTGCTCTGCTGGTTCGCTCTTCCTCGACTAATGCTTGCACCTCCTCCTGTACCAGCATCTGCCTCTCCTTTCTGTTGGCAGAGTCATATCAGGCTTAGGCTCCAAAGTCCGGCTCTACCTTGCGCCACTGTTCCAAGGATGGCCTTGTGCTTCAGCCGAGTTTCTGCTTGCTGGACTGCCTCGGCTGCCCTCCACTTCCTCCCTGTCCTCACAACAATCCCTGCACCAGACACTTTGGCATCTCTGGATACAGAATACTGCAGGTGTTCCCGTGCCTGTGCAACAATGAACTCCTCCCTGACTGAGCTAAAAGGGAGACTGAGCTTGTTGGTGTTCCCATGTAGCCCGATGTTACTTAGGGTACGCGGTAGACCCAGCCATCTGCGTAGATAGCTGCTCACCTTTTGCTCAAAACCTTCTACCACAGTCATGGGACATCATAGATAAGCAGAGGCCAGAGGATTATTGGGAGGATTCCATGCTGGTAGACCCAGGCCTTGAATCTTCCAGAGAGCCCAGACTTATTCACTGTTCTCAACCATCCCTCCAGGTCAGCACCGGTTGCCTTGATGGAGTCTCTGTCATTCAGTCTGCAGTTGAAGACCTTCCCAAGGCTCTTCACTGGTCTCTCAGTGACTGGGATCTGATATTCTCCCAGCCTTAAGCGGAATCTGTCTGTAACCTTCCCCTTCTTTAGAACTAAAGACCTGGACTTTGCAGGTTTGAAGCTCATGCATGCCCATGATATGAGTCTCTCCAACCCCTGAAGGATCCACCTGGCTCCCGGTACCGCCGTTGTTTTCACTGTGAGGTCATCCATTAAGGCTCTTATGGGAGGTTGCCTTACTCCAGACTTGCTGAGGGGGCCTCTGCACTCTGTTTCAGGTGCCTTGACCAGCATATTCATTGACCGCGCAAAAAGGGTCAATGAGATGATCCAGCCAGTGATTATTCCCACCTCAAGCTGGTGCCAGTCAGATTTTAGCTGGCCAGTAAAGACTCTCAAGCTGAACTTGCTGTAATAGTCCAGGATGAGATCTTTCACCTTCTGCGGTACATGGTGTTTCTCCAGTGCGCCTCCAGCAGCATATGGGATTTTGAGCCATAGGCGTTGGTGAGGTCCAGCCATAGTACAGCCAGGTCCCCTCTACCTTCTCTTGCTTCCCTGATGAGCTGGGTTACCACACCCCTGTGTTCCAGACAACCGGGAACTCCTGGTATACCTCCCTTTTGCACAGACGTGTCGATGTACTTATTCCTCAACAGGAAGTTGGAGAGTCTCTTAGCCACAATGCTAAATAAGATTTTACTCTACACACTGAGCAAGGGGATGACCTGAAACGGGTCGATATTCTCAGACTTCTCCTCTTTTGGTATGCATACTCCCTCAGCATACCTCCATGGCTGGGCGATCTTCCATCTCCTCCAGATCACCTTCAGGACCCTCCAAAGCCGATGTAGTAGCTTTGGGCAGTTCTTATACACCTTGTAGGGCACTCCACTTGGGCCTGGTTCTGAGCTCGATCTTGCTCTCCTCACCAGTTCCTCCACTTCCCTTAGGCGGAGCTCCTTCAGGTCGAAGTCTGATGAAGGCTCTGGTGGTGTTATCAGCGCATCGCATGGACCCAGCAGTTGTTCTCTGATGGAGTCACTATAGGTGGCCTTGAGGTGGTCGTTTATGGCATCCTTGGAGCAGGTGAGGCGGCCAGCCCTCTTTTGGCCAAGGAGCTGCTTGGTCAACTTGAATGGGTTGGCAAAGAATGCTGCCCTCTTCCTGGCTCTCTCCTTCTGCCTCCTTCTGTGGAACTCTGCCCTCCGTAAGGTCAAGAGTTGTTTCCTTAGGGTTGCTCTAAGGTCCGCTAGGCCGGCTCTCTCGACTTCCCCCAGTGACTTGTATTGCGTCTTTAGCAGCCTAAGTTCTTCCCTGAGGCACTGGATTTTCCTTGCTCTGTGGCTTGGAGCATATGCCGAATGAGCAGGCTTGGATGCCTCAGTTCCAAATCGCTCAGCTGCGAGGCTCTGGGCACTGTGGGTTGCCTCCGGGTCTGGCAACTCTTGTGTCTTACCAGAAGTCGTTTTTCTGCGTTGTGTCGCCGTTTCCGCTGTCAAGCATCTTATTCTGCCTTAATGGATTTTTAAACCTCTTTCATTCTTGCAGATCCTGCCGCAGATGCACTGTATTGTCGTTGTCGTTATTCCTTTATCCTGTGTCGTTGTCCTTGAGTCCGTCCTGTTGGGGTGCTCATCCCCCCCCCCCCTTTCGGGCACCCCTGGGGGTATCTTTCTTTTGTGGGTTTTGTAGCTTGCTTTGGGTTCTTCCTTGCAGAAGAAGTGGTTTGGGCTGCCAACCCTCTCCACCCACGGGTTGCCGTCTCTCCGGCGGTCATCTGTCACTCCAGATGTTACCACCCTCCTCGTGGGTGTCACCCAGCCTATTCCTGTTTTTCACTGGTCCTCCCAGAGTATTTCAGTTTATAGAAAATATCTTCTGATGCATGACCTTGGACACATCATCAGTGTTGTTTCCAGGAGTCACTGGGTGTTTTGGGTCTTACAACAGACATCCTCGTCCTGGCGACTCGACCGAGGCTGATCAGACCCCAGCCTGCGTCCAAGTGGCATTCTACTCAGGGAGTGACTGGCAAATCCCCTGCTGCCCACCTCTACTGGCCAAAACCTGGTCCTCCATCCATTCCTCCGACAATCCTCCACCAGTTCTTGGTATTTCTCCCTCATTCTCTCTTGAGCCTCCTCCATCCTCTCCTACCAGGGCACTGTCAGCTCCAACAAGATCCATTGTTTTGTGGCCTCAGAGACCAAGATGATGTCAGGTCTCAATTTGGACTGGGTGATGTGTGTTGGAATTTTATTGTTATGACCTTAAAAAGTGGATTCAGCATTGGGGGGGAAATTAGTATATTTTTACTCAAAAATAATAAATGTATAGTATATTGCTTGTGTGTTTCAAAGACACTCATAATTAATTTGTAATTTACTCCTAATACAACAAAAGTACACTTTAATATCACAAATCAAGCATGAAATAGGCATGCACTTAAAGTGTACTAAGTATACTTGAAGTTGTTCCAATTTAGCATCAAAAAGTACACTAAAGACACTTAAAGTTATACTTTAGTATCATTTAATTACAACTAAAATACACTTAGTACAAAACAAATCGTTCCAAAATAGCACACTTAAAGTTAACTAATCATTGATACACTTGAAATATACTGACAATTAGTCTGGCTGCAAGTATACTTATTATAATTTTTTTCACTAGGGTGAAAAACGCTTCTGTCCAAAGTGATCTACAGTTCAAATGAGGAGAATCTGAAGGAGAAAGAAAGACAAACAGAATAATGTGTATTTTACAAAACACACACAGTGATTTTATTTCAGTGCCATCTATAGGCACTCAAGTGATGTACACATACACACAGTCTTTCTATATGAGATAAAATACTGTGTGTATGTGTACATCAAGTATACTTTTAGAAAGTAGGCCAATTTTGTCCCAAGGAGTACTGAAATAGTACACTTCCAAGTATACTGCTATTATACTGATATTTGCATACTTACTACATTAAGTATACTTAAAAATATACATGAACTTTACTTAAGTATACTTAATAAAATAAACTTGAATTATACTACTTTTTGGTAAGGGTAACAAAGGATTTATGTAAATGTCTAATTTAGAAATTCAAAGGGATTCAATATGATGTAAAGGACGAGTTTGAAAATTCTCAATCAGCTTCGCATTGTTACAGTATCAGCAGAATAAATGACCCACGTGTTTTTCTCCATGCTCTCGTACCTGCACTCAGATCAGCCACCGGGTCACACGCTCAGGCCTGTTTTACATAATCTGGTGGACAAAAGAAGGAAGATCTGTGTACAGCTAACACGGAGAAAGAAAACACGTTTCAGAGGTGTGTGAGTTGTTAACTAGCATGAAGGTGATGATGCCTTCACGATCATATCAGCAGCGACGCTGTCTGGCAGATAAATCAGAGCGGCGTGGAAATGCCAGTGTCATCACGATCGCATCAGTCGCACATCAGCTGCCACTTTGTTTGCCTGAAATGTCACGACCCCAAATAAAAGCACCATTGTTTGCTATTTGAGATACAAGCACCAGTACACAAGTTAATTAGAAATTAGCAATGAAGAGAAGCTGCTGGTGTGTGTAAGGCAATAATTGATACTGTGTCCATGCAAGCAAGCTCTGTATATTTGTGTTAGGATATCTTCTCCTCTTGTATAAGTCTGTTGTCTTTTATCTTAATAGAAGAGTGAGTTTTGTGGGAGTTATCTTGCTTTGCTGTTTAAAAACGAAGAGAGATGTTCATTTTGAATAGTTTAATCTTCAGGCATTCTCACACCTTTTTAGTTTGGAGCATTTGATTCTGAACCTGCTGTTTCTTTCGTAGTGCTGTTTGTTTAGGCATGTTTGATAACTTAAATCACACTCAGACCCATAACAAAACAGTTATTACAACCTCACAACACACACACACATATACAGTCTCTCTCTCTCTCTCTCTCTCTCACTCACACACACACACACACACACACACACACACACACACACACACACAGAATCTTAACGATATACAATGGCGCATTCTACCTTGTGCAATAGCAACAAAGACCTTTTTGTATAACCTTAATACATCTTTAATTTGTAAATTTTGCAATGTACCAGATATTTTGTTTAATATTTTTTCTAATTGTTATAGAATTATACCTCTTTTCGATATTTTGGAGAATATTTTTAAGGTTCGGTTGGAATTTTTCAAAAACAATGTTCACTTTTGGTTGTAAATATTATAAGTTTCAAAGTGAGCGTTGTTTTTTTCCATTTTTTTAATAGGTCAAGCAAAGTTAGAAAATTAGAAAGCTTATCAAATTGAAAATGAATGGGAAACTATTAATATAGTGGAATCTAGAGTTAAATTAGAGTTTGAATTTTATAAAATAAATCATGATATATTCATATTTTTAAAAAAAAATCTGTATAAATACAGATTTTATTTTTGTGAATGATAACGGTGATTAATTAGTGCTTAATTGGTATTGTTGAGTCAACATGGAATTTAAGAATGTGTTGTTTTTCTGAGAATTGTCAATTTCAAAATGGTTTCATGATATGATTGTAAAATAAAGTGTGTTTAACGTATCACACACACACACACACACACACACACACACAATCACACAGGCTGGAGGAACAGGTGGAAAATGGCGATGGCTCCTCCGATCGAGGGCAGCCGGCAGCGAGTCCCCCATTCCCTGCTCCTCCCCAAACATGGTGGATGGCAGCAGGCTCCAACCTCCTGGCGAACGGGCCAACTCCTCCGCTCCCTCTCGGACGGCAGCTACCCCTCCTCGACCCAGGAGTACAGCAGCGAACCTTCCATCCCACCTGTTCTTCTATTGCTCCAGCACCACTGGCAGCCTCTGGCGGTCTCCGCTTCTTCCTGCTGCCCGACCTCCTCAGCACCGCGATCCCCCTCAGCAGCGAGGGCTCATCTTATTTTGTATTTATATATATATATATTAGTGGTGTGAAAATTAGCGAGTTAACACATGCGATACATTTTTTACATTTAATGTGTAAAAAATATTTAGGGGCAGGGTTGGGGCTAGGGTTGGCCACTGCACTTAAAACTGCGGTTTCACTTCAGCGGCAGGTGTGAGTCAAATGAGCGCGGAAACGGTACTGTACTCTGTCTTCTATTGCACGCACAAAGACACCTGTGCGCACCTGCTCACCCATCTCATTTCATATAAAAGCGCAAAATAAACAATGTGCATGCTATGTCGTGGTCAGTTAAGTAATGAAGTTACCAAAAAGGTGATTAAATCTGCCTTAAATCTGTGCATGCATATACATATACATAGATAATATATTTATATGAAGTTTAGAAATGAAGTTTATAAACTAAGTTCGGGAGGAGCACGTCAGATACTCAGGTTAATTAGCACAGGTGGTACACAATCTAGGTAATCAACCCTGGGACATAAATACAGCTGTCTTACCTCCATCTAGTTGACGGTTAAGCAGCATCCCTCCACCACCCCTTCTCCACCAATATCACTAGAATTCTAATCACACGGGGGGGGGTTCACTGGGTTCGGGCCATTCCCGGCTAGGAGCCCTCCCCCAGGACAGCACGCCTACAACGTATTACCATACACGCCAAATACGCATTACGTTTATCGTGCTAGTAGATGTAATTGTGAAATCGTGAAATACACTATATACACCATATACATATATACTAGGGATGTAACGGTATGGACATTTTTATAACGATTATAGTGACCAAAATGATCACAGTTATCAGTATTATCACAGTATTGTTAAAATGTTCAAAAAGTACTGACACATAAATAAATTCACCAAGTTTTATATTTAAAAATAAACAAACAACAAATCAAATAATTTTTTTGCATAATCACTAAAACAATAACATTACCAATGATGTTCGTATTTTAAATGACAACTTGACTGACACAGTTTAATATAATGTTCAAATATCTCATGTAAATGTTCAAATAAAGCTCATTCAAATAAAGCTTGTTCAAATAAGCTTGTTCAAATAAAAAAAATATTAATCAAAATCTACCGCAGGGCATGCAAATTTGGTATGTTTTTGGCCAGACAGTAACTACACAAAGGCTCAAAATAAATAGAAGTCTCTGTAAATCCACTCACTGACAGCAGATGACGCTTTATATGGAGAAGCTGAATTACAGCTGTTTCCCGTGAACTCCGTGGACAAAGCAGTATTGTGATTAAGAACACATCCTTTAGGTATTACATGGAGCGAAGATGAAAACAAAATGCCATCGAATCGAGGCACATTCATATAATTATTTCATTCATATATTTCCTCAGCACTCATAACTTTAAGACCTATGGGTAAAATAGGTCATTTTCACATATTTTGTTTATTTGACTGTACAATGATAAAAGAATGCACTATTTTCAAATGCAAGGTGTAATTTAACATTAACAGCTTCCTTTCAAAAAAGTACAGTTTTTGACCATTAATTTAACATTTAACATTAACAGCTCAATTTAACATTAACAGCTGCCTTTCAAAAAAGTACAGTTTTGACCATTAATGTTGTGTGGTGAGTTTGTAAACATAATTTAAATAGACAAAAAAACAGTCCTGCATTTTCTATTTTTTTATTTATAGAAAAATCACGATCGAAATAATCCAACACTTCTTGCTTCAAAATTAAAAAAACATATATATATATATATATATGACGATTCTGAAGACAGTCAGAATCTTCAGAGGCACATTAATATAATTATATCATTCATATATTCCCTCAGCACTCTTTTAACTTTAAGACCTACGGGTAAAATAGGTCATTTTCAAATATTTTGTTTATTTGACTGTAAAATTATAAAAGAATGCACTATTTTCAAATGCAAGGTGTAATTTAACATTAACAGCTGCCTTTCAAAAAATTTAAGTTTATGACCATTAATTTAACATTTAACATTAACAGCTTAATTTAACATTAACAGCTGCCTTTCAAAAAAGTACAGTTTTTGACCATTAATGTTGTGTGGTATTTGTAAACATGTTAAATAGTAATAAAAGAACAGCACTGCATTTTCAAATGTTTTTTATTAGGTGAAAATATATTTAACATATCAACAGCTGCCTTTCAAAAAAGTACAGTTTTTCACCATTAATTTAACATTTAACAGTAACAGCTTAATTTAACATTAACAGCTGCCTTTCAAAAAAGTACAGTTTTTGACCATTAATGTTGTGTGGTGAGTTTGTAAACATAATTTAAATAGACAAAAAAACAGTACTGCATTTTCTGTTTTTTATTTATAGAAAAATCATGATCGAAATAATCCAACACTTCTTGCTTCAAAATTAAAAAACATATATATATATATATATATATATGAAGATTCTGAAGACAGTCAGAATCTTCAGAGGCACATTCATATAATTATTTTATTCATATATTCCCTCAGCACTCTTTTAACTTGAAGACCTACGGGTAAAATAGGTCATTTTCAAATATTTTGTTTATTTGACTGTAAAATTATAAAAGAATGCACTATTTTCAAATGCAAGGTGTAATTTAACATTAACAGCTGCCTTTCAAAAAAGTACAGTTTTTCACCATTAATTTAACATTTAACATTAACAGCTTAATTTAACATTAACAGCTGCCTTTCAAAAAAGTACAGTTTTTGACCATTAATGTTGTGTGGTGAGTTTGTAAACATAATTTAAATAGACAAAAAAAAAAGTACTGCATTTTCTGTTTTTTATTTATAGAAAAATCATGATTGAAATAATCCAACACTTCTTACTTCAAAACTAAACACCCCATATATATATATACAAATATTTTTGGGACACTGGGTGTCACAGTTTTCATTCAGGACACTTTTTTGTTCATGCACCCATTAATTTACACGCACGGACTCATATTAGCGATGCACATGAAAAAGTCACACTCATACTGCTCCTAAAGTCACATAAAAAATTATTCCAATCGACTCTTGTGCTGTTTACTCGTCCTGCACCATGTTTTTGTTCATTTCGTTTACTATGTTATGCATTTCGAAACTCCACACTACCTGTCTATCCATTCAAATTCTCCCTTCCCGCTCTCCCAGAAATCAGCCATCATTTGTCTGCGGAGTGCAAGAAATTACTGCAATAACCCATATATTGCTGAAAAGCACATGTTGTCTGCTGTCAGGAGCAATTTGAATTATTTTGATGGTGCAAATGGTTGAAAAGTTATGGTAACATGAATAGAGCTATGTTAAATGTGTCGGATCCTTTTCCGCTCTTTTTTCTCTCAAAATGAAATTACTCTGCTGCTGTGCGCAAGTGAGACTGTTACTGAAAACTGTGCTGTATGCTGGACAGCATATATACAATATGAAATGGTAATCCTAACCCTGGGGAATTTTATCATGATTTATCGTCAAACCGGTAATCGTTACATCCCTAGTATATAAAGGTGCACCTGTGATGCAGATTTATACATACCAGGTGCATCTCAATAAATTAGAATGTCGTGAAAAAGTTAATTTATTTCAGTAATTCAACTCAAATTGTGAAACTCGTGTATTAAATCAATTCAATGCACACAGACTGAAGTAGTTTAAGTCTTTGGTTCTTTTAATTGTGATGATTTTGGCTCACATTTAAAAGAAAAACCCCAATCCATCTCAACAAATTAGAATATGGTGACATGCCAATCAGCTTATCAACTCAAAACACCTGCAAATGTTTCCTGAGCCTTCTAAATGGTCTCTCGGTTTGGTTCACTAGGCTACACAATCATGGGGAAGACTGCTGATCTGACAGTTATCCAGAAGACAATCATTGACACCCTTATCAAGGAGGGTAAGGCACAAACATTCATTACCAAAGAAGCTGGCTGTTCACAGAGTGCTGTATCCAAGCATGTAAACAGAAAGTCGAGTGGAAGGAAAAAGTGTGGAAGAAAAAGATGCACAACCAACCAAGAGAACTGCAGCCTTATGAGGATTTTCAAGCAAAATCTATTCAAGAATTTGGGTGAATTTCACAAGCAATGGACTGAGGCTGGGGTCAAGGCATCAAGAGCCACCACATACAGACGTGTCAAGGAATTTGGCTACAGTTGTCGTCAGAGGCGTCATACCTGGGCTAAGGAGAAGAATAACTGGACTGTTGCCATTGGTCCAAAGTCCTCTTTTCAGATGAGAGCAAGTTTTGTCTTTCATTTGGAAACCAAGGTTCTAGAGTCTAGGGTGGAGAAGCTCATTGCCCAATTTTCTTGAAGTCCAGTGTTAAGTCTCCACATTCTGTGGTGATTTGGGGTGCAATGTCATCTGCTGGTGTTGGTCCATTGTTTTTTGAAAACCAATGTCACTGCATTCATTTACCAAGACATTTTGGAACACTTCATGCTTCCTTCTGCTGAACAACTTTTTAAAGCTGCTGATTTCATTTTCCAGCAGGATTTGGCACCTGCCTACACTGCCAAAAACACCAAAAGTTGGTTAAATGACCATGGTGTTGGTGTGCTTGACAGCAAACTCACCAGCCCTGAACCCCATAGAGGAGCTATGTGTTATTGTCAATAGGAAAATGAGAAACAAGAGACCAAAAAAGGCAGATGAGCTGAAGGAAACTGTCAAAGAAACCTGGGCTTCCATACCACATCAGCAGTGCCATAAACTGATCACCTCCATGTAGAGGTCTGCACGGGCTCAAAACTGAAGCTCGAACCCGGCCCGTACCCGAGATCGTCTGACCTGACCCGACCGGCAGAGTTAAATTTAGAGCCCGAACCCGACCCGAAATCACCCCCCCGCCCCCGCCCCACAACGAATAATAAAAAAAAGGAAAAAGGTTGCATTTCACGATTGCATGCAAAGAAACGGATTAATCAAGGCTCTGCCATTTCACAAACATTTACCAGTTATGAAAGTTTGTGAACATCAGGTGCAGTGGTCGCATACATTCTGCCGAGTTTCTGAATTTTGTATGGACAAGAAGATGACGACCGTGCAAATTATGGTCATTTTTTAGTCAGTTAAGCCTCGTTAGCATTCTGTCTACTTTAAATCAGACATAAGCTCTTAAATAAGATTGTATTTATTTGAATGAATTAATCATTTATTTGAGAGAGAGAGAGAGAGAGAGAGACCGAGCGAGAGAGAGAGAGAGACCGAGCGAGCGAGAGACCGAGGAAAGTTGCGCGTGCATGTGAACCTGCGTCTGCGCGTCTCTCTCTACAAGCAATGAGTCTTAGTTACTTCAAAAACAGCGATTTTGCCGCCTCATTGCAGATAAATATAATGTTGCGACTTGCGAGTCAGTAGCCTGTCGAAGCTATTTTACTAATACAAGTTTCCGTGCTGTTTGTGCACGATCTCTGATATGTGTGTGCGTGTGTCTATGAAAGCAGCGAAGCCTCTGCATATAGTTTTGGTTTAGCTACAAACCCGAACCCGACCCAAGCCCGAAGCTATCCATTAAACATTAACCCGAAACCCGACCCGAAACCCTAAAGTTTTTCGGGACCCGCGGGTTCTGGTCGGGTTTCGGGTTAATGTTTAATGGATAGCTTCGGGTTAGGGTTAGGGTAGCAGACCTCTACCTCCATGCCACACCAAATTGAGGCAGTAATTAAATTAAAAGAAGCCCCTACAAAGTATTGAGTACAAATGCAGTAAATTAACATACATTCCAGATAGTGAATTGGTGTTTTTTTTTATGTGAGCCAAAATCATCACAATTAAAAGAACCAAAGACTTAAACTACTTCAGTCTGTGTGCATTGAATTTATTTAATACGCGAGTTTTACAATTTGAGTTGAATTACTGAAATAAATGTACTTTTCCACAACATTCTAATTTATTGAGATGCACCTGTATACACACACACACACATCAAGTCAAGTCAAGTCAAGTTGAGCTTTATTGTCATTCCACTACATGTGTGGACATATAGTGGGACGAGATGTCGTGCCTCACAGGACCACGGTGCTACATAAATACAGATATACAACACGAAGTAAAACAGCATAAACCTATACACAACCTAACCTACTGTCAGCTTTGACTATACATATACTATATATAAAAGTGGTTACCTATACATAAACTAAAAAATAAAATAAAATACAATAAAATACAAACTGTACAACTGTGCAGATGACTTCAAATACTGTACATGTGCAAAAGAGAGACATTCAAGCAGCTGGCTGGGGAACAGTGTAAGGTGATTTGTGGTGCATGAGCCAGTAAACATACATACATTACAGTCATATATTACAATCAGTCTTTTGTGGGATTATGGACACACAATGGTGTGTGAAAGTGTCTAGTGCATGTAGAGGAGAGTGTGTTGCTACAGGTGGCTTGTGCAGGCCCGCTCACCTGAATTCCACAGAGATAAAAGTTAACAGTTTTTCCTGAGATGTGGTGAGGTGGGGGGGGGGTGGGGGGTTGTTTGGGGTTTCAGAGAGGGGCGGTGTGATGTGAGTTCAGGGCTCTCACAGCCTGGGGGAAAAAGCTGTTGAGCAGTCTGGCGGAGCGGGCTCTGATACTCCGGTACCGTCTACCTGAGGGTAGGAGCTGGAAGAGACTGTGGGAGGGGTGGGTGGGGTCCTCCACGATACTTTTTGCTTTGCTGGAGCATCGTGTAAGGAAAATATCCAGGATGGAGGGGAGAGGGGCACCAATGATTTTTGCAGCGGTGTTCACTGTCCGCTGGAGGGTCTTGCGGTCTGCTGCACAACAGTTCCCGTACCAGACAGTGATGCAGCTGGTCAGCATGCTCTCAATGGTACCCCTGTAGAAGGTGGTGAGGATGGGTGGAGGGAGGCTTGCTCTTTTCAGCCGGCGGAGAAAGTGTAGGCGCTGTTGTGCCTTCTTGGAGATAGACTTGGTGTTGGTAGTCCAGGTGAGGTCCTCTGTGATGTGCACCCCCAGGAATTTAGTGCTGCTGACTCTCTCCACAGTCGAGTGGGTGGTCAACAGAGTTTCTCCTGAAGTCCATCACAACCTCCTTTGTCTTCTCCACATTGAGGGACAGGTTGTTAGCGCCACACCATTCAGCCAGCTGTGCCACTTCCTCTCTGTAGTGCGTTTCATCGTTGTTGCTGATGAGACCTACCACTGATGTGTCATCGGCAAACTTGATGATGTGGTTGGAGCTGAACTTGGCAGTGCAGTCGTGGGTCAGCAGCGTGAAGAGCAGCGGGCTGAGCACACAGCCCTGTGGGGCCCCTGTGCTCAGTGTGGTAGTGCTCGAGGTGTTGTGGCCGACCCGAACTGACTGAGGTCTTCCGGTTAAAAAGTCCAGGATCCAATTGCAAAGGGAATTGTTGAGGCCCAGCAGGCTTAATTTATTGATGAGCTGTTGTGGGATTATTGTGTTGAATGCTGAGCTGAAGTCGATGAACAGCATTCTAACATATGAGTCTTTATTTTCAAGGTGGGTAAGAGCCAGGTGGATGGTGGAGGAAATTGCATCATCCGTAGAGCGTTTTGGGCGGTATGCAAACTGGAGTGGATCGAGTGTGTTGGGGATGCTGGTTTTGATGTTGTGCATGACTAGCCTCTCAAAGCACTTCATTATGATTGGAGTCAGTGCTATGGGACGGTAGTCATTTAGACAGGACACAGGTGGTTTTTTTGGTACCGGTATGATCGTTGTGGATTTGAGACATGTGGGGATGACTGCCTGGCTCAGCGAGGTGTTGAAGATATCTGTTAGGACATCCGTCAGCTGTTCAGCACAGTCTTTCAGTACGCGGCCAGGTATATTGTCAGGACCCGCAGCCTTGCGTGGGTTAATCCTAGATAGGGTCTTCCTTACGTCGGCTGGAGACAGACAGAGTGCCTGGTCGTTGGGAGGTGTGGGCAGTTTTTGTGCAGATGTGTCGTTCTGCATTTCAAACCGTGAATAAAAGTGGTTGAGTGCATCTGGGAGCGATGTGTCATCGTCGCAGGCCTGTGGCGGGGGCTTGTAGTCAGTGATGGTCTGAATGCCTTGCCACAGGCTCCGTGTATCTCTGCTGTTTGTGAAATGATTATTGATTTTATTGCCATATGACCGTTTTGCATTTTTGATGCCACGGGACAGATTAGCTCTTGCTGTTTTGAGGGCTGCTTTATCTCCTGATCTGAACGCTTCATCTCTGGTTTTTAGCAGCCAACGAACCTCTGCTGTCATCCATGGCTTCCGGTTTGCACGTGTGGTGATGGTCTTGGTGACTGTCACATCATCAGTGCAGTATTTGATGTAAGCAGTCACAGTTTCAGTGTACTCCTGCAGGTCTGTATGGTTATTGTAGGTGGCCGCCTCTTTAAACATGTTCCAGTCTGTGTCCTGGAAGCAGTCCTGCAGTGCTGAGGTAGCATTGTCTGGCCATACCGTGATCTGCTTTTGAACCGGTTTGGCCAGTTTGAGAAGCGGTCTGTATGCTGGGATTAGCATAACAGAGATGTGGTCCGAGTATCCGAGGTGGGGGCGGGGTTCGGCTTTGTATGCGTTTTTCACTGTCGTGTAAACAAAGTCCAGTGTGTTATTTCCCCTTGTTGCAAAGTTCACATGTTGGTAGAACTTTGGTAAAACTGACTTTAAGTTAGCGTGGTTGAAGTCGCCGGCTATGATGAAAAAGCCGTCGGGGTTATTTGTTTGTTGTTCGCTGATGGCGCTGTACAGTTCACGAAGCGCGTCCTTAGCATTTGCACACGGGGGAATGTACACCGCGACAATAACAATGGCCGTGAACTCCCGCGGCAGATAGAACGGTCGACATTTCACAACCATAAACTCCACCAGCGATGAACAGTGTTTTGATAATACCGCTGCATTGTTACACCATTCTTTGTTGATATACACACACAAGCCACCCCCGCGAGTCTTACCAGACAGTGATGAATCTCTGTCCGCTCGGCAACAGGTTAGTCCGTGCAGTTGAATGGCGGAGTCCGGGATGTTGTCGTTTAGCCATGTTTCAGTGAAAACAAACACACAACAATCCCTTGTCTCATGCTGTGTAGACCGGCTGAGTTGAATTAAGTCCAGTTTGTTTTCCAGAGAGCGAACGTTTGAGAGCATGAGTGATGGAATTGCTGGACTAGTTGGATTAGCCCTTAGCCTAGCTCGAATACCTCCACGCTTGCCGCGCTTCTGTCCCCTCTCACACCGCCGGCGTCGCCGCTTTATGCGGGTAGCATCAGTAGGCGAGGCCGCGGTCTCGGGGTCCGGCTTCAGCAGCAGACAGAGGCCTTGTAGCTTCTCAGTAGTCGCCGGTGAAAGCTGATGTTTGTACACATTGTCGATATCCAGGAGGCTCTGGCGATCATAGATGTGTTTCCGGGTGCTTGTCTTTTGATTTTCCAATAAAGTCAGACAGTTTGAAGACGAGGAGACGAGACTAACAGACATAAAAACACCGTTTTTAGGACCCGGAGTAGCCGCTGCGTCCGAACGCGCCGCCATCTTGATTATCGTAAACATATATATATATATATATATATATGTCTGACTTACAGCGTCATACATTATTTGCCAATTATTAAGTGGAAATTCTTAAGTTCTGATTGGTCTGGAATGCACCATTAACCCCTAAAGGGCAACCGAGAGGGTTGGAAGGACAGAAGATTGATCGACAGCTGGGGCAGGAGAGATTGTAATGGAAAGGTCAACCACCATAAACACTCATTAATGTGAGAGAGGGTGTGAAAGAGAGTGCGTGTGTGCATGTGTGTGAGTGAGTGTGTGTGTGTGTGTGTGTGAGTGAGTGTGGGTGCAAGTTTTATTTTCAAAATACGCTAATAAAGGTACTGAGGCGTTGCGTCTATTTGCAGTTATTGAAATGTTTGAATGTGTGCATGTTGTTGTAATCACTGAGGGATGAGGTCAATGTTACAACCACCTGCAAACCAATCACAGAATTCAGGGATGGGGAACTTAGGTAAACCCCTGGCTGTGGGAAAAGCAATCTAGAGACTGCTCTTATTCACAGCAAATGAATAGGGCTTTTTATCTGTGCAGCAAAGGAGAGCGAGTGCAGGTGATAGGTGATTATCTGAAACATCTAATGGAGGATTCTCATTTCACTGCGGAAGTAACCATAGCAACAGGAAGCAGCCACAGAGTCAAAATGGCAGTTTCAAGCAGAAAACAGATTTACTCTGTGAACCGAATGCTGCGGTTGTGGAACAGTATGCAACGCTAAACATTTCACATCATTGCAGTCATGTAACTCATTACACATATTTTCAATTTATATTGTCTGTTCAATGTTCACAGAATTTATTTGTGCTCTGTGCTATTCTACAGTAAATGCTAAATAATCCCAGCGTATAAATGACAGTGATACTGCTGTGTACAGGGACTCAGAGCTTCTGAATTCACATCAACCTTGAAGCAAATAAACAGCATGTTAACATAATCAGGATTTTGGCAATCACAAGACAAAATTCAAAGCACAACAATCACCAAAAGCACAAAGCTAAATTGACTACAATTAGGTGCATTTACACTCACCAAATGAGGCACTGGTGAACAGGAAAACATGAAATACACACAATACAAATACGCGACTCCTTGTGGTCTCCAGATGAACACAACACACCAGTGTTTACAGTGGAAATAGATACTCAAAACCACTTTAAAAGGCATCCCGCTACCTTCCCAGCCAAGACATCGTCTGAAAATGGCCTAGAGATTTTCAGTGACTGTGATAGTAAGAATAACACACAAGAGCCTAACCCCAAACTAATACTTTAAAAAGACATGCGATTTATGGTTATGACTATAAAATATATTTTTTTTAAATATGAGCTCTTAATTATACATTATGACAAATGGCTCTTTGTACCCATTTTAATATGACATAAAAAAGAACTATTTAAAATTTCATTGCTTTAATATATACTATTAACCATACCTGGCCACACATCACGTCCTACTAGAACATACAAATATTAAATAAATGAAATTAGTTCATAATTAATGCTAATGATAATTTGTACTTTTTCAACTTTGCGCACAAATATTTCGAGTAATTAAGCATCTCTTTAAACAGATCATGTAAATGAGCAGGTGATGTGAGTAAGATGTGTATGGAGTGAAAAGACTAACACATTTACACAACAGATGCACAAATCCCTGCACTGGAGAAAGAGGTCTGTCTGAATACCCAATAAAGTATATCATTACAGTACCTATTATAGAATAATTCATATTTTTAAATGTTTTTGCAGAAAAAAATATATAACCAATTATGGCTGCATTTCTTTGCTTGAGAAATACAGTAAAACAGTAATTAATTTGGTTTGACCCACACTGCGTCATTACTGTTGAATAAGATTTGGCACTTGTAGTTGAATAAGTAAAAAATGGAATGGAAGTAATAGGCTATTTTCTGTCCTGTTTTTAACCCCCTTCATCGGAACACTTTGTTTGAATAGGCGTGGCAGATTGTAGACTCGGACTGCGGCAGATCCTTTTTCTATTTAGCGCCCAAACTCTGGAACAATCTACCTAACACTGTTTGGGAGGCAGACACACTCTGACAGTTTAAAACTAGATTAAAGACACATCTATTTAACCTGGCATACACTTAACACACTAATAAGCTTCTAATATTCAAATCCGTTAAAGGATTGTTAGGCTGCATTAATTAGGTCAACCGGAACCAGGAACACTTCCCATAAAACACGATGGACTTGTTACATCGTAAGAAGATTGACATCTACGCTAATATTAGTCTTTTTCTTTCTTATTCCGAGGTCACCATAGCCACCGATCTGATCCTTATCGAGCCCAGATGATCACTGTAGTCACCAGATCCAGTCCGTATCCAGATCAGATTGTGGATCAGCACCTAGAGATGACCTCCACAGCTCTGAACGTCAGCAGAAACCTGGGCACCTAGATGAGCCCCAGAGACAGATCCCCAGTGAGGACCTCGCTACCTAGACATCCACCAGGAAAAGACCACTGGAACCAGTGGAGCCCTTACAATCTGACTTTGCTGCAGTTGGAACAAATTACTGGTTCGTCTGGCCAGAGGGGAACTGGCCCCCCGACTGAGCCTGGTTTCTCCCAAGGTTTATTCTCCGTTCTGTCACTGATGGAGTTTTGGTTCCATGCCATTGTCGCCTCTGGCTTGCTTAGTTGGGGACACTTCATTTCCAGCGATATCTTCGACTTGATTGCACAGATACTATTTAAACTGAACTAAGCTGGATGATGACATCACTTAATTCAATAATGAAATGCCTTTAACTGAAAAATGGTCGTTTAATCTTGTCATTTTACATTAGTGATACACTATTTTCCTATTTTGATATTGTGCAGTTGCTTTGACACAATTTGTATTGTTAAAAGCGCTATATCAATAAAGGTGACTTGACTCGGAGGTAAATGCCCACTGCTATGATTGGATAATAGTTGTGTATGTTTGACAGCCTACATCCTTCACAGATCGATGCTGCTGTGATTGAGGTTAAAAACACATACTATAAATAAATGTATATGTTTAACAGACAAAGCAATAGTGATCACACATTAAAAAGAGTTACACGTGTCTGGTGCAACTTTACTATTGGATTCAATGTAGCTGGGAGAGCATAATCTTTTAGTTTCAATCTTTCTGAAAATCCAGTGTGCAATTGTGCTTGCTTTGTAATCGAGTTCTTACTGATGTGGTCTGGAATTTCATAAAAAATTTAGTTAATCTATTCTTTCCTAATGTTGAGATCAGCAGCGTTGCAAGGGGGGCTTTGGGGTTTAAGCCCCTGATGTTGTGCTGAAAACCGCTGGTCTTTTTGAAGATGAACCATTCACTTAAAGTGTAAACATTTCCTGTTTGTCCATGCTGCTGAGAGGTTTGCGATTATAGCTCCATGTAGCTTCAATTCTCTGTTGAATATCTATCTTACTTTCACTCTCTGTTGTTATAGTAGTAAAATATTTAATTTTTAACTTAATTCCCACCATATTTCTAATATCTATCAAAAAAATCGGACTTATTTTGATTGCACTCGCGGTTTTAGATTAAAAGCGAACATCGCATTAGCATTTGTTAGCCGGTTAGTTTGTTAGCCGGTTAGCTTGTCATTTGTGTTTCTATTGGCGCCTATTACTTAGGGTTAGGTTAGAAAAATTACAACAGCTCCCCCCGACCTAGCACCCGTCCAGGAAGGTTTGGAGTAGGGAGACTGAGGATACGTGCACGGGCCTACGCCTGTTAGACTATACCAGAAAAGCCTTGATATATCTCCTGTCTAGGAGAAGAGCCTGTTTGGGCGTTGGGCTGAGCATTTGGAAGACCAAGAAGTAGGGACATTGATAAAAGGGGGGACGGATCGACACATGTTAGACTTAACTGTATCAACTTTGATTGATTCCCGTCTAGAAGAAATGCCTTTATAGGTTTTTGGCTTTTTTTACAATTAGATCAAGAAATGCAAGGTTTCTGACTGAACCTTCTCCAGACCAGCGAACCAGACTGCCAACCTTTCAGTCAACAATCCAGTAATCCTGATCTGGCATCGCATTCCATCAGAGAATTTGGACTGGAATGGTCCTTCCGCAACTCCTATATAAGTTGTGAATTGGTTGAGGGCTATGTCTTGCCTTTAAGCCTGTAAGGGGTAGGTCTAATGTTTGATCCAGTTCCTTGGTTAGATGTTAGGCTATGCTCCTGTTGGCTTTGTTTTGTTCCCTTCTAAGAGATTAGCCTATTTGGGCATTGGTCCCAAGGGTTGGGAATGTTAGGTTTCACGTCCATAGGTCTACGAATGTTAGGTTTAGGGTACGTGTAAGTTAGGGACTATCTTTCATTTTGTTTCTGCCAGAAGGTTAGGGTTAGGGGTTAAAAAAATCCAGAAATCGAAACAAAGTCCAACTTCGGTTGTGCACTGTCCTTCCACTCCTTCTGGCCACTCTCTAGTCCCACTTGGGCCTGGCCCCGCGACCGAAGCCCACCACCCACCAGAGCTAATTACTACCGGTTAAATTCACACATACTCCTCTCGTTTCATGAATTGTATTTATAAGTCTGCTTTATTTACCAATTGTTACCAACGGGGTTACCAATGGTTAGGTTTAGTGTTGGTGTTGTTTCTGTACAGTATGGTTTTCAATCTAGGGCAAGAAATATATTTGTAATACTTTTTATAGGGCTATATTTTAAGATTTTAGTGTTCTGCAGAGTTGTTTTTTTCTCTGGGGGTACCAATGGTTAGGTTTAGTGTTGGTGTTGTTTCTGTACAGTATGGTTTTTTTAATCTAGGGCAAGAAATATATTTATGATATTTTTATAGGGCTATATCTTAAGATTTTAGTGTTCTGCAGGGTTGTTTTTTCTATGGGGGTTACCAATGGTTAGGTTTAGTGATGGTGTTGTTTCTGTACAGTATGGTTTTTAATCTGGGGCAAGAAATATATTTATAATACTTTTTATGGGGCTATGTTTTAAGATGTTAGTGTTCTGCAGGGTTGTTTTTTCTCTGGGGGTTACCAATGGTTAGGTTTAGTGTTGGTGTTGTTTCTGTACAGTATGGTTTTCAATCTAGGGCAATAAGTATATTTATAATACTTTTATAGGGCTATATTTTAAGATTTTAGTGTTCTGCGGGGTTGTTTTTTCTATGGGATTACCAACGGTTAGGTTTAGTGTTGGTGTTGTTTTCCCTTTCATACATTAACTGTTTAGTAATGTATGTATCATGATGATCCTTTTATTACCATTATTATTTTCGTCTCTATTTTGCTGAAAATATCTTTGACGCTCCCCCTGTCTCTCTTTTCGAGGGAGGAAGCGGTTCACTCTATCCCTTTCTCTGTGGTATGTGTTGTACATGTCTCTGTTGTATGTTGTGTTAATGTATATGTAATGTATGTATCATGATGATCCTTTTATTACCATTATTAATAAAGGTAGAATAAAAAAATTATGCAGTTCTCAATGGTTAGGGTTAGGGGTTTTAGGTCCAACAATCAGAGCAAAGTCCGATTGCGGTTGTGCACGGTCCTTGAACAGCTTCTGGCCGCCAATCCTCAGATCTCAGAGGCCCAAAAAAATGTTTCTCTGTTGATGCAAAAAATTCAGAAGAGGTTTCAAATGGCTAGGGTTGTTTTTTATAAAGTTTGCACAGCAAATAGTGTTTGTTAGGTTTAGTGCGTGTGCCGTACCGCACGTTTCCTCAGAGAAAGAAACACGGAGCAAGTCACTTCGTCGGCGTAGACAAAGGAAATACATTTTATGTGGCTCTTCCGCATCACCCAGACTCATGATGGAGGCCTAAATGTGTGTGCCCAAGCCTGTGTGCGACGTTTCGGATTCTGTTATCCTTCTTCAGGCGAGCTTTGGACACGAAATGGCTGGAATTCTCTACAGCAGCCATGTATGTGCTGTTTCTAAGTGGGCGTGTTTCCTCACACACACATCAAACCATGCAATGTCACATTTACTGTGTTTAAAAAATTAACTTTTGGTCTTAAACTGTTTCTTGAATTGTTTTTAATTGTGGGCATGTCCCCACGTAAATCAAATTACTCACGTTTGTCGTGTTTTTCAAAGATAAACAAATCGTTTTTCCCACTCTTTCTATTGTTTTTGCATCCCCAGAAAAAATTCCCAGGGCCCCCAATCACCAATGAGAGGTCCAGAGTTGCATGGCTGGCTATGTCAGGATTTTTGTCCAATCAATCAGAGCAAACCGAATTGCGGTTGTGCACGGTCGCTTGTACAGCTTCTGGCAGCCAATCCTCAGATCTCAGAGGCCCAAAAATAATGTTTCTCTGTTGATGCAAAAAAGGCTTCAAACAGAGGGTTCAAATGGCTAGGGTTGTTTTTTATAAAGTTTGCACAGCAAATAGTGTTCGTTAGGTTTAGTGCGTGTGCCGTACCGCACGTTTCCTCAGAGAAAGAAACACGGAGCAAGTCACTTCGTCGGAGTAGACAAAGGAAATCAATTTTATGTGGCTCTTCCGCATCACCCAGACTCATGATGGAGGCCTAAAAGTGTGTGCCCAAGCCTGTGTGCGACGTTTCGGATTCTGTTATCCTTCTTCAGGCGAGCTTTGGACACGAAATGGCTGGAATTCTCTACAGCAGCCATGTATGTGCTGTTTCTAAGTGGGCGTGTTTCCCCACACACACATCAAACCATGCAATGTCACATTTACTGTGTTTAAAAAATTTACTTTTGGTCTTAAACTGTTTCTTGAATTGTTTTTAATTGTGGGCATGTCCCCACGTAAATCAAATTACTCACGTTTGTCGTGTTTTTCAAAGATAAACAAATCGTTTTTCCCACTCTTTCTATTGTTTTTGCATCCCCAGAAAAAATTCCCAGGGCCCCCAATCACCAATGAGAGGTCCAGAGTTGCAGGCACTGGCTATGTCAGGGGTTTTAGGTCCAACAATCAGAGCAAAGTCCGATTGCGGTTGTGCACGGTCCTTGAACAGCTTCTGGCCGCCAATCCTCAGATCTCAGAGGCCCAAAAAAATGTTTCTCTGTTGATGCAAAAAATTCAAAAGAGGGTTCAAATGGCTAGGGTTGTTTTTTATAAAGTTTGCACAGCAAATGGTGTTTGTTAGGTTTAGTGCGTGTGCCGTACCGCACGTTTCCTCAGAGAAAGAAACACGAAGCAAGTCACTTCGTCGGAGTAGACAAAGGAAATCAATTTTATGTGGCTCTTCCGCATCACCCAGACTCATGATGGAGGCCTTAAAGTGTGTGCCCAAGCCTGTGCGCGACGTTTCGGATTCTGTTATCCTTCTTCAGGCGAGCTTTGGACACGAAATGGCTGGAATTCTCTACAGCAGCCATGTATGTGCTGTTTATAAGTGGGCGTGTTTCCCCACACACACATCAAACCATGCAATGTCACATTTACTGTGTTTAAAAAATTAACTTTTGGTCTAAAACTGTTTCTTGAATTGTTTTTAATCGTGGGCATGTCCCCACGTAAATCAAATTACTCACGTTTGTCGTGTTTTTCAAAAATAAACAAATCGTTTTTCCCACTCTTTCTATTGTTTTTCATCCCCAGAAAAAATTCCCTGGGCCCCCAATCACCAATGAGAGGTCCAGAGTTGCAGGCACTGGCTATGTTAGGGGTTTTAGGTCCAACAATCAGAGCAAAGTCCGATTGCGGTTCTGCACGGTCCTTGAACAGCTTCTGGCCGCCAATCCTCAGATCTCAGAGGCCCAAAAAAATGTTTCTCTGTTGATGCAAAAAATTCAGAAGAGGGTTCAAATGGCTAGGGTTGTTTTTTATAAAGTTTGCACAGCAAATAGTGTTTGTTAGGTTTAGTGCGTGTGCCGTTAGGGTTAGGGTTAGGGTTAGGGTATAGAGGTAAAAACGACTTTCACCCTCATTAGTAACCACCCTCATTAGAATATTGCATCCGATTGGCCAAAGCTTAACTGGGCGTATCTGCTGACTCGTAGGCCCGAATTACACGTGTGTGGTATCGTTAGAACCGGGAAGCTGCCCTCTTTCAGGCTAGGTATAGAGGTAAAAACGACTTTCATCCTCATTAGTAACCACCCTCATTAGATTATTGCATCCGATTGGCCAAAGCTTAACTGGGCGTATCTGCTGACTCGTAGTCCCGAATTACACGTGTGTGGTATCGTTAGATCCGGGAAGCTGCCCCCTTTCAGGTGTTGGTAGGTTCAGATGAATGGATTGATAAAAAACATAAATGGACAAAGATCCATAAACAGCAGGACACACCTGAAGGATGGACGGTCTATAATTTAACATACTAAAAGAGCAATCCATTTTTTTTTTTACGTTAAATGTTACATTGTTTAAATGTGCCACTGTCCTATGCTGGCCATTTGTCTATAAGAATATTTAGTTCTTTAAAAAGCATTCAACTGTAGTCTGTTGACTTGTTGTTTTGCATGTATATATATTTTAGAATATTGAATAAGAGGTGTATAAGAGGGGGATTTTCCTTAGGGATAGTGACCTTAGGTTTAGGGTCCTGTGTAGGTCAAGGTTAGATAACCATACCCATTAAGGGTTAGGGTTAGGTATAGAGGTAAAAACGACTTTCATCCTCATTAGTAACCACCCTCATTAGAATATTGCATCCGATTGGCCAAAGCTTAACTGGGCCTATCTGCTGACTCGTAGCCCCGAATTACACGCGAGTGATATCGTTAGATCCGGGAAGCTGCCCTCTTTCAGGTGTTGGTAGGTTCAGATGAATGGATAGATAAAAAACATAAATGGACAAAGATCAATAAACAGCAGGAAACACCTGAAGGATGGACGGTCTACAATTTAACATACTAAAAGAGCAATCCATTTTTTTTAATGTTAAATGTTACATTGTTTAAATGTTTCACTGTCCTTCACTGGCCATTTGTCTGTAGGAATATTTAGTCCTTTAAAAAGCATTCAAATGTAGTACGGTGACTTGTTGTTTTATATATTTTAATACGTACGGGTCAGAATCAGTATGTTGTTTCAATGATGACATGCATACGAGTGTTAGTCTCCACTGTAGGAATCCTTTTTGGGTATAATACGCCACAGTTTACTTCATTTGCCATTTTAATGGACATAAATGGACTATATTGTCCCGTCCGAGAAAACGTGCTATTCACGGTTTCATCCAGGAGAGGACGACTTAGGTCCTCTTAATAAAACAGATCCTTCCTGGCATATTTTCAGAAACCTGGGACCCTTTCGTTAGTTTTTTTTCCTGGTAATGCGAGTCCTTCTTCTGTAGGCGGTTAATCTAATCATCAGGACGTCCTTATTATCGGTGCTTGATTTTGATATCGAGTACACGGATGTGCACCGTGCGTTCATAATATTTATTTATGTTTTATTTGCTTATGCCAATGGGTACAATGTACTTGGGTGATTATTGGTTTTGCTTCGAAACTTATTTTGCACGTAAATTTATATACACTTCATAATTATGTGCTGAAGATACCACGTGATCATCAGGGACAAGATGCACACACGTGGGTTAGGAATTAAAAACCTCCAAAGGTCAGACCAGTCTGACCCTGGTTGTGCTCCGGCCTAGATTTGCGCTGCCCGCTTTAGTGTCCGCTTGAATTGAGCCCCTCATCTCAGCGCCCACCAAAACTCATCATCTTTTGTCGGTGTATTTCGGATGTTTCCTGTTTTAGTTTTAAATGAACCAATTAATTAATTAGGGCTATTTTAGTCTAGGGGTAAAAATCTTTTAGGTGTAAGGTTTAAGAGGGGAATTTTCCTTAGGGATAGTGACCTTAGGTTTAGGGTCGTGTGTTGGTCAAGGTTAGATAACTGTACCCATTAGGGTAAAACCGTCAGGTGTCTACAATCCACACGGCCACTCAGGGGTAAGTTTAGGTGTCAGTCAGGTGTTATTACCGAAAAATACAGAGTCGCAATTTTAGATTGATTCGATCGATCCAGTGGATATTAGAAAATACAAACTAAATTTAAGGAGATAGACGATAGGTAGATTTCAATCTTATAACCGGATAAAAATAAACGAAATGAGAATTTAATAAACAGCTGGACACACCTGAAGGATGGACTGTCTGGGAGTGAAGACATCCGTCTGAAAGCATGTTCCGTACTGTGATTGTTTGGTGACGTTTCTCAATCCGTAGCAGTTTTTAACACGTGCTATGCACAGTTTCATCCAGGAGAGGGCGACTTAAGCCCTCTTAATAAAAACAGATCCTCACTGGCATATTTTCAGAAACCCGGGACCCTTTGCTAAGATTTTTTTTTCTCCAAAATTTGGTGTTGGGTAGAGTTGGATAAATAATTGTTTCTATTCTCCTGTATCTTCATTCTTTTATTATTACAAAAGCTTAATAAACAGACGTAGCACTATAAATACAAATAAATAAAAAAGGTGCTGCTGTTTTTGTATACATTTCCTTTTACCTCATAATGTGATTCTTTTAGGTCTCATTTCTATTTTTGATTTAATTGTTTCTAAAACCTTCCAACAATTTTCTTAGTTTCAGATAGATGGATCAATTTTTGATTGCGGTGGTTTTAATGGCTGCTAAACTGTTTACAAGTCAAATGAAAGGTTCTCTCACCTAGACCTCCCTCTGGACCGAAGTCTTTGACAGCCAGGCCCGTCCAGGTCTTCTCAGAAACACACACACACACACACACACACACACACAACTCATTAAAAGTGGGTCTGTTTCGATGGTGGGCTTTGGAGCTGGTTTTCACAGTTCTATGACCTTTTCAGGCTTGGGCAAGTTGAGCTTCCAGTCCTCCTGCTCAATCAGCCTTGCCACCTTTGCCGGCGAAGGTTTTCTCCACATGAAGCGCGCTAAAAGACAGAATTAAATAACATTAATCCTTTAGTAATTACATTCACTTTAGTCGATGCCGTATTGAGTGATTTGGAGACTTACACAGCAGATGTTTCACTCTCTGGGCATACTGGAAGGCCCGCCACTTGTCATAAAACATTCGGTCTGGGGGGAATCCTGAATCGACGCGCTGTTTTAGTGTATAATTATTTGATATTATTATTTTTAACTCCTTGTTTTTATTGCTGTGATTGTTATTTTTAACCCTCGTATGGTCTTCGTTACCTGTTTACACTTATGGTCTTTGGGGTCAATATGACCCCAACAATTTATAGAGTAATTGTAAAAAATCTATACATTTTTAATAATACAAATAATATATCATTTTTTTTGTTTACTTCTCATCTATACATTAATGCTGTGTTTTGGGAGATATGAAGTACTTTTGTACCTATTTACTGCAAAATTCCTCAACTACACATTTAGCTTGCATGTGAAATATTAATTTTTTATGAAAAAATCATTTAAATTATGATCTAAATTTAATTTAAGTTGTTTCTGGATATTGAACTGAGTGTTAGGTGTAGAAGTGTGCCATCTGCTGGTTAGAGATAAACCTCACAGGATTGCAGTTTCAGAAATAAATAGTTTTGACCAGCAGAGGCAATAGAGAGCCATTCATTTTACTAGATGTGGCCAACTGCTCTATCACAACTTTTGTGATACATTTTGTGAATTTATATATATATATAAACATTAGAAAAGACATAAAAAATAAATATTCTTTCAAATAATAATTTTTGTAGTTTTTGAGAGAGTGAGAGGCAGTGCATGTGTCTGTGTCTGTGTGTGTGTGTGTGTGTGTGTGTGTGTGTGTGTGTGTGTGTGTGTGTGTGTGTGTGTGTGTGTGTGTGTGTGTGTGTGTGCATGCATTAGGTATTGCCCTTTTATATCTTTGTTCTGCATTTGTGACTGAATTTCTTTGCCAAATTCTATAAAAATGCTCTGTGGCAGTCATACATGGGTGTGCTTGTTTGTGTGTGTGCTTGTTTGTGTGTGTGTTTGTGTGTGTGTGAGTGAGCATGTTTTTTCTACATCACATTTATGCCCTAGTCCCAGGCCTTCATTTCTGTGTGAAAATTGTTAGATTTATGCCAGATCTATTGATATTTTTTGACAAATAAATAAAAAAAAAAGATGAAAAATCACATTTTCCATTCATTTTCAATGTGGGGTCATATTGACCCCAAGACCATAAGTGTAAAATGTTTTTTTACATACCTTCAGAACAACCGAATCAAGCCCAGTTTTTTTGTGTGTGTATAGCTAGATAATGTAGAAAAAGTCACAAAATTTTATTCCACTGAGACGAAGGGAACCATTTTTATTTATTAAGAAAAAGTCGATTGGGGTCATATAGACCCCAAGGACAGGATAAGTTAATCACTATTCCACTTTCTTTCATGTAAAGCACCTTGAATTAGCACTGTGTATGAAATGTGCTACAAAAAATAAACTTGCCTTGTGCCCTGCTTAGTTTTCATAGATGGAGTGTGGTTTTAGACATCCAGGTCAAAGGTCACAAAACCGTTCACTTACAGCTTCCCGCATAGTGTGAGTTTCTGCCACCGTGTGTCGAGTTACAGCACTGCACTTCACTTTTCCCCTGCAGCCAGAGAGCTGAAAATCGGTCCATTTTTGGTCGTTTAAGGCCTGGATCACAGCGTGGTAGATCGAGAAAGAAAGAAAGAAAGAAAAAGAAAAGAAAGAAAAGAAAGAAAGAAAGAAAGAAAGAAAGAAAGAAAGAAAGAAAGAAAGAAAGAAAGAAAGAAAGAGAGAGAGAGAGAAAGAGAAAGAGAGAGAGAGAGAGAGAGAAAATAAAATCTGATTATAAATTAGCACCATACCTGAGCATTATTAAAGACCATAGACAGAGAAAGCTGCTGACGAAGTATCGTCTGAGTGAACACAGTCTGTGTGTAGAGACGGGCCGACACAAGCAGAGCTGGAGAGCCAGAGAGCTCCGACTGTGTTCTCACTGCACAGACGACGAGCTGCACTTCCTTACGGAGTGCAGCAAATATAAACACATCAGAGATGCCTATTTCAAACAAATAACGCTAGTGTCACCTGAATTCCAGCAAACGAGCAACACAGAGAAACTCTGGTATATATTGGGAGAGAAGGAAAAGTGCATCCACCAGCAAACACATGCTATTCACAGTTTCATCCAGGAGAGGGCGACTTCAGCCCTCTTTATAGACAGATTCTGCTTTGTTGTATGTCTATCAACTTTTGTTTTTCACCTTATGACGTGTTTCTGTGATATCTTATTTCTATTTTTTGTTTAATTGTTTCTAAAACCTTCCAACAATTTTATTAGTTTCTCCTTTTAGGTGTTACAGGTTTTATCTGTCGCTTTGGTGCATTTCTCAGAGCATAAAATAATTATTTTCATTTGTTGAATGAGCACTGTGCTACGTCCGAAATGATTGCATTGTATTTTTTGTATAATTGTTTGATATTATTTTTAGCTCCTTTTTTAATTGCTGTGATTATTATTTTTAATCACTATTACACTTCCTTTCATGTAAAGCACTTTGAATTACCACTGTGTATGAAATGTGCTACATAAATAAACTTGCCTTGTGCCTCGCTTAGTTTTCATAGATGGAATGTGTTGTTGGATATCCAGGTCAAAGGTCGCAGTGCTGTTCAGTCTAATGTTTAGAATGATTTCAATGATCTATAAGCATTTGTGAGATAATTATATGAAATTATTTAATAACTTATTCTACCTACTTATTTTTCAAAGATGGAGTGTGACTCCAGAACGGAAGAAGAGCCGTTCTGAAGACCTTGACAAGATCCTCGAGTCTTTTTGGCCAGAGAGGTCTGATGCCCGAGAGAGGCTGTCTGAAAGGCAGCAGGCCTTCTTCGTGCTCACGACGGACCAGCGGAAAGTTAAAGGTGAGAGGGCTTTAAGTCTCATCACCGTTTGACACGAAAACGTTCTCTCAACAGAAGTCATGTCACGTGATACTAACAACAACAACAACAACAACCACCTCGTGATGTTTCTGTCAGATGGGAGAAACCTGGAGCTGAACGCAGCGACGGTGCACGGTGAAGGAGTCTCTAGGGCAGGGGTATTCAACTAAAATGTACAGAGGTCCAGTTAGAGAAAATTTCTTGAAGCAAAGGTCCGGAAAATAATATTGTCTTACTATTTAGTGTGATAGCTTATATATTTTATAGCTTTTATATATTTACGAGTAGCCTAGTTGTTGTTTCAGCATCTGCATGTAATAAATACCTGACTAATCAAATTAATTCAGAACAATTCAAAAACTTGTTGACAATATTTATTGTCATGTTACATAGAACTGAACATATATGTATGACTGTAGATATGTATGCTTTTTTCATTAACAAAATAAAAGTAGGGCTGTATTTCAAAATAAGAGAAAATAAATAAAATGTGAAAATTGTGTATGTTCAAATAAAGTGCTTAACTTCAGACACATAAAATAAAGGGAGGAAAAGCTTGAATTTCTCCTTTTCTGTTTTATATCTTAACTCAACAATCGCAACCAATTTACAAATAATTAATTTCAACACATCTTAACAATTGAACAGTTTTAGAATATCACCAGTTTCTACCGCTCTTATATCCCACTCCTCCGCTTTTGGAGAACGCATTTGTTCCTTATTTGTATCTCCCTTTCTCCGTCTCACTCGCCTGTTTCTCAACTTTCTCCGGCGCAGTCATCTGTATCTCTCCTTTTGTTTTCTACATGTATCGCTATCTTTCTATCGTCTTTTCATGTGTTACTAGCCGCGAACTCTCTCATCTGTCTGCACTCTGTCGAGTCGCAATGTTTACCAGACTTGATTGGCTGAGTGGTATCACGTGGGATGGCTTAACTCGCATGCAATTGGTCTGTGCGTTTCCACTACCACTACAGTAAAGACAAAATCTGCGCCGGTTGAAATAGAAGCGCCCCGTGTCAGGTTTTAGATCATAACCTTATATTTTGGCTGTAGGTCCGGGTCCGTGTGGGACGGCTTTTGGGTCCGGACCCGGACCGCGGTCCGCCTGTTAGTGACCTATGCTCTAGGGGCATCTGGGATGAGGACTGGGGTCTCCCGAAGGCATCGAAACGAGCTTCATGAAGTACCTGAAAAACAAAATAATAATAATAACAGGCTCAGAAAAATGGTCGATTAAGAATTGGGCCCGTTCAGTTGACTTAATTTGTATTTTTGTATTTCATAAACACATTTAAGGATTCATTTTTTTTGTTAATGGCGTTTTAATTTTTGTATTGTAATGTTTTAATACATAATATAGCATGTCTTATACACACCGTAACTTGCCATTGTGTAGTAGTATTGCACAACACAAAGATACCCAATTATATTGACACACTCTACACATTTAAATGTAAATATTTTAATACCCGTGACATTTTTCATGCTTCTTCCACTTGGTTTCAGTTGTTATTTCTTTTGAACATTAAAGATTAACTTTGTGCAGCAATCTGTGTTTTAAACTTTGTTTTTTGTAATACTAACAATCATCAGTTTCCCATGGTTACTTTGTCGATAACTGAATATTATAAACCGTTTTACCGTCCAGGGTAAGGTGGTTCACTTTTGGGATAGTTGAGGGTTATCTTCTGTGGTAAGCAGTGGCGTGGTTGTCTGGGGTTAGGGTTAGTTGGGGCCAGGGTTATTTGGGGCCAGGGTTAGTTGGGGCCAGGGGTTATCTTGCAGCTAGGTATAGAGGTAAAAACGACTTTCACCCTCATTAGTAACCACCCTCATTAGAATATTGCATCCGATTGGCCAAAGCTTAACTGGGCGTATCTGCTGACTCGTAGTCCCGAATTACACGTTTGTGGTATCGTTAGATCCGGGAAGCTGCCCCCTTTCAGGTGTTGGTAGGTTCAGATGAATGGATTGATAAAAAACATAAATGGACAAAGATCCATAAACAACAGCACACACCTGAAGGATGGACGGTCTATAATTTAACATACTAAAAGAGCAATCCATTTTTTTTTTTACGTTAAATGTTACATTGTTTAAATGTGCCACTGTCCTATGCTGGCCATTTGTCTGTACGAATATTTAGTTCTTTAAAAAGCATTCAACTGTAGTCTGTTGACTTGTTGTTTTGCATGTATATATATTTTAGAATATTGAATAAGAGGTGTATAAGAGGGGGATTTTCCTTAGGGATAGTGACCTTAGGTTTAGGGTCCTGTGTAGGTCAAGGTTAGATAACCGTACCCATTAAGGGTAAAACCGTCAGGTGTCTACAATCCACATGGCCACTCACGGGTAAGTTTAGGTGTCAGTCAGGTGTTATTTCCGAAAAATTAGGGTTAGGGTTAGGGTTAGGGTTAGGTAAGGGTTAGGGTTAGGGTTAGGGTTAGGGTTAGGGTTAGGGTTAGGTTAGGTTAGGTTAGGGTTAGGGTTAGGGTTATATAGATAAATGCGATAAGTGCTCCCCCTCCGAAGTGCTCCCCCCCCACTATCTCGGGAACCGTAAGTGTTAGAATGCTCAAACTTGTTGGTTATACTAATTAGAGGACCCCCAGTCGTTTGCACATAGTTTGGTAGCTCTAGCGCCACCAGGCGCCGAGATATGGTATTGCACCCCCAGTTTATTTTCACCTAGAGAGCTGAAATTTGGTATATATATACTATTTAGGGGGTGCCCAGTCGAATGCACTTGGTTTCGTGTCTCTAGCACCTCCTGGCGGCAATATGTGTTAGTGCACCTATGTGCTCCCCCCCTGGTTTTCCCATTTCTAGTGGTCCTAGAGAGCTGAAACTTGTTTTTTATACTATTTGTGGGGTGCCCAGTCGAATGCACTTGAGTTCTTGAGTGTTTTTGAGTGGTTTGTGTTGAGTGTTTTGTAGTATTCTTGAGTGTTTTTTGAGTGGTTTGGTTAGGTTTAGTGTGTTTTTGGTTGGGTTTGTGTTGGTTTTGAGTGTTTTTGAGTGTTCTTGAGTGTTTTTTGAGTGTTTTTGAGTGGTTTGTGTTGAGTGTTTTGTAGTATTCTTGAGTGTTTTTTGAGTGGTTTGGTTAGGTTTAGTGTGTTTTTGGTTGGGTTTGTGTTGGTTTTGAGTGTTTTTGAGTGTTCTTGAGTGTTTTTTGAGTGGTTTGTGTTGAGTGTTTTGTAGTATTCTTGAGTGTTTTTTGAGTGGTTTGGTTAGGTTTAGTGTGTTTTTGGTTGGGTTTGTGTTGGTTTTGAGTGTTTTTGAGTGTTCTTGAGTGTTTTTTGAGTGTTTTTGAGTGGTTTGTGTTGAGTGTTTTGTAGTATTCTTGAGTGTTTTTTGAGTTAGGTTAGGGTTAGGGTTAGGGTTAGGTTAGGGTTAGGGTTAGGGTTAGGGTTAGGGTTAGGGTTAGGGTTAGGGTTAGGGTTAGGGTTAGGGTTAGGGTTAGGGTTAGGTTAGGGTTAGGGTTAGGGTTAGGGTTAGGGTTAGGGTTAGGGTTAGGTTAGGGTTAGGTAATAGAGTTAAATACGAAATTGCACCCCTATAGAAAGGGTGGGTGCAGTATTTTTTTTTTTCCTAGGAGGCTGAAATTCGGTATATATACTAATTAGAGGATGCCCAGTCGTATGCACATATTTTGGTAGCTCTAGCGCCACCAGGGGCCGAGATATGGTACTGCACCCCTTATAAGGTGGGGTGCACTTGGTTTCTATAGGTCCTGTGATGCTGAAATTTGGTATATATACTAATTAGAGGACCCCCAATCGTTTGCACATGGTTTAGCGCCACCAGGGGCCGAGATATGGTACTGCACCCCCTTATAAGGTGGGGTGCACTTGGTTTCTATAGGTCCTGTGATGCTGAAATTTGGTATATATACTAATTAGAGGACCCCCAATCGTTTGCACATGGTTTAGCGCCACCAGGGGTCGAGATATGGTACTGCACCCCCTTATAGGGTGGGGTGCACTTGGTTTCTATAGGTCCTGTGATGCTGAAATTTGGTATATATACTAATTAGAGGACCCCCAATCGTTTGCACATGGTTTAGCGCCACCAGGGGTCGAGATATGGTACTGCACCCCCTTATAGGGTGGGGTGCACTTGGTTTCTATAGGTCCTGTGATGCTGAAATTTGGTATATATACTAATTAGAGGACCCCCAATCGTTTGCACATGGTTTAGCGCCACCAGGGGCCGAGATATGGTACTGCACCCCCTTATAGGGTGGGGTGCACTTGGTTTCTATAGGTCCTGTGATGCTGAAATTTGGTATATATACTATTTAGGGGGTGCCCTGTCGAATGCACTTGGTTTCGTGTCTCTAGCACCTCCAGGCGGCAATATGTGTTAGTGCACCTATGTGCACCCCCCCTGGTTTTCTCATTTCTAGTGGTCCTAGAGAGCTGAAACTTGTTTTTTATACTATTTGTGGGGTGCCCAGTCGAATGCACTTGAGTTCTTGATTGTTTTTTTTGAGTGTTTTTGAGTGGTTTGTGTTGAGTGTTTTGTAGTATTCTTGAGTGTTTTTTGAGTGGTTTGGTTAGGTTTAGTGTGTTTTTTGTTGGTTTAGTGTGTTTTTGAGTGTTCTTGAGTGTTTTTGAGTGGTTTGTGTTGAGTGTTTTGTAGTATTCTTGAGTGTTTTTTGAGTTTTTAGGGTTAGGTTAGGGTTAGGTTAGGGTTAGGGTTAGGTTAGGGTTAGGGTTAGGGTTAGGTTAGGTTAGGTTAGGGTTAGGGTTAGGTTAGGGTTAGGGTTAGGGTTAGGGTTAGGGTTAGGGTTAGGGTTAGGGTTAGGTAAGTTAGGGTTAGAGTTAGGGTTAGGGTTAGGGTTAGGGTTAGGGTTAGGGTTAGGGTTAGGTTAGGGTTAGGGTTAGGGTTAGGGTTAGGTATATAGGGATAAATGCGAAAGTGCACCCCTATAGAAAGGGGGGGTGCACTTTAATTTTTTTCCCTAGGAGGCTGAAATTCGGTATATATACTAATTAGAGGATGCCCAGTCGTTTGCACATATTTTGGTAGCTCTAGCGCCACCAGGGGCCGATATATGGTACTGCACCCCCTTATAATATGGGGTGCACTTGGTTTCTATAGGTCCTGTGATACTGAAATTTGCTATATATACTAATTAGAGGACCCCCCCAATCGTTTGCACATGGTTTAGTGCCACCAGGGGCCTAGATATGGTACTGCACCCCCTTATAAGGTGGGGAGCAATTG